>JACEVL010000426.1:700000-850000 GCA_020284085.1 Aporrectodea caliginosa | reverse complement strand
AATCCACCGTTGGATCTGCTTCTATTCGTCTCTATTTGTCCATCTCTCTCTTAGTGTGTCTGTCTCTGTCTCTGTCTCTCGTCTGCTTTCTTGTCCTGCCTTGGCCTATCTTATGACTCCAGTAGTAGCAGCAGTAGCATACTCCCAAATGCGAGATAGAGTCTTGGTTATCGTTGGCTGAGTAGAGGGTGTGTTACTCGCTCGCTCTCTCGCTCGCTTACACACTGGCATCGCTGGCTACATAACCAAACGCATAGAAGGATTATGCAGGAATGCCTGTCGCTCCTCTCTGCTTCCCTCTGCACTCCTCCTTCTCCTCTTTTTGCTCGACTTCTCTCGGCTCCGGAGCCCGGAATGCCATTTGCTATCGCTTAGCCCACGAAACTTCGGCGCCAGAGGGAGATACAGAGAAAGAGAGAGAACGAGAGAAAGACAGACATACACACATGCATGCATACATACATACATACTGAGATGTTGGGATGTTCTACTGAGCGTGTTCCGGGCGCGACGCTAATTTTAGACTTCAGCCATCCAGCCAGCCGCCAACCGACCAACCACTCATCGCACAGAGGATCACGAGGTCATTAATGCACACATAGCCATTGAAAACGGCCTCTGCTTGGCACACATCAAGGCAAGTAGCCAGACAGACATATAGACGAACAGACACGGGGGAACAACGTAAAGAAACGGTGGGCCAGTCAGGTAATCACGTCATGGACATATACATGGACATGTGCATTGAGCAATTAGTATTGAAAACCAGACAGCGTGGTTTGGATGGGAGGGAATTGATGAACGGATCAGAGAAACAGGTGGCGATTGCTTGAGACAGTTCGCATCCATTTGTAAAGAATAGAAGAAGATGCAGAAGAAGCAGAAGAAGCGAAGGAGGAAGAAGGAACAGAAGGGATGGAAGGGTAGCTGATTTCGTACATTCTTAGGGTCGGTAAATTTGAAATAAAACTAACCATCTTTTGCGGAAATCGAACCCATGGCTTCTGAATTGGCAATCTAAAATAAACTCCAGTAACTCAATCAACGGGATCCACAGGAATATTAAAGCAAATTTAATGTTTAGACAAACAAAGCAAATCTGTAATACTAATGAGCAGTACTGTAGGCCTACATTTTAAGATAAGGTGGAATTCAGCGATGCCCTATAGGCTTCGTCGAAACCTATTTGGCGCCGAAATCCTAATTAGGCGTACAAGGCCTAATTTGGTGCCAAGACCTTGGTGGTCGTGACTCGCGGTTTCAGCATCCTCGCGATTTGTGGCGTCAGGTCTTGTTGGTAACTGATTGCACATGCATGGAGCTAGTGCTAAATCATCTGATGAGCCGTTGCTCTACCAGAGAGCAATAGATTCTGGATTCGTCCAAGTAGAGTAGAGAGAGTAGTTAGTTGCACACGATTACGGAAGAAGAGAAGGAAGAGTTAGTTCCTCTTTAAAATCGACGAGAGGGTGTGTGACAAAGTCACAACAGATGACTTATTTGATGCAGCATTTAATCCCTTTAGGCTTACGCAATACTCTGAAACCTAATATGAAGAAGCAGAAGTTCAAAAGTTCTTGTCGTCCTAGTCCTTAAATCCAAATTGGGCATTGCTCCTAAATATCTAAGGCGTACAAGGCCTAATTTGGTCGCTCCCCTGTCTCTTCAGTTTCTCATCGACCTCTCCGCTCCTTGGTCAGGCATACTCTTTTTGTTCCACGAGTTAGGACCACTATGGCCCAAACTAGATCTTTTGCCACTATTGGGCCCTCCCTATGGAATGCCCTTCCCTCCTCTCTACGTGTTACCATTCTTTCTGGGTCTCCTCCTACAGCCTTCTCCCTCCTCAAAACCTTCTTCTTCTCTAGGGGTTCTCGCACTGGGAGCGCTACTGAATGGTCACTGCTGTGAGCGGCGCTATATAAATTAACAAATACAATGACATACAATACAATAATACCATCTCAACTAGACAGGCAAGCAATTCCAATATGAAACGATGAGAATGCTCTTGTTCTATAATACTTACTGATTTCGCTTTAACAATGAGCTACTCTATTGTGGCAGCCTCTGATTTAAATTTAAATTGCCGACAGCTGGAAGGCCAACCATCTGAGTTCCATCCAGAGTCTGCCGTGTTCGTCTCTTGATGTTCCTTGTTTCGATGTAACACTTTATAAGGTTTTCTAAATAGACAAACTCTCCACATTTTCACATGCAATAACCAGTGTTTTTCTTAGCTGTAATTATCTTCAAGTTGACATCATTCTGTGGCCTGTTCAATAAATAAATATTTTTCTGCAATGGCTCGTAAGTTCCCTTTTAGAGATCAACCTCATCTGCAAATCTATGAATTTTTTCATCTCTTAAAGATTGTATGATATTCCATTTGTGAATGTCTTCTGCCACGCTTTCTATGCATGTTAGAAACTTAGTCGGTCAGACTGTGTCTCCTTGCTGTGTCCCAACTGCCCGTGATAACCACTTTGCCAATTTTGTGACCCGTCCTCAGTGCTATTCTAAAGCATTCTTGTTCCGATTGTAAAATATTACAGAGTTGCCCATGTGATGTCTTGATGTAATAGCGCTATCTTAATGTTCTCAAGCCAGCCTCTAATCTTAATCAGTTAAAAGAATAGTCTATGCATCAATTTTCCAAGCACATCCTAACAAATTTAACCAAACTGTTACAAAACATTGACAGAAAGTTCATACAAAACTATTGAATGTGTATCTAGCGTTATGATGCAAGCAACTGCACAGTAAAGAAAATATTATTATTATTAGACACGATTAATATACAAAAAGCTCTGCTTTGTGGAGTTATCACGAACTACGGGCAAAGGATTTGTCCGTTTGCCTTTCATTCATGAGAAAATAAGCGTGGCTCTTTAATGTCCACCAGTGCAAACATTCTTGAAACTCATATTCTGCTCAACTTGACATCGAAAGTGATGATGGTTTTAATAACAACCGACGCTCAGCTTGCTATTAGATGTATTTCGTCTGGCAACAAAAAGAAGGTTAATGGAGTCCGTGGACTGAGTGGCTTTACGTATAAGCTAAGTTACCGGGTAAAAGCGTCTAGAGTTGCTGTTTATTTCATCACAGTATTCTTAATGGTGTTTTTATGTACCAAAACTACTTGTACGAGTGTATTCTCTTACATAGCCGACGTAATGGTCTACTGTTATTCGACCGCTTTGACCTATCGTATAATCGTAACGACCTCATTTCTGCAGCACCCAAGAAGGTTAAAAGCGCTGTATTCCGAACCAATCTAATGATCTGTTGAGGTGAGGTTTATTGATCATCGGTCAGTTGTTGAGCGCCACCTAGCTGGGAAAAGATCCGCTGGTCTGAAACAATGACTTCTTACATTAATGCTATAAGTATATAGATCAAAGCTTTACAGTAGTATATTCGTTTTATTGGGAAAAGCAATCTGACAAAAACGCAGAAATGCTAACATGAGTGATAATGGATAATAAAAGTTAATTAGAAAATTTTATTTTAAAATAAACTAGTAAATATTTTTATATAAGGATCTGGGAATAAATTGAGAGTTGTCTTTGGGTGGGAGAGTATGGTTGTGTGTTCTAGGACTTAATTGGTGAAAGGAGAGGGGTCGGAGTGGAGATAGGAGTGAAGTACATGCTTAGGGTTGCATAATATGGAGAAAAGGAGTTTTGCAACGGCTACATTAGCAAGTTCAGAGACTGTTGTAAAGGATTGTTCTAGGTAACTTATAGACGTTTGGGTCTTTTTAGAAGTTTTCCCATGTGTTCTTTATCGGAAGCCAGGGTAAGACCCCACCAGGATGTTGAGGCATATAGGAGTTTTGCAATGGTAGTGGCTTTGGTTATATTCTGGATGGACGAAGAAGAAAAGTCATGGGCTTTAGTTTTAGCATACAAAGAGGAGGAACAAGTTGCTGTGCGGTGGTCTATATGGGCTGTGAGTTTGAGGTCATCTTGAAGGATGACACCCAGTATTTTAACAGTCTTAACTCGGGTAATACTAGGTAATGGAGGAGGAGTGTCGAATTGGTGTCGAGGGCGGAAAATCATATGATTTCTTTAGAATTGGAGTTGTATTGTATTGTATTTGTATTGTATTTGAACACTTGTTATAGCGCCCCAACCAGATTTCCCATTCAGAGGCGCTCCCGACTACTGCGCGGACGCTGAATCGGAGTTTTACGCCGAAGCGCATGAGCAATTGCGAGTGAAGGACTTGCCCAGGGTCCCTACGCGGCGACTTTGAGGTGGATTCGAACCCGCAACCCTCCAGCTGCAAGGCACCGAACATACCCTAAACCACCGCGCCCCAGTTGTATTGTAATGTGTTGTATTATATTGTATTGTACTCCACGTTTATATTGCGACCGAGCCACCCGCAGTAAAGACCCGAGAAATTAATCTCTGACCAGGAATCGAACCCGGGGCACCGGCGTGGAGAGCGGGCTACCAACCCACTCGGCTACTGCATTATATAATGTAACGTTCAACTGCACCATCGCTCATCTATATAGATGCAGTTATGTTCGCTTCTAAGTGCAGATCAGAAGGTCATATGAAGGCAGATTACTACGATGGATAGTGGTTGGAATTGGCGCCAGAAACCTATCAACCCTAACCGCTCTTTATGGCCGTCGAATGCTGACAATGGCCGTCTTTAATTAAGAAGGTCTACATAACAATCAGGATAAGAGACAACGGTCATAGCAGGCTTTAGGTATGTTATGTAACGATAGCCCTATTATAATATACATTTCATGAATTAGTACACTGTTCTACGAATTCAGGTGTTTCACACATATTCGCGTTCTGCTAATAAGTACCACCAATTCAGTATAAATTCCACGATTCGCCAACATAGTATTAGAACCGATAGAGCTAACATGTCTTCCATCACTGTGCCAGTTTAAAAATAAACTAAAATCTTACTTATTGAAAGCTCTGTTTCTATAAAGTTCAACTGTTTTGCTACTCGTTAAATTTTATTTATAGATAAAATGTTAGGGGTTGTGTTTACGTTTATATTAGCCTATATACAATAGCAGCAAATGTTTGATGTCATATGTCTACTATTCTGGGAATGTTGATGCTGTAATTATTCACGGATGTTACTTATAAGAACCAAACAATTGGTTGAAATGATTGACTGTAATCGGGCGACCTCTGTCAGCGGAACGGTTCGTTCCTTTGGGGTTTCCCATTGACACTGCATGTATAACTCAACTGACTATTTCCGTGTTTATATATTTCCGCATTGATTGATTGATTGATTCGATACATATACATGTGTGTATATATATATGGGTACAAATTCACGGGTACAGCTATACGATATATATTATTCGGCTACAATTATACACGAACGCATAGGCCTACGTTTGGTGCTCTGCACAATCTTTTTCAGCGCCTGGTAACTTGACAGAACGCGTTAATGCATGATTCCGGAGGATGCGCGAAGCTCAAAGGCAGCAGCAGCAGCAGTAGCAGCAACAGCAGCAGCTGGCACTTTCTGCCTCCTTCGCTGGCATCTGATGCCACCCAGTTGTTTGCTGCTGAGTCCCGAGTGATGGGCATTACACTACGTACATGTACGTTGATCATCTGGTGCACTTAACTACACAGCCACGTTTGTATAAACACTAAACACTTAAGACATGTCCTGTATACACACATAATGCCGATGCATTGTAATGCATCATTTTACGTATACATATTACGCATAAGTTATACAGTATATACAAGCTTAATATATGCATTAGTTATTAGTTTTCATACGATGTAGGTATGTATATATATTTATATCTATGCAGATATAGAAATGCGTTTTATCTGGTTGGACGTCATCTCGAATGCATGCGTGTTCCACAGCTAATGGATGTTCAGTGTAGGTCGAGTCCTTGATAGTCAATCGGTCGTTCGGTCAGAGAGTCGGCACCGATTTATGTTTAGAGGTGTATCTTGAAGAATGGAGGAAGAGGAGGAGAGGAGAAGGAGGAGCAGGAAGAGGAGGAGAAGGAGGAGAAAAGGAGGAGGAGGAGAAGATGAGGCGGAGGAGGAGGAAGAAGATTAGGAGGAGAAATGTTGGAGAAGGAGTAGAAGATGAGGCGGAGGAAGAAGAGGATGAGAAGCCGGAGGAGGAAGAAGAAGAGGAGAAGTAGGAGAAGGAAGAAGAAGAAGAAGAAGAAAAAGAAGAAGAAGAAGAAGAAGAAGAAGAAGAGCAGGAGGAGGAAGAAGAAGAGGAGGAGGAAGAAGAGGAGAAAGAAGAAGAGGAAGAAGCGAAGAAAGAGGAGGAGGAGGAAGAAGAAGAAGAAGAAGAAGAAGAAGAAGAAGAAGAAGAAGAAGAAGTAGGAGAAGGAAAAAGAAGAAGAAGAAAAGAAGAAGAAGAAGAGGAGGAGGAAGAAGAAGAGGAGGAGGAAGAAGAGGAGAAAGAAGAAGAGGAGGAGGAGAAGGAAGAAGAAGAGGAGGAGGAGAACAGGGTGGAGGAGGAGGAAGAAGAAGAATAAGAGAAGGAGAAAAGGGTGGAGGAGGAGGAAGAAGAAGAGGAAGAAGCGAAGAAAGAGGAGGAAGAAGAATAGGAGGAGCAGGAGGAGCCGCTTGTGGTGGCGACCTGTTGGTCTGCAGTAAGAGGCATCAGTCAACGACGACGATTCCGAGGAATCAGAGACTAAAATAGACGCCATGCAGCTGCACGTCAGTGGCACACAACACACACACAGAGATGCTCTTCTTTGGCTCTAACTCGACAATAGATGCTTAGCCTTTCCATGAGTAGTTACACAATCATGTACGTATAATATCTAGTCACTTAAAATAGCCTCTGTTATGTAAAACGATACCTCTTGAAGTGGAGTCAAACCATCTAGGAACAAATATTGAACAAATATTGCTCAGATAATTGGGAAAGTCATGACCAGTGGCTGGCTCCCTCACACACGTAGAGCCAGACCAACGGATTCTCGTCCACATTTGATAGTAACGTAACATCGTGAGTGTGCATGTACATTACTGGTAGGTCCGCCAACCTGTCATGGAGAGACTGCGTCCATCGTATGCCACAAGACAAAGAGTTCTCAACAGTTAGCTGCTGAAAACCGTTTGGATCGTCGCTTAGCAGTTTCCCAAAGTAGCGCCATATAACTGCAAGAATATATTAACAATTGCAATATATCGCAATGGTAAACTCTGAATTTGTAAAGCGTTACTTTGAAGCTTAGCGCAGGGCACCGGTTTATTCACGAGCGCTGCGTATATGCATATACAGCAGACTAAGGATGCGCCGATTTAGTGTTCGGTAATCGGTTCGGGCCGGATTTTGCACTAATCGGTATTAATCGGAATCCGCGATCCCAGGCCTTAGAAACCGACCAAAACAATTTCTTATTTCTTTAATAAAGCAATAGTAACCTTTTTTGGCGACCTACAGCGGTAATCTTTAATCTTTAATTTATCATTGAAAGTCTGTGCCAGCGTCATTTAATAATTAAGATTGGATTTTCTTATTCTTTAGTTATTATACAATATATGTTACATTTCCTTGGTTTGGTTTTATGGTTTATCTTTAATTAAATATATAGACCTATATATATATATATATCTGAAAATAAAAATGAATATTGCCGATTAATCGGATCGGAAGGCCAACTTATCGGAATCATAAATCGGAAAAAATGCCAATCGGCTCATCCCTACAACAGACGCACGAATATAAGATAGAGGGTTACATTCCTATGCCTACATGCTGATTAACTGACGGATGGAGCTTTTAATTTGCGCTGCCAGGCTTCGAAATTGCAATCAGTAGCGCAGATAAGCTTACATGTAAGAAGGTACCTTATAAATATTATACCTAACCTGCCTATTATGTTTCATGATAAGAAAATCATATTTCACTGACATACCTTATATTTGATTATAAGAAAATCATAATGCACTAAGAAGTATCTTGGGTCTGCGTGCATTTGTTAGGCATTTCGATTTGCAAATGCTAAAGACCTTCATCCAATCTCTAGCAGAATGGCTCAGCGTTTCAATCGCCAAGGCACCAGCGGCGGCAGTGGCAAAGGCAGAGGCAGAGGCAGAGGCAGAGGCAGAGGCAGAGGCAGAGGCAGAGGCAGAGGCAGAGGCAGAGGCAGAGGCAGAGGCAGAGGCAGAGGCAGAGGCAGAGGCAGTCAGAGGCAGAGGCAGAGGCAGAGGCAGAGAGGCAGATGCAGTGATATTTTACTTCTCAAAATAATTCCTAATTCAGTTTTAATTCAGTTCTGTGTCCTTGAATTTTACTTCTAATTCTAATTTTACTTTGCAAATAATTTTACTTATCATTCCTATTTTAGTTCTCAATTAATTTTACTTCTTATTTTAGTTTTCCAAATAATTATCAATTTCAGTGCAGTAAAAAGTATTTTAACGTTACTACATGCACATATAAGATATCTTTGTTCAATTTCAAGAACACTCTCATTTCCAGAGATTTTTTCATGCGATTTCTTCGTCCATCAGTCAAGATTCCACATATAAAAGAAGGCCTATGAGGCTGGAGCCGACAAAAGATCCTCTGCAATGGTGCGATTTTGCTGTACAAAGTTTGCCTTTCATTCCAGGATGCAATAGGATTCCTAGTATCATTCTCCCTTATGTCTGCCAAATAACGATCCATCTGAGTTGTTACACAATCTTGGTTGCTGCAGCTGCTGGACAATGTTGATGTTGTTTGTGACTTCAGTTTCATGTTGAGAAATTTAAATTTCTGCAGTGCAGGTGAAACTGTGCTTTGACGTTTACAAGTAATCTCCTATTTTCGGGACCTACACCGACGCTGGCATATCTGGTACATTAATTGTTAGACTTACGTTTCACCCTTTGCTTCATCTCTACTTAAGGGCCACAAGAAGTAAAATGATTTTACTTCTGAAAATAATACCTAATTTCATTCATAATTTTAGTTCTGCAAATAATTTATAATTTAATTCCTAATTTCATTTTTGAACCCAAAATAATTCCTACTTTTACTTCTAATTTTCGTTAACGAAATCCTTTATTTTTACTTCTAATTTTAGTTTTCGTTAACGAAAATATCACTGGGCAGATGCAGAGGCGGCGGTTCTTTCTTCAGTGGTATCAGTGATTATTGAACGACGCATGTCAGATATTAATTGCAATGACCTGCATCGAGAGTTCAGAAAAGCATTGCATTAGTTAGCGGATTCCGTGAGGAGCAACAGTCTCTACATTGAAACTGAAACAGAAGCCAGGTGCGCAAACTGTTTGACTTGAACTGGACAAATAGGCGAGTACAAGACTGCACGTTTCCTGTGGTAAAATCGTCAAGTAACTTTAAAATATGTCTAAGTATATAAATGAATAAGCATGAACACTGAAAGAAAATTCGGCCGTAAGAGGCTTTTTTGGCTCAGACATACGGCTTTTAAGAGGAAGCTAGGGAGAATTGGGTATTAAGCGTTCCAGGTTAATTTGCAGTGGTTCTAACACAGACTAAACGTCTTCTGAACCACTTAAAACCCTTGTTATGCTATGTTATGTTATGTTATGCAGGAAGAGACGCTTACTGAAAATACCGGCTGTGAAAACTAACAGAGCGGCATAGACACAGACTGATCAAAGGAACTAGACATGGTATACTATACACAGCCACCTAGGCGCCTAATCCAGTGAAAGACTTGAACTAAAAAGCGATACCACAGCGGTAGACATAGCAAAACTCTAGAATGCACAATGGCCCTCAGTAAGATGCACACGGAACTCCTGTTAGGTCGAGTGCTGAAATCCCGTAGACTGTGGTACGTAATGATACGGAATGTACCTTAGTCATACTTCAATCTCGACCGTAGTCATATTGATCGGAATTTTCTGAAATCTCAGAAGTAACAATTTGATGCCAGGCACATGAGCTGCCGTTAATACAAGACGATCGTATAGACTAGAGATCATGAACGAGATATCTGAGCTGATGCAATCAGTTTGGTTAAAACTCTGCCCAGTTGACCTGGACAGACTATCCAAGAGTGAACGCTATGGAATGCAATAAACTATGGAGGTAATTCGATCTCACTCACCCCAGGAGGAAACTCGCGAATTAAGAACGGCCGAATCGTGAAGGACTATTAGGTGGCACTTGCCCTACGCTCACCATGCGATGTACTGGGGAAATTCTGTACTAATGATTTAAACAATTCACTGCTTGATATCAAATGAATGTGATCGAGTGTGAAGGTGGTTAGGTGTAACTAAACAAATAGTAGACCTATGAAAGCACGATTTGTTTTATAAAAGTAGGATTAACGATCAATTTACCCATAAGTGCATACACAGGCTTTGTAAAATTTTTGTGTATGTCTATACGAGGAATCAGCCCTAGTGTTATACTTTTTGTCTGTCTATGAGTGGGCCTAGATATGGAACTGGCGCCTTATCAATTTCAAGGCAGCATATCAGCCAACGACATCCGGAACAATTTTTGGTAGTGAAAGGTTTTCTACGCAGAGCAGCCCCGACTTCTGTTCCGACGAGTGCTTTCCAACCGCATCTCTCCATTTCTCTCGCTCCTGCAGACGGGTTTACTGCAAGGAATACACTAGGTTCTAATTACAGATATATGCTCATTTATATACATACCAGAATACGAATATAGATCAGTATGGATGCATACATCCATCCATGTATAGTTGTATACATACATTATATACATATCATGCATACATACAACATGCAGCATAATAAAAAACTACATATACGTACATACATACACACATACATACATACATACATACATACATGCACACATACATACATACATACATACATACATACATACATACATACATACATACATGTATACATACATACATACATACATACATACATACATACATACATACATACATACATACATACATACATACATACATACATGCATACATACATACATACATACATACATACATACATAGGCCTACATCCATACATGCATACATACATACATACATACATACATACATACATACATACATACATACATACATGCCTACATAATAAAAATATACATACATAAAATCATACATAAAGATTCGCCTATGAGTAGGTCTCTTGAAGAGGCGCTATATAAATTCTCGGAATTAATATGTTTATGCATACATACATACATCGACATAAATACATTCATCATGCATAAAACATGCATACAAGAATACAAGCATGTTACACACATACAGTACATAAAAACTAGGGCTGCGGATTTTAACGATTAATTAATCGATTAATCGTTAAATATTTTATTCGATTATTTTTGGCTTGTTCGATTAACTTTTTACTTATTTCATGATGTCGAGCAGCCCATTTCCGGAGTGAACAATATGGCGAATAATGATAATATGAAACGTTTGAGTGGAAAATTAAGCGACCATTTTGCATATAGTTCTAAGGTAATGCTGATGGAAAAGTCTAATTTGGCGAAACAATTAACTGTATTCATTGCAATAAACAGTTCGCTTGCTGTGGTTCAAACACAACGCTGACGTATCACATTCAGTGGCGACATTTTTAACGGGTTTTCAGAATGTTCATAAGTCATAACTAATGCAAAGGCAAACACGCCTAACCATATCGGAGTTAAGTTTAGTGTTGAAAACGCGTAATGTCAAAGAACGCGACAGCGCCTCTGATAGGCCTATATAGGCCATGTTGAGAATTTAGTCTTCATCGACATGCAGAAGTTGTTTAGCTTATGTTGCTTCTTATAATGGTTTAACGCGATGCATTAGAATCCAATTCATCGGACGAATGTACTACTAACGTCTTCGAATATTAATAGTCTAGACATACATGCATAAAAATTATACAGTCGACCTGAAAATACAAAAGAACTAATACATAGATAGGTTTCAAATGCATAAACCAGATATGTTACACATGACATGTAATGTCATAATGTCATGACTATTACCAGGTAGGTTATCAAACGTGAAGTCACACTATAAAACGTTCAATAGCCAGATAACAAAAGAATGATTGGAAACAAGATCTGCCAATTAGACATCATCAACGAAACTTGATACCTTTTCCTGGCAATATTTCTATGACACATTCATGACACAGCATGACGAATAGACCCTATGACCAATCGTCCATAATATTATGACCAATCGTCCTATGACCAATCGTCCTATGACCAATCGTCCTATGACCAATCGTCCTATGACCAAACGTCCTATGACCAATCGTCCTATGACCAATCTCATGACCAATCGTCCTATGAAAGGTTCAAATCGTCCTATGACCTTAAAACCGCATCATTGCTAATAGCGCCGCCTATGGAATACTTTTGTATGAGAGAGTTTTTCTCATTCGGGGGCAAGGCAAGATCGATCGGAATAGACATTAAGCTTATTTAAATTATGTCGACGTTATTTAAATTCTGTCTTTGTTCACAGCTTCAAATTAAAGCAATGTCATAATTTTATGACGTCTTGAATTCGGGAATCTCTGGCTATGTAGAATTCAGTAAATCAAAGTTTCTGAAGCTTCACATTGCACGCTAGCCATCATCAACAATCGAGCGTAGGTAAACCCACAGTAAATACTCTAAAAATCATCAGCAAGCGCGACAAACAATCTGTTTTACCTTCAATTTGCCTTTACGATATCTCACTGCCCCAAACTCCAAATCCTGGCTACACCACAGCTCTAAGAGACTAACAAAGTAAGAATATATAGAGTATAGTGTACTGTGTAGGCTGCACTATCCACAGCGAATCGGATGATAAGAACAATATATTCATATTAAAACATTATTTAGGTTTGAGTGTTTGACTTACGGGTAACGAGTTACGATAGAGTTTAGACTATTGAGTGTTGACAACTTTTCAATTTTACAACTAATAACAGATTTACGAAAAATTTGTTTACAGCTTGCAATTATTTAACGTCAACGATTTCGTCACGAAATAATCAGAATTTGTATATCGCTACATTTCAATGAATAACTCTTTAATTTCGTAATTCCCCATTTCAATAAATAACTCTGCAATTCCGAAATTCCGAGGCCCTTTATCAAGTGAAGCCTGGGGCCAAATGGCCCCGGTGACCCCCCTGTCCTATAGGCCCTGCCCGGGAGCAAGGGTTGATGACTGCGTCCTCTTTTACAATAAATCCAGGATTTTGAAGAATTAAAAATTAAAAGTACTAAAAAATTAATATTCTTAATATTCGTTGGCCAGTTTTAATATTCGTCAATATTCGTCAATTTAAGAAAATCTTAATATTCGTAATATGCGCAATGATACTCGTTCTATGTCGTAGGTCTGCTGTTACAGTAGTTTATCAATGCCCTATACTATGGGTCTGTTTTTATCATAGTGCTAATAGCGCCGACTAGGGAATACGTTTGTATGAAAGAGTTTTTTCTCTTATTGGGTCCAACCAAGATCGATCGGAATACGTCGACGTTATTTAAATTCTGGCTTCGCTCAGAGCTTCAAATGAAAGCAATGCCATGTTTTTTATAACGTCTTCAATATACAGGAATCTCTAACTACGTGGAATTCAGTAAATCAAAGTTTCTGAAGCTTCACATTGTATGTATGTAAGTAAGTAAGTAAGTAAGAATGTTCTTTATTGAACGCAAGCAAACGCTCAGCGCTTTACATACAAAGTCAGAAATAATTTATGTACAAAGAAAACGATAATTAGAAGAAAATTAGGTCAACTAGAAAACATGTCTAACTGTACAGCATCCTAGCTAAGAAGCCACGCCTGGTAAGGGAATCAAATCTAGGGAGAACACGGTTATGTGAGCGTGGGTGCAGGTCATGTATACATGCATGTGTTTTGCGTGTATGCATGCTATGCACCTATGGCATTGCATGTATGCAATGTGAGGCGCAATTGTGGGGCGCGGTGGTGTAGGGGTATGTTTGGTGCCTTGCAGCCGGAGGGTTGCGGGTTCGAATCCACCTCAAGCCGCCGCGTAGGGACCCTGGGCAAGTCCTTCACTCGCAATTGCTCATGCACTTCGGCGTGAAACTCCGATTCAGCGTTCGCGCAGTAGTCGGGATCGCCTCTGAGTAGAAATCTTGAAGGGGCGCTATAACAAGTGCTCATACATACATAACATACATACATACAGATACATACATACATACATATGTATGTATGTATGTATATTTATATATGCATGTGTGTGTGCGTGTGTTTGTGTGTGTGTTAGACACTTATCACTTAGCATCACCTATTCACCTTTTGGCATCTCATGAAGCCGTACAACACCAGGGTACCACAAATGATGTAACAACAAAACTATAATTAGTAATAAAATTAATTTGAAGTAAAATATTAGATGAGAAACGTGCCAGATCTTTAGTCAGATAAGCAAGATTTGAACCCTCTACCTCACGGCTGACAGTCCAGCACGTTAGCCACTAGACAATCGAGCACAGGTAAAATAACAGTAAATACCAAAAAATCAGCAGCAAGCGTGACAAACAATCTGTTATCACATTGAATTTACCTTTACGATATCTCACCTTGAGACTGCAGTGTCATTTTCGTCAGAACACAAACAAATCTAGCGCCTTCGTGAGTTTCTTGTAAGGCGCCATATAAATGGCCATATACATACATACATACAATGTGCATCACCACTAAAACAAACTAAAGTCAATTCGGAACATAACATAAACAACGTTTTAACATTTTTATAGCATTTGGATATCAAACTGGCCAAATAAACGTTTTTGGCACTCTCTTACAGGTAATTTTCGCAACGGTTTAACTATCATTAAAAATCAGGATTAAACTTATAAAATAACCGAACAATTCGAGTCTGAATAGGTTTTTATCTGTACCACACTTCATTCAATTGTATCCGGATTTATTTTAAGATTTTTAGATCCAATAACTTGAATAATAACTTTAATATCTGGCTTAGCAAATGTACATTTCTTAATGTTAAAAGTCAACTTGTGAATATTCTTTTGTTGTTAAACAATTCCAAATGTCTTAAACGAGTAATAGGCCTCTCTCGCTCGTCAGAAAATGCTGCTACATCTTCTAATATCGTTTTGGAAACATTCCTACAGGTTGCGGCACAGCATTAACAGTTTCCAAAAAGTAGGGTCTGAATTTATCATTCCACTCGAATAAACCATGTTGAGCATACAGAACAAACGCTGTATTCGATTGATCTGATTCTTCTCGTATTTCAAAACCTTCTGATGCATCTCAGCGAAACCAAGCGAAAACCAGCGAACCAAGATCACAGCCTTCTTTCATCAGCGATTATTGTTGCATGAAGTAATTCCCTCAGTATAATAGATGATAGCAAACGACAGGACTGAAGGCTAGCGACATTTATTAGCAACATCAAATAGCCTACAGATGCTGAGCTATTCTTGTTGAGAAACAACCATAATCGACTCTTATTACATCATTTAGACTAGCGAAAAGAGTGTCTTTGATTAGTGGAGCGGCGCTATATAAGTTACCTTAATAAAAATAATTACAATTTAAATTAATGGTTTTGTTTTCATTTTATCGTTTAGTTTCAATCAATCTACACTCAAAACTCACATTTTCTATCTCGCTAACCCACATAGCCTTCCTTCAGACTTCTGACTTTTCTGTCCTAATTGGTTTTTGTGACTATTCAAATGGATTAGGATTATCAATTTGGTTTACTGCGACTGATGTCTTATGTATTAATATATAGCGGCGCTGTAGAACTGCCTATGATAGGAATTGAATAAAAAATCTATGGCGGCTCCTAATGCTGCTGACAGTGCTAACCGGGTTGTAATAGGGATAGTAGCTAGGCAACACAAATTAAAAATGTCTTGACGCAGATCAGTGTTACCACTCAACATTTTTGGAAAAACATAGATACCCACTAAAAAAACATAGAAAAACATAGACACGGTTTTTAAAGAATTGCGTGTAAAATCAGAGCTTTTGTTGAGCGTGAAGGTCCAAAAAGTCAAAATGTTACAATTTTTTCAGAAATCTCCCCAAAAAAAGTTGACAAGCAAAAAAAAAACGTCATCACATTCCAAAAAATATCAACAATATCACTCATATCGCAATAACAACTGCTGAAAAAGTACTTTTTTATAGTAATTGCTCAAAAAAATTAACTTTTTAGCTTCCATGAAAAAAACATAGATTTCTTGAAAAAAACATAGAAACATAGACGAGTCCAAAAAAACATAGATCTTGGAGGAAAAACATAGGAGTGGTAACACTGACGCAGATAAAGAGAAAGAGCGAGAGGGTGAAAAGAAGAGAAAGAAAAGAGATACAGAGTGAGTACTAATATAGGCTACTTTTTCAGTAGGCCTACAGTTTCTTATGCCAGTCGAGTACCGGTAATGCCATTCTAATTCTAATAGTTATGGCATACTGCAGTGTAAACAAAGCAAATTTATTTGTAAGCAAAGCCAAAATTAATTGTAAATAAAGCCAAACTTAATTGTAAGCAAAGTCAAAGTTAATTTTAAACAATTCAAAGTTAATTGTAAACAAAGCCAAACTTAATTTGCCTCGACTTTTGAATACTACAATTGTTTTAAATATGCTGAGATACTTTTTGGGCATCCCGCAAGACACGTTCGGCCAAAATTATTTGGCTAGATTATTTTTCAATATTAGAGCTTATGAAAATATATAATTAGAGTAGACAATAAAGAATGCAACATATTTCGCTTTATTCACTTGGAGAATTAAGCAAATGAGCGGCTTTCCTGGCATCCGGTGTTGAAACAGAGAGACTTTGGACAGCTGAGTAAAGAGGCAGCGAAAACACGGAAAGCCAGCTGGCGAATGATAATGAATAAATTGTATCTGACTAAAAGAATTGTCTATGCCTCACAGATCTTAATTGAGAATCGCATATCGAAAATGCTGGTAATTGTGTTTGCATATGACGAGCTGTTAGAACACACTCTGATCACACAGAATATACAATGAACGTCGACCCCGTCGAAAACACTGTGAGTCTCGACTATTTGTTTCCTCTGGCTAGCTACTATATGCAGGGCCTACTACGTAGGGGGGGGATGGAAGCAGACTGCTTCCAATTTGTGCCAGAGGGATCCCCCCCTAGTGAAATAATGGATGTTGCTATACAACTGACAGTACTGACTCAATTGTCAACTGTTGCAATGTATTGGCACACAGTTAAACTATAACTATTTTACAACTAAAACAAAAAGTGTAACTAACAGTTGGGAACTGATTTTGCAAATAAGTTAACTAAAGTAAACAAATGTAAGTTAAACTTTTCCAACTTTTAAGAAACTTTTTGACAAACGTGAAACATATTCACAATAACAGAGGTTAAGTGTCCTGTAATAATGCAGAGAGAGTCAATGACAGTTTCACTTGCAGGCTATGTAATGTGTACTAGACTAATAATAGTCCTAATACAGTTCTACCAGAAAATAATGAAGACAGTTGCTAATGCAAACAATGATGCAACATGCAATGCAATGCAGTTCAACTGAATTAGTAATAAAACCAGTTACTCTGATTAATCATGACAATAATGATCAGCATCAGCAAGACCACTGTCAAAGTTGTATCTGGATCGTAAGAAAAGAAGGTGATCAAGGGTTTCGTCAGACATTCGGCAACAGTTTAGCCGCAGTGAAGAAAACAGTGACTAATAGACTATTTATTTTTACTGAAGTAGCCTTTAATTCATTATAGACTAATAACTAAAAAATATTAGTTAAACTTTTTAGTTAATAACTAAAAAATATTTGTTACACTTTGGTTTTAACTAAAAATATAAGTTTAACTAAAAATTTGCAACTTTTTAGTTAATTCTTGCCCATCACTGTCGACTGTCGACGGTTATCGAATCTCTGGACTGTAAAGTTTATGCATTATGGTATTAGTGGTATTATTTCATTCTGTTTGTAATCTTTGTATACTTTTATGGTGGTACGGCTACAGCACATTTTTGCCGTAGGCCCTACCACTTTTTGTCTGCTAAAAGCTAGAAAATACTTTAAATCTATTTAAACGTGTATTTTAGATTAGGAAATATGGCCCGAAACACTGTCAATATATGCAAGAAACGTCAGCTTCTGGGGAACAGAGTCCCCCAGACCCCCTAAATTCCCATTTTCCATACCACTTTTAAAATCGTGGCGATGCACGCTGAGTAAGGGGGGGATAGTAGGCCCTGACTATAATTATGACCTCCATCCAAAGTGCCACTGAGCAGGCGACTAGAAAAAAAACTCTTCACAATTACTGATTGGGTCCGGTGGACCACCTGCTCTGATCAGTAATTGGCTTCAGGTATACATCAACCAGACGCCCACTCATAAGATTACTTCCTTCCCGCGTGACCCTCAGCACCACACTTCCCGTGGACCACCTGCCCCGATCAATAATTGGTTACAGTTACTGGCAAACATCAATAACGCACAACTATGTGCGCAGTCACAAGCGACTATTTGCAGGTGCAAAGAGTCTAACCGCTTCAAGACCCAACCACTAGGCGTTTCAATTACAACCGCTATTTGCCATACTTACCCACTGGTACTTAAGACAGATGGTACATTCTTATCTGCTGGTACTTAAGATTGAACGAATGTTGTACACAGAACAAAAGACTTGCCGATGCCCTTTTTCGATTTTAGGACTAGAAAGATCTAAATTGTGTGGCGCTATATAAAAAGACCATGCCAGGCAAATAGTGCCACTAAACTTAGAATCCAAGAGCCATGCTTAATTGTTAATCCTCATCGCGACTCAGTCTGAGTGAACATGTTCTTAGAGTTTTCCGAGTGATAAAATTTATTGAAACCTATCTAACACCTCTACATGTAGCCTATTTCTAAGAAACACTGTTCAGCGCATAGACCCCTTAAATTACAGAATATTATTACAGACAGCGATTGCAACTTGCTGTCAACTGTTGACCATGGATCCCCAAAGTAAGTCTCATGTGGTTTGCATATGCTAGGTATAGCCTATACTGCGTATTGCCTACATTTTTCAGACGTTCCTTCTAAAGCATGCCTCTTACTGCACTCAGGAAATTCTTAACGGATAACTGGACAAGAGCCGAGAGAAAACGTCCAATGGTCTTATCGACACGCGTTGCTACTCTTTCTCTCGTAAACTAAACGACTACCAACCTACATACGCTCGGCCTTCGCTGCTCTGGGTTAGGATAATGCCGGATGCGAAATATTTATGAGACAAAGATGCGTTGGAGTCGGCTTAGCCAGCTTAATTAATCATGAGTTTAGCCGAAGACGTAGAGACCGCGCTCAGGTCTTCCCGTTGCTCTGAACAGAGGATTACATCCGTCTGTGCTTTTTTCATCGTCCCCTCAACCGTTTGTTCTTCTTAGGTTCCTAGACTGCAACGAATTATCTGCCTGTTATTCAATCAGACTGTAGCTTAGGTTGGCCTCAAGTACAACCACCTCCTCGTTTACAGTCTTGGAATTAATGCCTAGGCATATTCGCAGAAATGATTGGTCATTTGATTGCCCAGTGTTTCAAAGAATAGACGTAATAATAACCGCCTGCAGCATGGTTTTTCACGACTTAAGCGGAACTCTTGTGACCCTCTGTATATATAGACCTACGCCTATTCTACGAAGCTTAATCGGACCCAGACAAAAATCGAAGAAAATCAAAAGCAAATCAGTAGAATTAAGACTTAATTTCAAACCCATTTGTATATTGAATGTCAGACCAATCGGTGATAGTGCGGAGGTTGGTCCCACTCAATGACCTCACTGTTCATTCTCAGTATCATGTAGGCCTAAGTAGGACAGTTACTGAAGAAAAATGAATACATAATGTGACCCGAACAAATATATTATAAGCTTAGACATTGGCGTCTGGTCACAAAGCGCTGTAGCACTATAGTCATCAGCCAGACACCAAATGTGTGCGATAACTAATTACTGGGTTTAGGCCACATTACTGTTGAGCTGAAGCCCACAGTAAGTGCATAGTGCCAGACAATTAGGCTTAAGCATGCCACCTCTTTAGTGTCTTATTTCAGCAGACATTGCTTTTGGCAGCCTAGTACAATTTCAGACTGAGCTGTAGCCAAGGAAAGAATGACAATAACCAGATAGACAGATAGGCCCTAAAACGGCCCATAGTATACAAGGCAAAATCTTCATCTTCCAAACATGACATTAATTTGATTAATTAATTACGTAATAATTAAATTAAGGCTGAATAAGCAACTCGTGATACTGGTGCAAAAATCGTTATAATATGAAGTGGGTGTTTTGGTAAACGTTCTCGGCTTAAGTAGGCCTAACAGTTTTAGATCCGCTATTTCAGTATATAATGTATATTTATACCTTACATATACATATATATATAGCGATAGCGATATATGTTCTTATGTAAATAGAATATTATATAGGCCTACCATAATAACTACATATAAAATTACTCTGATTTTCCAATATTTATCGTGAAAAGTAGAAGGCGGTAAGAATAAACAAATAGTAATTGTAGCCGTTAAATCCGATAGCGTACTTAATTGCTCTGGCGATTAGAAGTTATTCTAAGGGCGCTTATCTTTGCGCAGTATACGTCTATCTATCCACATTCCACGATTCGTGGTATACGTAATCCGACCTCCACGGCATCGCACACACATAGACCCAACATGTTATATAATATTACGTGTATAATTATAAAGCTGACTGAGCTTAAATATATAGTCTATTAATTCAGCGTTACATGTATGCACGTCGGTTTCTTGTTAAACTATGATTAGTAAAGGAAGTGTCATAATACACGTGAGTTTCCTATAATATAATATATAATATAGGCCTATATTTATGCACATGTATGGACTCCTTTATAATTATAAATTTATAATAATAATGACGGAGTATAATATCTATATATGCATATATATATATTTATATATTTGTTATTTATACAACCAATAAATAATCCGATAAGCACCTATGCAATACAGGCGCTGAGGTTACTTGGAACAGTCGACCTATTCAAACTCTTTGAACTTCGTGGGGTCGAAATGAATGGGAAGAACGCTTATCCGATATCTTACTCTTCTGTTCTTGAATTGCCGTTGATGTTTGGCTCCGTGGAGCTACTCCTCTGTACTACTACAGAGACGGATTTTATTGGCCTGCAGGGTCGATGAACGGCAACACGAGGTCTTCGCCGAAGGAAACCAGATCACCGACATCTGCTTCAGTCGCTTGTCACTCAGTCCTTCATTAGAACTCCTCGAGCCTGTTTAGAAATTCACCATTGAGTGTATCTATACAGTTGCATATACATGTAAAGCCTGTGTGTGGACGAGGCGCAGTGAACTGTGTTGTAAGTCCCTGTTATTGTGATTTAATGTCGTGTTAACGTCATGGAGCGGGTTTTTCCTGAATATGCCTCCTGCGACTGCGGCAAATCTGTTTAGCCAGTAATTTTCAAGGAAAACATTCAATCCGCGTAAATACGCCAGCAAACTCGAGGCATAAAGAAATAATCTGAATAGGAGAGCCTTCCACTTTTTCATTCTGCTCTACAAATAATTAAGTTTGAGGCTCTATTTCCGTTTTCATCTGAAACAATTTTCTACTGCAGGCATAGGCCTACAAATATCAATAAAAAATTCGTATGGGTTATATATGATTTAGGCATTGGTCCCATTGTCTATGAATTATATTATGACCAAAAGCTGTGGGCATAATTAGTAGACTACAGCTTATCATGAAGCTCAATTGCATGAAAACTGTGGCCTATAATTAATTATACGATTAGCGGCTTGGGCCAAAATAATCGAAAGATCGCGAGTTCGCGCATGATGAACTGAATAATATAGACCCTAATAATTAATAATAATAATAATAATAATAATAATAATAATAATAATAATAATAATAATAATAATAATAATAATAATAATAATAATAACAGGCCTGCGCCTTGGGGCCGATTTATGTGCTCCTCACGAATGCCCTAAGCCCTTGTGGAGCGACAGTCCAAGAGGACGGCTCACATGGCATGTCATGCAGCCTTGTACCGGGGCGTACTGCTAGACACGCCTCACTAAACGACATCATTTGGCGTAGCCTCACCAAAGCTGGCTTCCCGGCTAATAAAAAGGAGCCTACTGGACTTGCTAGGTCCGATGGAAGACGTCCAGATGGTGTAACGCTCATTCCACGGGAGGGTGGCAAAAGCCTTGCCTGCGATGCCACTGTCATCGACACCCTGGCAGAATCATACCGCACCAGATCAGCGGAGGTTGCGGGTGCTGCTGCCGAGATCGCAGCAGACAGAAAAACAACCAAATACATTGCTATTTTGCCATCTTACTGCTTTGTGCCCTTGGCAATTTGAAACGCTGGGTCCAATAAACCAAGAAGGCCTTGCTTTGATCAACCTTCTCGGCTACCGACTTGCCCAAATATCAGGAGACAACAGAGAGACAACTTTTCTCTTTCAGCGCTTATCTATGACTATTCAGCGCTTCAACGCAGTTGCTTTTTCTAGCACTTTTCTAACCCATCAATCCATCTGTGAAGATTAGCCATTCCAGAACAATGCGCCCCTCTAACTTTCTGCACTCCTGAGGGATCATATGTACCTCGGGTAAAATAATAATAATAATAATAATAATAACACCATAATAAAATAGCGCCAATTTCTATGGCGCCGTAACACAGCCATGCTGCTACAAGGGAGCCTGTATACACAAGAACTATGACATCGAGTGAAGTAAGCCTAGATGAACAGAGGTGCCTATAACTGTGCAACGACCCTCAGAAGATGTTTGCACGCTGTCACCAAGCAGTAAATTTTGCACGGGCGCAAGATGGGAAGTGAATGCGTTGTCCAGGACTTTGGGAGCCTTCGACTGTTGGCTCCAAGACCGAATAGCAAAAATAAGAGCTTGTCCTTCGTTTTACTAGTGATTCGAGAGCATCACTTTCTTATATTGCTATGCATTATATTGCGTAAGGTAAAGCAAACTGCTATTGCATCGTCAAACTAAAGGAGGTTCTTCCTTCCTTTTCGTAAAAAATACATTTGTCTGTGTTGTAATCACGCAACTAGAATTCATTCAGATGAAAATGTCTTACATAAAAATCACAAGTTGGCTTTTCTACCCTGAAAAATCAGATTTTAACACCCTGTTCCTCCTATATATGTCACATTAGTTAATAATTCCAGTTGGAACATACCGGAATAGTCTACTGATGATACCAACTTGAAAAGATACGGAAAGTATCTTATTAAATAAATGGTTAATTGAAGCAGCCTACTTAAGTTGCGCTGCTTTTGGAAAGATTCGTACTTTCAATTTACTTTCACATCACACGGACACGCTACCCACTGGCATTCTCCTAACACATGTTAAATAGTCAGTGCTGGACAGGCATTCGTTAGTAGTCATCTGGTGAAGGACAGTCACCATTCTAAAAGCTCTTCTTCACCTATGCACCACCAAGGTCGAAATTTCGCGATGGCAATGGGTCACAGCTACTCACTAACTAACTCTGTTTATAATCGAGCTAGCTCAGATAAACTGATAAAGGCAATACAGATGGTGAAGGTATGTTTAGAAGGTGCAGTAGTGGGTATCATGCTGATTTGACGTTAACGCTTTAAGGTCGGGCTGCATTGGTTTCCCAGTCGCTTTTAGTACACTCTAGTCGTTAAAGTGTTAATTAACTAGCGAGTGTTCCATGCAGCAAGTCAAGAACAAGTAATTTGTTAATCCTGACTAAGGCCGGGAAGATTTCGATCACGCTCTTATCAGTCTACAGCCCCTCCTCTCCTCCTCTTTGCATCGAGAGGCCTCGTCGACAACGGTGAGGACGTACTCGAATGCCTTCTTGCAGCCTATTCGATCGTGGGAAAGGAATGGAAGAGTGGTATAATGTAATGTAGGCCCTAATGTAATTAGTAATTTATATAGCGCCGCTCACAGCCGTGGCTATTCAGTAGCGCTCCCAGTGCGAAAACCCCCAGAGAAGAAATTATAGGTTTTAAGGAGAGAGAGAGATGAAGACAATGAAACTATAATATATGGAGTTCAATGATTTTTGTCGAAAATTTTGACGAAGCGTCGGCAAGTAGATTTAGGCTTGCCTCCCAGAGCGTTGAGACCGCCATGATATGACCCTCAAATGCTGTATTTATCAGTGTTATGGAACATCCTCAAAAGGCACACCACTTGGGAGACGCATATGCATCTCATGAGTGGCAGGGCATTCAGTGTCGACCTTTATATAGGTACGTGGCTCTATCCGCAAGCCATCATGTCCTTTGTCACCCGCATGCCATTGAGGAAGGTGGAGGGGCACCTGACGTGCCATCATTGCCGAGCGCAGTCCAGTTACCAATCCATTCCGGCGATCGTTGTTGGAGAAGATGGACGTGCATGAGCTATAATTATAGTGAGAGGTCTGAGTGTTGTTGATACCTCTTCAGATGCGGCCCTAGATTGATGCATGCTGGAATTTATTTACCTGAAACTCCAGTAACCAACCAGAACCCAACATAGAGCCAGTAACATCAGTGTAGACCTATTTTAAGTGGGGAGAGGTGCGCTGCACACGATGCTGAGGTGTGTTCTACAGTATCTCAAGCGCTGACGCCGTTGGTGGAGTATTTTTGGCCATGCCTCTCCTCCCTTTAGAGCCTCCTCCCTTTGACTGCAAAGGGGGTATATCTGCGAGAAAGGATCCTCTGCTGAATTCCGCACCGCCACACAGCGCCTCATGATCGTGAAGTAGTAACTCCGCCACTCCCGTTTTCTGGTGGTGCAAATCCCAAGCTTTGACAAAGGAGGAGGGCGACACTTATCGTCTTCTTTATCCTCGAGAATGGGATCCTGTGGTGGAAAAGGTGAAAGTGTGTTTGGCTGGCTCTGTGTTGAGTGCTGGTTGGCTAGCCTTATGATTGGTGAGCGCATAATTATGTCGCGGTAGTCTGGTGGTGGTGTTTTCAACGGCAGCTCAAACTGAATCTCTGAAGGCTGAGTGCGCAGGTTGTTTGATGTGAGCGCAAATAAAGACTAACCATCCCTGCATTTTGGTTTCAATGGCTTGCCATACGATTGCGTATTAAATTTTACTTTCTCCATAGACGGCACAACACATGCAGTGGAAAGTCCGCTGACGCTGTAGCTGATTCGGTTGTTCGTCGAAGCAGTGCACACCCATAGTGATGCGGGTAATAAGTGCATCCGTTTCAATAAAAAAGATGCAGCCACAGCGTGGGAGTTTTCTAAAACAATTTTCACATTAAATGCTACAGCACAAGTTTCTGAAATCTCTAGCAGAAGTGGTTGTTTCTGTTTCTCGTGGCTGGGCGATGACCCACCAGGAGAAGGGATAGGGAGTCCGAATATATAAATCGTAGACCCCAACCCCTTGCTGATGGAACTTTGGGGCGATAGTAATTCCTCTCGCCTATAGTGGTGAGGTCTGTTGCCATGTTTAGCTCAAGCCGGTATCACACTGGTGATCTGTTTAGTGTTATTACTGTCACGCGCCAGCTTAGAATACGTTATTGACTAATCGGTCCGGTTAAATGGGTCCGCTGCACTAATTGAGTAATTATCATAAAATAGCCCAAATAAAGTATTTGTTACAAAGACTGCCACTTACATATGACCATCATTTGCCCGCATACAGTGTCAACTGTTACATCCTGTTAATTAAACAATCTAGGCTAATGGTTCCTATTTGTAAACTGCATGCTGGCTGTCTGCTATTAGGTTCCTCATAATAGGCGAATATAATGATGTCAGCATGAGGGGTAGGCGATTGCATGTCTTCTGGAAACGTTTGAAGAGCGTGATGTGTTAAATATTAGATGTCGAATGACTCCATATATATGATTTTATGTCCTTTAGAAGGTCATCTCAAAGCCACTATTAATAGACTTAGAAATCTCGCCATAGCGTGCGCCAGTTCACAATTATTCTAAGTACAACAATGGGCGTTTCGTGGCAGTTGCCATTTTTTTATAGATGTGCTGGTGACTCGTGGTCTCTGCGTGAAAGTCACAAATTTTAATGCAGGTCTATGTGTTAAATTATTGCATTTGTGCGTTTTGATAGCTCGTCAAAATTCGATCTGATCTAGCCTTGCTTAATCAACGACAACAAGCCTTGTATTTACAAACGTCACTTGAGAAATTTGCTGTTAAAACGGTCATTTGCAGGGACCCGGGAACCTATGGCGCCACAGGCGCCCATGCTCACCCAAATATTGACCCTGTGGCGCCAAGGCAGGGTCATGCTCACCCAACTTTTTGGAAACAGTAATACTATGAAAATAACGCAGTAATGGAACCTAACCAAAGCCGGCCAAAGCTGGCTCTGGCATTAAGCAAAGGGCAGCAGACAATCTTGTAGGATGACAAATTGTGCGAATCATGGACACTTGATACTTGGCTACTCTTTGGGCCTGAACGGTACCACATGTGTAAATGTGTTTGTCGGAAGTCGGAGGTACTGAAGTGACACGGCAATATATCATTCTACAAAGACTGGGCGGACTGTGGTTGCAGACAGGACAGCTAATTATTAAGACAGCAGTGATATATATTAATATATATATATATACATGTATATATACATGTTTAGATATACACATTATATATATATATATATATATATATATATATATATATATATATATATAAACATAGGCACAATATTCAGTGTGTCGGCTCTCAGAGTGCCTGGAGAAATAGAGACTAGATCAGTTCTTCTCGAGACTCCATTCGAGTGTATACAGAGGATAATAAATAATTTTGAATAGGCCTAAATAAAATTGGTAAATAAAGACAGTGCAGCAATGTCTAGCGGACCGCCTTTGAAGGCATTTAAACAGTCGTTTCGTTCGTTTTGCAAGACACCTGCTGCTGGGAGGTCTGATGGTAAGTAGGCTACAACTAAATAAATTGCATTTCACATTTATAAGCAATTCGCCACAGCGCAAATATGAGCATAAGAAAAATTTGACAAACGGCATTAGGCCTATCCCTGACAAATTCCTGTAAATACATTTTATTTTCTTCCATGCAAGAAATCCATCTTCATTGCATGTCTCATAATCGTAATAGTAATAGTAATGGTAATCTCGAGATTTCTTCAGCGCCCAGCAAGACAAGCGAAAGACGGTCCACATTTGGGTTTTAGTTGATATGTATAATTTTTATTCGTTTCTTATGCAAAACAGGTTGGCACACACACCGCAACCTAGGACATTAACGATGCTTATGACATCGTTGCATAGGGCCTACTGTGCGGTTTAATTTTTCTCTATCGTATTATAAGTAGGCCTACAGACGCTCTATAAACACTGGCTGGCGCTTTGTATAGGCCTACAGTCTACAGACGCTCTATAAACACTGGCTGGCACTTTGTATTTTTGATTGCTAAAGCAGTTATTGACTTATTGTGCTATTGTCGCCTTTTATGTTATCAATATTGAGCGTAATAAACTACCAGTGGTTGCAAAAAATGACAAAATATCGTTATAGATAATATCAGGCATAATGAATAATTTTATCCACCTTAGGTCTGAGGTCTGTGGCCTACACGGCTGAGGTTGGCTCACCCAACTTTTAAACACTTCCCGGGCCTCTGGTCATTTGCAGCAATGCAAATGCGATTAATATACCCTGTTCGTGGAAAATGTTCAAGCTCAGTTGGAGCGATAGTTTGGTAACCTAGCATCTGTTGTGAACCTCCTTCAAAGCATTGATAATAAACTGTCAAAATAAAGCAGGAAATCACATTGGAAGCAATTTAGCCTTACCTCTGGCTTTCTATAGCACTAATTACAGCTAAAACGTAATTAGCCTGTAGATAGCAAATATACCACTTCAGCGTATGCTCCACATTTACTCTCGAATCTCGAATGTCTTTGTTGCTCGTCGACTCTTTCTTCAGCCATGAGTTAAAGTCCATTCTGACTAGTTTTAACGGAGTAAGACAAATTATTTTCACCGAAGACACAGAACCTGGCACAGAACAATCAGCGCTGACAAGCACTCTCTTCGCAGAAGGACCATCCATTGCTCGGAAACCACGAGACGTAAACATTGCTGGAAGATGTTGAAAACGACGATTGAAGTTTCTATGTAGCATAATTATAATCTGCTCTTTAGATTTTGCTACAGTCGGAAAATGCATGTTTAGATTATATTTAGTTTGAAAAAAATAGAAGTTAGTAATAGAATATTGTTTCGGAAACGTGAAGATCTATGCAACCGTAACCAGAGGCAAAAATCTGTACATAAGTTTGGGGGGGACAGATTTTTCTGGGGCCGTATTTTTGCCTTTTTTGGGAGGGGACAGATAGCCTCAGTCAAAACTTTGAGGAACAGTCCCCCTCTGTTTCCCCCATTATTTACGGCACTGACCGTAACTGCATAAGTGGTGCATATTGCATTTTTCATTTATTCAAGTTAAACATCGGTTCCCACAGAGAACTTGCTCGACGCCTCAAGAGCTATGTTGTAATAATTGAGGTGTTCTAGTAGGGCTCTCAATATGAAAGAGATTATCTTGTTTTAATAAGAGCGAAGAAATAAAATGTATTCGACGGAGCCTGGATGAACACTCAGTGGAATACGAGAATGCCAGAATAAGCCACAAAGGCGAAATGCTTACTACGGAGTAAAGCTATCTGAGACAGATGTTTGAAGTTCACACCTGCATGATATGAGTTGTCAAGCAAACACGAATACACAAAGACTTAGCATTGGAGCGAGCTACAGCAAGCATCCGTATCTGCTGATCAAGTCGAGTAGTGTCTGAGGACTGAGCACCGTCCTTCTGCTTGTAACGATGGAAAAAATGTCGAATGCCTTCCGAAGGCGTTTGCTGGATTGCGTACCGTAGTAGAGAGACATGGAAAAGCAGTTGCTATCTGAAATCCAGAATATGCTTGTTTCTCTGATGTGGTATTAGCCGTCGAGACCGAAGTATAGCTGCAAATACGGTTTCCCCGTATCAGCTTACACATACGTCTTCTGAATGTTCGCATGGCTCGTTAACCTTGGAACCCATTTAATGGCTTACGTATTAACGTTTAATAGTCTAATCACCAACAGCTAGCTTTGATCTCCCGATCAAACAGGGGCTGAAGGCTTTCAGTCAGCTTTTGAAGTCAGCGGGTTAATAACTGGATTGAACGGGTTTCGTTTGTTGTCGAGTCCTGTAACTCGTAGAAGCGAAAGATCGTCTGACCCTATACCTGGGTGGTTGTGTCCCCAGTCTACCTATTCGAACTATGCAATTATGTCTCCTCCCTTCCTAATCTCTTGGTTCTGTTTTCTCAGATCAATGCTCCTTTCCTTGATTCGAATATTCCTTTGCACAGCAATAGGACTTTATGCTCGTCTAATCGTCATTTGGGATAGATAAAAAACAAACGCAGGAAAAGAATCTTTTAGCATTTTCCAGCTTTTATTCCGTCAAAGGGCGAAGACTATCTTGTTCAAGGGCACAGTGTAGAGTAAATGGAAATGGCGATATATGTCCGATTACATTATCTTACATTAAACCTTGCAGAAACAATCTCTGAAGATTACAGCTGAAGAGCTGTTTAATAAATGATTGACTTTATTGGCTTACCGTATCCCACATGAATATTATATACATAATGTACATGCATACATACATAATTATATAATATATACATGCACACAAACACGCATGCGTGTTTGAATCCGTACATACATAAATACACACACACACATATATATATATGCACACACAAATGCTTATATGCAGGTATGCATCACGACTCATACCATTATGGCGTTTTAAGTACCTCATGAAGGCGGTGCAAGCATGGCTATCAAATTGATCTTAATTTCTGCATTTTAAGGTTTTGAGAATGTCTACGGCACAGAGTCAAAATACAACAAAGAGTTTGTGCAGCGGAACACAGTACCACGGGAAGTTGCAAGGCATGATGGGCCTCAATCTGACGTGAAGGATCGCGGCTGCACTTGCATATCTCCACGATAAGAAGAACGCTGCGATGGACGACCCTGTTGACTCGAGACTGGAATGCGTGGCTCGCTGGTGCATGCCATGGAATGTGGAGTCTACTAGCGAACCCCACCCCAGATGGAGAATCCCCATCTTTATCGATGACGAGAGCAAGTGTTGTCTTTCCATCGCAAAATCCGACATATGGGATAACTTTGGGAGACTGGCCAGTAGGTTGGAAGCACAATAGAGGACGGACTGACGCATTCTGAAGCTGATGCATTCTTAACTTCGACCGGCTGGTAAAGATGGAATATTATCGGAGTCTAAGTACGTCAGAATCAGCCAGTATCTCTGCGGTACTTGAGGACTGGTTGTGCCGAATGACCCGTATCATGACGCAGTTGGTAGTAACAGGACCTGCAGAGAGAGTTCACGTGGTCAGCCACTGATAGCAGTTCGCCATCTCTCGGTATAGCCAGATCGCGGACGACGTGTTGTTGATTCCATACTCAGGCATACATGCATGCATACATACATGTATGCACATACATTCATACACGCATACATATATTGTTACCTTATGTATGCAACTATGCTTGCGTGTGTGCATCTATGTATTTATATAGGGTATACTGGAGGAACTCTCTAAAGCTCTGGACAACTTTAGGACATGTATACGTACAGTAAGCACACATGATCGCAGAAATATTCATACATTAAGCTAATTACATGCGCGCATACATGACAGGTATGACACGTGCATGCACACGTACATAGACATACCAGACATACACGTATGTGTATTTGGATTAATTGCGTTGGTAACATATATGTATGTATACAGGGTGGCGCAAAGACAGTGGGACCGCCTCGTGAAATCTTGTGAAATTATATTTTGGGCGGTTTTAAGCTGTAAAATTATCCTATATTACTGTGATGACGTCTTGATACAAGGATTGCTTCCGTGTACTCGAGCAAGATGTAATCGTCAAAGCTGGACACTGCAACAGGACGGAGCTCCTTCGCCCACGGCAAGAAATACGATCAACTTTCTTCTTCGGGAGAATGTCACCTTCATCGGAACCATACATGTGGCCCCCAAATAGCCCGGATCTAAACCCGGTAGATTATGCTAATTGGGGTGTCCTCCAACAAAAAGTCTACCTTCGTCGTAAATTTGTAACAATAGATCAATTGAAACTGACCATTGTTGAAGAGTGGCAAAAATTCTCTCAGCGGTTTATAAACAGAAGACCAGTGGCGCAGACGTTTATAAAAAAAAACTGTTGAGAACCAAGCAGGACACATTGAATTTGATTTCTGATTTTTGCATAAACTAGCATTTGGCAACAATTTACTTGTTTTTCTTGGAAGAAAAATTTAAAACAAATATTATTTGATATTATACTAGGCGGTCCCACTTTCTTTGCGCCACCCTGTAGGCTATATATATTATATAATGCACTTAATCTACATGATTTTCCTCCGTCCATCTGTCTATCCCTGTACACTATTACCTGATCGCTATGGCCAATCGCAGGGTAGAGTTCCGACGCTGAACGTATTCAATTAGAAACACAATCAACGTTGTATTTTTATGCTAAAAACACTGAAGATTGATTGTTGCCAAGGTTGTTTCAGGATTTATTTCTCAAGTGGCGCGTACTGTGTGTGTGTGTGCTTAGTGTTGTTGACTTTGTTAGGTCGACTGAATACTAATGGTGAAATGCAAACCGGGGTCAGTGCCCGGCGCAGACGGAAGCAAATCGCTCAGGATTTGTTTTGGCTGCTGACCCTCTTTTCTCTCACTTGTTCGTCAACACAGAGAGCTCTACGGTGAACAGCATTCAATTGGATGCAGAAGGCGTTGACTCCAATCTCTTCTCTCTAAAAAGATTGTCCAAAAGTCTATAGATAGTATCGCACGCGAGCAGGCATGTATTTCACCACGATGTGTCTCGTTGCTACTATTAGAAACAATTGACTCTACGCCTCCCCCGTTTGGTGGGGATTCCCCAAAGTAGGGGAGAGCAATCGCCTTAATGGTCTCTCGAGGAAGTTGATCCATTCAGGCTTCCTTCCTGTTGACTTTTCTTCTTTTGAAGAACGCTGCTCTAGAGCCGACTTTGCTCTTTTCCGCTCAGTCTGATTAAACCCATGACACATCCTTCACGATCACCTCCCTCCCTGTAAGGTTACCCCATACAACATGCGATCCAGGCCACTTGACCTTACCCTACCTGAGCTGATGGCTTTGCCAAGAGTGGTTTTATTAAGCGAATATTACACGACTTTGTGTAAATTGTTACCATCATTTAGTCCTTTTGTAAGTTGTTGTGTGTTTGCTGGTAGTCTAATAAAGAATATTCTTACTTACTTACTTACTCATTGTAATTTGGTCGAAAGACAGCTTACAATTAGCCAGTTTACTTTTTGCAAGGTTGATTATTTGAATTTAATATCCTGGATATGCCCACTAAGGTGTAATGCAACATTTGCGGTTGTTTCAATGTCTCATTTTCAGTCTTGCGTAAGCCTCTAAAAGTCGCTCTCAGCCCTTAATGTCAACTTTCGTAGTCTCGTAGACCCTAGGCAGAGTGCCTACTGTGCCTCATGGATTAAACGGCCCTGCAATTAGCCAGATGAAGAACATCACATCCCTCTTTATCGTATCTATCATAAATGCAAACATTTATCAAAATCCTGTGAGATTGTATTTACCAAACCAAAAGTGAATCTTATACAGGCCCTTCCAGTCCTGCCTGGCAATAAAAGGGTTGTGTCATTGAATATACTGGGCATTGAGATTACCGAAAAGTTCGGCTTTTCCCCGTATGTTCAAAGACTTTGCATTCGGGCCAAGCAATCTTTTTATGCCCATCGTATTTTGATCTCACATGGGCTTTCGGGGGTCAGGCTTCATGATGTGGTCAGGGCTATCACTATCAACCGCATGCTATACTGTTCCCAAGTATGGTGGGACTTTGCCAGTAAGCAGGAACTTGACTCTCTGAGCGCTCTGGTCCGCAAGTTGGTACGCCTTGGTTTCCTACCTAAATCTTTCCCCACCTTTGAGGAGCTTTGCAAAAAAGCTGATATAGACCTCTTTAGAAACATCTTAACAAATACTAGCCACACCCTCCACGACCTTCTCCCCCTGTCAATTGCACTGGTCATGACCTGCGCCCACGCTCACATAACCGTGTTCTCCCTAGATTTGATTCCCTTACCAGGCGTGGCTTCTTAAATAGGATGTTGTACAGTTAGACATATGTTTTCTAGTTGACTTAATTTTCCTCTAATTATCGTTTTCTTTGTACATAAATTATTTCTGACTTTGTATGTAAAGCGCTGAGCGTTTGCTTGCGTTTAATAAAGAACATTCTTACTTACTTACTTACTTACTTACTTCTCTAGCACTATTGTCATAATAGACCATCGTGTTCAAGTAAACAATAGTTGGTAGTATTTTGTAACCATTAGTGAAGCTCATACGACATCAAAAAACGCAGATGACCAGCAAACAGCCAATATGGATATGGTGGAAGCTTTTAATCTTGTATTTGGATGTTTATGAACAGCTACAATTAAGATATAATGCATTGCCTATTGAACAGGGTAAGCCAATCAAATACGTGTATCGTCCGAGTTGTAACTCATCAGCATCCCTGACAGCAGCCGCAGTTAGCTCAGACCAACCAGGAGTTGATGTGGAAATGATTATGAAACGCATACTACAATAAACGTACAAATTGCAGTCCCGAATGGCCAAAAGCTGTGCTGTAGAGTGGAAGAGATCTGATTGAGTGCGAGGGCGCAGGTCAAATCCATATCAACCTAGAGCACAACCAGAAAAATCAACGAATGTTCAATTGTAGTCGTAATTGCAATCTCCGGATTGCCTCAGCGCTCAGAAAACCTTTTTTTGACAGAGAGGTTCAGAAGAGTGAGGGCAATGAACTCCAGTTTTCATTTGTCTGTGCCACTATTTTTTCTATTGCGAAAATTACGTTCTGAATGGTTTGGGTGAGGGTGTTGTGCAATGTATTTTATCATATCACATCGCATCGCTTCACATTGTTATATCGCATGATAGCGATTCTCGTGAGTGCATCCGATAAATACAGCTCGATATATTGTCTGGAGTTGATGTATTTTTTTTCCAATCTGACGATCGTGTTTTGCCTGAAGGGAGCCGTGCCTCTGATAAGCCGAAAAGACGTTTCCTAAGACGGTTTGCTTGCAAGTGGAAGAGACGAATGACTCGGATCATGTCCTGGTTGAGACGAGTAAGTTGTCCTTCGACTGCAAAACAACAACTCATTCATTCATAGATATTATGCCGCTACGATGCCGTAAACAACATTCGTCTTCGATGGTCTGTGAATTAATATAATCTGGCCCACTGACCGAAGGAGCGGGTGTGTGGCGAGCGCGTGCCAGCGCATCTTCAGCTGATATTCCTCGGGGCAGAGCGAGGACGATGCCGACGACGCCCTGAACCACCGAGTACGGCATCTGATTACGATCCGATCCGAATGGAGACGACGTGTGCGGAGTGAGCACGGTGGTGGACAATGATTGCATGACAAAGTGATTTTGCCGCTGAAATTGCTCGACCTTTGTATGGATGTATGCATCATGCAGAAATTATTAATTCGTTTGGTTTCATTGTAGTGATCTTGCTAGCTTCTTCTCGGTGTTTAGGCGTACGCTCTTAACCACATGTAGACCTACTAACATCAGAGATTTGAAGGAAACTGCATATGTAGGCCTAAAGATCTGAGGTTTCACAATTCGCTTCCTGCTTCTGTTTTTTCTGCCAGTTTCGTGACAGTTCGATCTATGCCCACAACCAGACAAAACTTCTCTCATAGCCTACTAAGGTATTTATCTCTGACTTAGAAATTCGTCATAGTCTGCAATCTGGCCTTTCTCACCTCCAGATTTCTGTTGTTTTATGAGCTTGAGATGTAACTTTTGACCACGAATCGATACACAGTGCGAGCCAAAATAGAAGTCTTCAGAAAAGATCAGAGTAGCCACAATTATCCGATTAGGTTCCTTGCAACTGTGTCATCGAATCGAATAATGTATTGAGAAGTAATCAATTGAATGACGGCCACACGTTTTGCCATTAAACTATTGCATAAATTCCTCTTTTCCTTCGCGTTGTTGACATTTTAGGCCTATATTTTCCAATTTTTGCATTAAATTTGATACTGTAATCGTTATATTTATGGACTACTTAACGATAACCATAATGGATCGGAATTCTACCTAATCTCTTTTATCCTGATGCTAATGTCTTTTATCTACCGCAAGCGCCCTGTTGTTGTAAAAGAAGGCTCCAAAATAAATATGTCTGAATATCTTAATGTAGCTGTCACCGCTTTCCGAAAAGTTCTCAAATGATAGGTCCTCGTGCCGCAAATTCCTCTGATCGGTACCATAGTGCAACTCAGCACAAGACTCTGAGTTTTTGCATAATATTAAATGAAATAAACATTTCACCGATACGACACCCAATTCGTCGACCTCAATCTATCGAACCTCAAGAACCCGTCAAACACAATTTTAACTCAAAATTACCAATGGAACAGACGGCTGCCATTCGATGTCCTCAGTGTTGTATCAATTACAATTACAATTATGGAACTTGTAATTAAATTACGTAATTCAATTACATGTATTTCAATTACTGAACAACACTGGATGTCCTTGCTCCTTCAACAGCATCTCGGCTCAACACTAGAGTCGTTCCCTTGATGGCGTTCTTATCTAACATCTGCAGGAGCGATACATGTTATGGAATGTCTCTTTGGTCTTTGTAGTTAATGATCCACAATCTGGTTGCCATGGCAATGAAATATTGTGCTAAATGGTGACAGGTTTTGCTTAGCAACAGAGTTTTATCCCAAGATAAAAAAAATTGGTTATCGATAGCTCCTAGCCGACCGACTTTTCATAGGGACAATTACGTTACCAAGACCCTTGATCCTACAATGTTTAGTCTAAACAATTTGTTCAATGGTAGCAACTACCGACGTTCCGACAACCAACATAAAATACACACTTTGTGCACAGTAGGTTAGTATCTAACTGATCTGGATCGCCCACACATATCGCCTTGACCGAATTTCCACTGCTGCACTCTGGCTCATTCGACCACTCTTGAGGTATGGACGTGCCTTTTTGTTTTATACAGCATGTTTAAATAGCCAGCCAACGTAGGCTAACCCACGTTCACAGTACGCCGAGTACGGTATATAAGAACTGTGAACATATAGGCTAAAAGTATGCAAGGCTTAAGAAAGAGTGTAAATGGCCACACAGTTGAAGTGACTTATGTAAACAAAACTTAGACCCTTAGTACCGTGCTTGCCAGACTTCAGGGTCGCGGCGGATGACCAGTTATAAAGTCATAAAAAGTATAAGTACTGGCACATGAGCTTTTTTCAACATATTATATCGTTTAAATGCATAGACCTCGGCACTAGACTTCGAAAGTTTATTTCGTTATGACCACAGATGCACATGTTGCTTCATAGGCCTACAGATCGCTCTATATTATATATATATAGTGCTCAGTTACCCCTTTCTACCGTTCTCTGGTCTTTCACTCTCAAAGGCATCACCCTAAAGATTTATAATTAGGCCACCACAACCACCTGCCTTCTTCAGGGACAAAGGCAGGTGCCCCACGGCTTCAAAGAAGAAAGGTGACGTCATTGCACTATGGTGTGTTATGTTATGCAAAACATGACATACCATATAATTGCATAATACGCTGTGTATAAGCAGATACGTGTGTTTACAACTGCATGAGCTGCACGTGAACTGGAATGGCAGGACCATTGAATTCGAATGTATCCTATTATAGAAACTCTACTATAATGACTCTGTGGTCTGTTTTTTCAATGGTCTTTGAACATCGTTTCGTTGCATGTCATGGACTCGTAGCCTTCAAAGTCAACAATCCTCATCTTACCCGATGAAAAGTCTCCGCTCAACGTATATTAGCTGTTCGTAGTCACGCAACGATGCTTGCGTGCGAACATTTCGGTCTTAAATTATATCTGAAGTACAGCATTTGAATACGACGAATTGCTGAAGATCATTCTCTGTCGAAAACTATTCTCTGCCTCTCTCTCTGTCTCTATCTCTGTCTCTGTCTTTGTCTCTGTCTGTTTCTGTCTCTTTCTGTCTGTCTGTCTGTCTGTCTGTCTGTCTCTCTCTCTCTCTTCTCTCTTCTCTCTCTCTCTCTCTCTCTCTCTCTCTCTCTCTCTCTCTCTCTCTCTCTCTCTCTCTCTCTCTCTCTCTCTCTCTCTCTCTCTCTCTCTCTCACACACACACACACACACACACACACACGTACACACACACACACACGCGCACACTGTATAAGGTTATCAAACCTGGGCTGTTGAAGCGCTGGCTAATGGCGCATCTGTTTACGTTGCATTTTGTAATGCCACTTACCCTCTTACAGATAGCATATTTACTATAGGCTGCCTCTCTGCCCTAATGCACTGACTATCGAGACATCGACCTGACTATGCGTGGCTTGCTGTTGGAGCGCCATCAGTGGATACCTTGTGCATTAGAGCTATATAAGTTATGACTCCATTGTACGTGCAATGTAGGCTTACGAGAGAGTCCAGAAGCGTCAAGAGGGTGTCGCTGTAATTGTTATCCTATTCAAGGGCAAAGCTCATGAAGACAAGCCGATGATAGACACATCAGCTTATGAGTCAGACAACCAGGAAACTGAGTAACAAATCTTCCCCATGGTTCAACAACAAATTGTCATTTTTGGTAACACACCGGAACTAGAAACCCCGGCGTCTTAGTGTTTCATGAAACGCGAAGTGTACAAGTTCGAACTTCCTGTTATACGGTAATTTGTATATAGGGATCTCACACAGCATCAATTTTTTAACAGAGTTTGTAGGGTCTAATATAAATATCCTGTTTCGGAATATGAACACTAAGAAAATTATCAGAAATGAAACTAGCAGTGACTGCAGATTAGGTAATACATCATTCTGTCTTGACTATAATTATGGTCCATAACAGTGTTAGTCGTGCACGTAGGCCATTGAACTCGCTATGCTAGAGGTTGATTGTCTCCTCTTTTGTCATAGGTATTGCTTTTTAAGCCATTATGTCGATTAAGAACATAAATGAAAATGTAGACACATGCACGATAGAGGCAACATCGGTGTTTCCTGATTAGCAAACACAAAATGTTACACGTATGGGAGGCGATGGTCCCAATGGAACGGTTGCTGCCTTAGTATCGACTGAAATCAAGTGGATGTTGACAGGGCCATTAACAGCACAGTTGTTGGTGTAGAGAGGTCTCGTCGTCTTCCCAGTCCAGTCACGAAATCACTGACGACTAAGAACGATTGAGTATTTCAACAGGAAATCAATTGAGTCAAGATCAAAAGTTCACGACGTGGTCGTTCACCTATTCCAGCATTCGTTACAAATGGATCGGACAATACGTTTGGAACCCTCAAGACGTACCGGTATTGTATTGCATTGTATGTGATCATTTATAAAGCGCTTCTCATAGTATAAGCCTTTCAGAGGCGCTCCCAGTGCGAGGTACTCCGAGAGAAAAGAAGGTTTTAAGTGCTTTTTTCTAGAAAAAAGGTTCCGAGACTCAACAAATTAAGAATAAATATGGGGGTATATTTTATATATATTTCAATTTCATATATATTAATATCAATATAGGTTAAGGCACTGAAATAAAATTAAAGTAGGCGGCTATATAAGTTTTCTAAAAAATTTTATTAAAAATTTAGACGCTAAATTTTTTTTGCTGTTTGAAAAAGTCCCGGTGTTGAGCGCTTCTGAGTGACTGGTTAAGTGAGCGCTTTATAAATGTTTTGTTACATTACATTACATATAATTATAGAGAAGGACGTAGACTCTGAGCAACCAATTATGCCCAACTACATGTATGCCTCAAGACTAACTTGTTTAGAGGCTTATAACTATATTGAAATAAATTGCTTTAAAATAATTGTTTCAGGAGATGTTTCAAGTGTACTTTGTACTGAACCATGTCTGAAAGGTAAACTAATGATACCATCCGCGGTTCCACTTTGGAGTTGGTTCTAAAATATTATTAAGTTTAAACTGCCACTTAAATGTGTCGTTTGTGCTTGAATGGCGTCACTACTGCATGTGGTAAAACGCGTTTGAAGGGCAAAATAAGAGGCCATAATTTTAGAGTATGTCATAAACTGTCTAAACACTTAAACTGTGGCTTTAAATTTGTAATTTATATTTAATTGCAATCTTTATATACATATCCAGCCATAATTCTACTTGATGAGCATGACGGCAAAACCAAGGTTATATAGGATCTTGACGCTCAGGTGACTGGTGGGGCAGTGGTGGCATGTCTTTATGCGTTGCGGCTTCCTGCAAAAAGCCTATTTGGCTAGGTACTAAAAAAAATGAAATGACATGTTGGCAATACGAACCTACTAGCGCAAAAAGAACGTAAAATCTCACATCGAATTTGCAAGCAAGTTCAACAGGCATTTCTGCTCAAGGGGTATTAATATTCAAGAGAGGCATTACTATTTTAGGTCCAAGAAGTATTTGCAGGGCCCGTTGTAGAGGAATTTAGAGACATGACGTATTTATAATCAACAGAATTTAATGTCCAAGTTTGCACATAATATTATAGGCTAATGTATACATTTAGGTGCAAGAGGCATTAGCAGTTTGAAGGATCGCTTCGAGGGATATTTAGGTAATTTCAGTTCATGAGATTGTATCGTATCGTGTATACCGTATCTAAAAATGTATAGAGCGCCTCTCGCTTATACTCACTGAAAACACCTTTCCATATCACGCAGATTGATGCGTTATGTTTTCGCCTACCCATTATCCCGTGCCTTAAATGATAATTTTTGGAAAAATTTCTTATTCTCAAATCCGCGGTGATTGTACAACGATAACCGTTAGATTAGCGTTATCGTTTCATTCTCTGCTTCGAATCCTGGAGCAATTAGGCAGCCACGGTGATGGATCTGATCCGATAAATGCATAGAAAAATGAAAAGGGTCGAGGTCGTACGGTCACATCAGAAATAGTGTACTTACATTTACTCTTTTACTTCAATGTAAACTAGATGTGAACTCAATGTGAACTCCTCCATTAGACAGCCATTTTGGGGTCAATTGGGTTAACCTGGTGCCTGACCTCGTTCACATCTTATCGGTCCCTCTCGCCAATAAGATAAGTTATCGCCGATGTTTCCTTTTTATCTTTGCAATGCAGGCCTACATGTCTGTACGCAGGTCTGTCTTACTAGCTGTCTGTGTCCTCCTTCTGAATGTGTGTCTGTTCCTCCACCCGTACGGTTGTCCGCTTGTATGCAAATAGGCAGCCTACAACTTGTGTTTTATCTTGTAAGCAAATAGGCTGCCTATATTTGTCTGTCTGTCCGTTTGTCTGTCTGTCCGTTTGTCTGTCTGTCTGTCAATTTGTCTGTCTGTCTGTCCGTTTTCTGTCTGTCCGTTTGTCTCTAGGTCTACTGTCCGTTTGTCTGTCTGTCCGTCCGTTTGTCTGTCTGTCCGTTTGTCTGTCTGTCTGTCCGTCTGTCTGTCCGTTTGTCTGTCTGTCCGTTTGTCTGTCTGTCCGTTTGTCTGTCTGTCCGTTTGTCTGTCTGTCTGTCCTGTCTGTCTGTCCGTTTGTCCGTCTCTCTGGCCGTGTATTTGTACTAGTTGACATTCGATCCCTCTTTGCTAAAGATATATAATATTTATACATAGAGAGAGACAGAGATATATAGAGACTCCGTTATATTTGTATAGCTATAGATTCCTATTTGCATAAGATATATAATATTTATTCATAGAGAGATAGAGATACCGTATATAGAGACTATATATATATATATATATCTATATATGTATATATATAATTAAATAAATGCAAGTATATATATGTGTTTGTATATATATACATACAGACACAGACAAAAAGACAGGGAGAGAAAGGCCAGCCGTCTGCATAATACGAGCCATGGCATGCATATAGATGCAAGAGCGCTGCATGACCGACCGACCGAGCGACCGAGCGACCGACCTGCGGCCCAGATCCACCTTCAATTGCCAGCAATCGTAGTAAGCCACATGGAGCAGAGGCGTTGGCGGTGGCGCTTATAGGGTGATGCGATGACGACGGCAGCGGCGGTGCTGGGGGTCGTTGTACGCGACTGCGAGGTAGATCGGTATGCGTCGAGTGGCACACAGCGCCTCCTATAGGTGGCAGAGAAATGGCCGGACCGAGAAAATGATGGCGGCTTACATAAGGCGCACTATAGCAGTCGAAAACTTCACGACAATCATCGTCGATATGACGGCGTCGTTAAATAAACGAATTTAAGTCGAAAACTGACTCTGCCGAAAACCGGTCACACCGTCGTTGTACATGGTCCCAAACAGGCGGCTTTGGATCTATGCCACAGGGCCATAGTAACTCGGCACACATGCAGACGACTATAGACCCTCCTTGGTCCTGTTCTTTTTCAGCGCCGATCGCTCAGTCGTACAGTCTATCGAATGCATGTCTCTTCGTTTAACGCATGGTTAACGCGTCTGTATCGTCTGAGCCAGAGTCAGTTCTTCAGCAGAAGCGACATTTATAATAACTGTCATAATAAGAGGGGTACACACCCTCCAGTGTATAGTATTATTATACGCATTCGTTCTCAACTTAGTTGACGCGGACAGACTGCAAACGACTGCGCAGTGCTTCGTGAGGCCAGCGGAGCAATCGCTGCTATACTAAGAACGGATTTAAACCATTAGTCAGTCTAATCGTCTGGGCCGTTGATGATAAACGAACGAGATCGTGGTGCAAGCAACATGAATGTGCGATGTCCAGGTAGCCGGGAATTCTGAGTCCTACCTTGGACCGAACTGTATCACTTCGCTCGCGAGTCACGACTAGAACTCTTTCGAAGCGGTTGTTGTTGTTCTACGACGTGTAATTAGCTGTTCGAGAAGAGTAGGGCGTAATCTCCGGCTAGACCAGGAAACGCTGTCGGTCGAAATCATCGGCGTATCGACCGAGTCTCGTCGGTCAACAGCGACGGCCGACATCCGACGGCAGGAGACATGTCGTCCACGTTCGAGTACAACGTGACGGGAAGCAGCCATTTCGCCGATAATACGTCGTCAGGGGTGCCACTGGGGTGCAGTGACCCTGGAGGGGAAGGGAGGGAGCTGCGATGGGGGATGCTGGGTCTGTCGATCCTCATCGTGGCCACTGCGTCCGGTAACATTCTTGTCTGTCTGGCGGTCAGCTGGGAGAGACGGCTTCAGAACATGACCAACTACTTCCTCATGTCACTCGCCATCGCTGACCTCCTCGTGTCTCTGCTCGTCATGCCTCTGGCCATGATCGTCGAAATCTTCGGTGAGTACCACGAACATCAGCCAAAACAGATATTTTGATCAGTAAACAACAAATTGTAGATATAATTGTTACATCATCATTATCATCGCCATCATCAGTTCCTTACGCCAGCCATTTGGCGGCGATTGGTACGAATAAATTACCTCCATTGTCCTCGGTCATTTGTCAGTCCATTGCTCCCCTTAGTTTCAGTCCAAGTTATGTCCTCAGTTACATTATCTATCCAGCGTTTGTTTTGGCCTGTCTTTGTTTTTTTCATTCGAATCTTGCATGTAGTGCGCCGTTTGCTATTATACATATGGCCTGAAAATGACTTAACAGACATAAAGGGATCTCTCTGATATCATAAGAGGTAGCTGGGGTAGTGATCAGATCGATCTTTCCCAGTACTCCGTGGATGTTTGAAACCCACTCTATTCAGTCATGGCTCGATCTCTGTGACCGTTATAGAGGCGTTACAATTGCCAGTAGCAATTACGATAACACCTGCCGCCTGTAGTTTCGAATCATCTTGTAAATTAAGCTATTCTAAGTGAAGTGCAGTGGAAAGTTGCTTTTAGCAATGTGCTATCCATGCAAAATGCTGTTCAAGGGCAATGTTGTCAAGGACAATGCTATCTGGCGATTTAATCGCTGTTGATATAAGTTGACTAAGTTACAGCGACAGGAATTCATGAACTGGATAACTTTTGTTAATGGATCCATGACTCAACGTTACACAGTCTTTTTAATGCATGCAACCTAAAACCCTGCAGAACACTTGTGCGATAATCTAATCTCAGCTAAAAATTGTTCGCTCAGAAAGCCAAGTCATTCTGCATTATTTAAGTGCACTTTGGCTGGTACAACCGTAGAACGTCGTTCATGAAGTAAATGATGCTTGTCTGCACACAGGAGAGAGAGAGAGACAAACAGACAGAGAAAAAGAGACAGAGAGAGAGAGAGACACACACAGACAGACACAGAGACAGACACAGACACAGACAGACACAGACAGACACAGACAGACACAGACAGACAGACAGACAGAAACAGAGACAGAGACAGAGATAGAGATAGAGAGAGACACACAGAGACACATAGAGAAAGAAAGAAAGAGAGAGAGAGACAGACAGACAGACAGACAGACAGACAGACAGACAGACAGAGAGAAGCTCTCGTCAACCTCTACAGATAATTATTGTTCCGTCTCTCCGTATGAGCCAAGCGCTAAAAATCAGTCTGACTAAAAGGATGTATGTGGTCTATGGTCTCTTTTCTTCTCACTTCATATTCCTCTTATCCCTTCAGTCGCACCTTTTCCATACACCTTCCGTGCCACTATATATCTGTAGTTTTGTCTGTCTGTCTGTCTGTCTGTCTGCTTGTCTTGGCGTCAGTCGCCCTCTTTGCACCTATTCCTTGATCTTAACTTTCCGTTCCTTTTTAAGTCATGGACTCACGGCTAAGGCCATCAATCGCCGTTAGCATCCGGTGCTTGCGCTGTCTCCCTCTGCTGCTGCTGCTGCTGCTGCTGCTGCCTTAGTCAGCATATATCGTCCCTGTCACCCGATGACTATTACGAACTTCTCAGGACGATTTAGCGACCATTTACCAGCCATCCATCACGGTTTACGGGCGACTCCATCACCGCATTAAATTCCACCTCAGCAGCCAACCATTGCACCTAACTCATTCACTCTGCATTCTTCTGTCGGTCTGGTTGACTGGCTGTCTGTCTGTCTCACTGTCTGTCTGTTTCTCTGTTCGATGGACTCTGATAAACTGTATGATGTCATCATCTAATCTGTCACACTCTCATCTGCTGCACGTGTCACTTTATCTGGTATCCGCCCTCTGGTGTCTGTCCGTACCTCCCTCTCTCTGTCTCTCTTCGAGTTTCTTGTTAGTCTATTCATCTCACTCACGTCTTCTCTCACTTTCCTATCTTGTTCATCTGTAGTATACCTGTGTATCATGCTTTCTGTCTTTCTGCATGACTGACAGACAGAGTTGCTGACTGCCCAGACTGATAACATCTCTTGCTGACTGACAAACAAACGACAGACTGACTGACTGACTAACTTACTTACTGGCAGACTGACTGACTGACTGACTGACTGACTAACTTACTTACTGACAGACTGACTCACTGACTGACTGACTCACTGACTGACTGACTCACTGACTGACTGACTCCACTGACTGAGTGACTGACTAATTGACAGACAGACTGACTGCCTGATTGACTGACCTACCGACGACCAACCGACCGACTGACAACCTCCTACTTGCGTCTGTCTCCTGCTAGCGGAGTATAGAGCCAGACGTCTTGGGGCTTTCGAGCGTAGGCATCGATGAAACGCTTTACATGTTCACCATCTGATATGAATTTCCTCTACATCTATCTATACACGCACTTATGAAAGCGTTATCCACGAAATAGAGCCTGGGAGGCAAGAGAGGGTATCATCGGCGGCGGTGGAGTAGTCCTCTTGCACTATGGAAACAGTTAATTAGACGGTTCAGCCGAGTTCCTTTCGAGTAATTGAACCGATTGAGTCCATGGCTAACTCGACGGAGTCGGCGGCGAGGGCGGCATCTGGCCCCCGTCATCTTCCTAGGAACCACTCCCTAGAAGAGCGGAGAAGGGGGAGCCTCGTTCATCGCCTGCTTCAGAAGCAAAGATGAAGGCGAACGGGGAACGTATGTTTTCCATCAATCCGCCCCTTCACAACTGAACCATCTAACAGTCGTTCGTTCCGTCCATCGATTCATAAACATCATTCATCGGTTCATACGATTCAGAATATGATTCAAAAGCACCAGAACAATTGCGACGGTGATTAACATTGTGCTTCGTAATTCATTGTGTGATCACTTCTATTATAAATCATTGTGTTTCGGAATTCTTTTATGATTGCATGATCATTGATCAATGCTATTTTAAATATTGTGACTAGGCCTACGATTAAGAATGTCATCCAACAAATCGATACGTTGCTGACTATTTTAAATTGTAATTAATATGATGTTAATTAAAGGAAAATCAGTAGTTTTATTGTCAGTCAACGCAGCTGTCCAGCATATATTAAAGGATCCTGAGTGGCCGAGTGGGTTGGTGCCTGCTCACCGCGCCGGCGCCCCGGGTTCGCTTCCCGGTCGGGTCGGATTATCAGAGATTAATTTCTCGGATCTTTACTGCGGGTGGCTCGGTCGCATTATAAACGTGGAGTACAATACAACAACAATCACAACACAATATACTGGGGCGCGGTGGTATAGGGGTATGTTCGGTGCCTTGCAGCTGGAGGGTTGCGGGTTCGAATCCACCTCAACGTCGCCGCGTAGGGACCCTGGGCAAGTCCTTCACTCGCAATTGCTCATGCGCTTCGGCGTGAAACTCCGACTATAATCAGCAGTAGTCGGGAGCGCCTCTGAATAGGAAAATCTGGTAGAGGCGCTATAACAAGTGTTCAAATACAATACAATACAATACAATATAATTTTACTTGCGATTTTTAAAAATAAAAATGCAGGCAATTTAAGAGTTAACAACGTCGACCTTGCTTGTCTACAGTTAAGAAGAGAGCATGATAAATTTCAGTCGAATGAGACAAAAGTGGGGAAATTGTGCAGTTAAGCAATCGTTGGATTTAAATATAGACTATGCACCAAATGAATCTAAACCTGCTGTTATACAACTAAACCCATTAAATTGCTTCTAGAAAACATAATCTAATCATCTGGTATATATTTTTTAGTTCTGACTAACTATCCCGTAGTTGTACGCAGACCACAGCCAATGCTTTTAATACCAGTCACTTTCTCGTGGCTGGCTATTTGTGCACTTATAAACCAATGTCCGATTTGTTCAGAAAATATTATTGTTCTATGAGTACCACTGCTACAGTAGATGCATCGCTTTTGTGGCTGCTCGTGATTATTTAGGCCTACGTCTGTCCACCGAGGCGTTGCAAAGGACTTACATCGATTCCTATTATTCTTATTCCCGTGAGAAACAAGCAGGCTTAAAGGCCAACAATTTCTCATTGACGTTCAAGATCGTTTGCTCGTTATGACTGTTATTGTTACACTGAGTATTATTGTTCTAGCGTCGTGTAACTGAGCCTTTGCGATGCGTTGTTGGCCTTCGACGAATTCCCGCGGAGCGGATTGTTTTCAACGGCGGCGGCGGTGTCGGCCAACAGACCGAAGAGAGCGCCCGCCGCTGCCCTTAATCACTCGACGAGACTTGTTATGTAGGCATCCGGGTATCAGAGGAGACTCTTCGCTTGTTATGTTGCATATATGTTTACGTATATGCTACATAACATGTAACATTATGTTTACGTTTGTCTATGAACACATATCCGTTTATCTGTGTGTGCAGTGAAAGGAACAGAGAGAGAGATAGCGACAGAGACAGAGACAGAGACAAAGAGAGAGAGAGAGAGCGACCTACACATTCCGTAGACATACAGATACAGTAGATGTCTCTGTGAGGTCAATAATAAGTATGCGAATAGAGACCTCGTGTTGACAGAATAGCGTAACATTCGTTTGGGTTTCATGTGTATGTGTGTGTATGTATATGTATGAGGGTATGTGATGTGTGTGAGCGCGCGTGTCTACACGTGCGCGTGCGTGTGTGTATGTGTGTGTCTGTGTGTATGTGTGTGTATGTATGAGGGTATGTGATGTGTGCGCGCGCGTGTCTGCACTTGCGTCACCGTTGCGTGGGCGTGTGTGTGTCTGCGCTTGTGTGTGTGTCTGCGCTTGTGTGTGTGTGTGTGTGTGTACGTGCGTGTGCGTATGCGTGCGTGTGAAACCCGGTTTGATATAAACCTATTTACGGATAGCATTACAGAGGTCAGTGCAAATGTACTAGTCTCTGAAAGCGTCGGCCTTGTACCTCTGAGACTCTGGTTCGAATCCCGAGTCTGTCGTTTGAATGGCATGGATACATGTCTGTGGGATCAGAGTGCACTTTCGAATTGGGCATAACTTCTTCGATCTCAGTGTTTCCAGGAATCCAACACATACAACAACCCTGTATGCGGCGGCATGAATGACCTCGCGGGTCCTGGCTTCCGGAAGTAGATGGGACTTTTCCGTGCAACCACCTAGTCTTTCTTTTCCATGCAAACGTCGATTATTTCTTTTCCGTGTAAACACCTTTTATTGCTTTCCATGCAAACATCAATTCCTTCGTTTCCATGCAAACATCTTTCTTTTCATGCAGACAATCATCTATTCTTTTGTTTCCATGCAAGCATCTGTTCTTTCGTTTCCGCGTAAACATTATTAGCTCTTTTCCATGCAAACATCCATTCTTTCGTTTTCATGCAAACATTTTGTTCTTTCTTTTCCATGCAACCATCTATTTTTCTTTTCCGTGCAAACCTAATCTTTCTAAAAACTGTTTCGAGTTAAACATTCTCTGGTGCGGAAGACCCACTCGACGATCGCCTGCATGTAATTAATTATCAGTCGGCGTCGTATAAGTTGTTTCTTTTCATGCAGATGTTAGAAGATTGTTTGCGTAAGATTGGTTCACTAATGGGCTGAAAGGACATATCAATAGGGTTAGAGTTCTGGCATGTAGTCAAAATCTTATCAAGACTTTGTCTGTATCCTATCACTATCGGTAAGCCACTTGCGATATATCAAGAGGTAATCGACATGGCCTAGAATAGCCACGGGGCAGTGGCTGACCATGCTGCCGTCTCTCCTATTCCTGATAAATGCGCTATTTCTATACAGGGCACCCAAATTCCATAGGGATCTGTATGCTTGTCTGATAAACTGTTAATGTAACTTACTCGGCGTTATCTTTCGCATAGACCTTAGTTCTTCTAAGAGTAATTATGAAATTTCTGAATAATTATTATCAGCTTAGTGATTTATTTACAGCCTCTGGGAAAAGCCTCTGATCGTTGATATATATAGTGCGTGGGATCGAAGCCATAAACCAAGGAAATCGTCGGAATAACTGAGATTTTTGACGTTCAATCATAGAATCTGGGCCTCAGCCAGACCATCTTTTTATCAGCTCTGGCTAATGTGCCTCTGGGGACAGTTCGGATGGCGCCAAGATTGACTTATAGGAGCCATGGAAAATGGTTCTGGGCTCGTTTTTAGATAGGAAAATCCCCAGACGCCTGGATTCTGTCGATTTGTCTTAAGTTTCCTCTATCCGTTGTCTTTGAGAGGCTCTTAAACGGTCATAAAAAAATTTCAGATGTAGGCCTATGCATGGAATTTGTATTTCTCAAAGGCAGTCTTTTATCGATGCATTGCACGGAAACTCAAGGTGATCCAAGGTAAGAGAAAGTAAGGCCAAGGCCAGCTTCTTCATGTTCTCGGCTGAGGTGAGTTAAGCAAGGAAAGATTTGGTAATGACTGCAGGTAATGGAAAATGAGGTCTACTTCTTCAAGTGCTCTGCATGCAGGCCTAGTTCGGACTTTGTATGAAGAATAGGAAAAACATGGACTAATAAATTTTTTATAATTTCTGCTAATTAAGGTGAAACAGGGAATGGTATGGTAATAGATGTGCAGTATCACAGTTCTATGGAGATTGGCTGAAATGTTGTAAGATTTAAAAAAGTGATTTATTATATAGCCCAGTGCTTCCCAAAGTGGTGGTCCGCGGACCGGTGCCGGCCCGCGAGCCCTCAGTTGCCGGTCCGCAGTGAGTCAAGAAACTGGTCAAATTGTCTCAGAATCAAGAACTGGGTATTATATTTTTTAAAGTTATAGCAAAAAACGCTCATTAGGTTAGCATTTACAGGGCAATAGAGTCATATAATTGGCTAATCATGCATTGAAATCAATTTTTAGGAATTTAAGTGATCGAAAACGAAACAGAGAAATTATTAATAAATTTGGCACCGGTCCTCCTGCAGTGGGAAAATTCCTGCGGTCCGTGATACTGAGAAGTTAATCCCTGCCGGTCCGTGACACAGAAAAGTTTGGGAAGCACTGATATAACCTACTGCCATCAGATAGAGAAATTCAAGTATTTAATCATTGTACAGTGCACTTTTCAAAGCTATTCAAGTTTATCTATTGACTGACAACTGACAAACTTTTATTTCTCAGAAGCACAATGCATGAAACAATTATGACCTGACTTACATTTCGGTGCATTGGCTAGGGAGCAGGGGAGACTCCAAAAGGGTCACAAGCCCACTTAATTAGGGTCACCTTCATGACTAGGCTATTAAGAATGCCATCCAAACATTTCGTCACATTGTTGACTGTTTCAAATTCTAATTAGTATGCTGTAAATTAAAGGCAAATGGGCCCATACAACAAACGAGGCCATCACAGCCTCACGGCAGTCGCACACAGGCCCGACCGGAATGCAGAATCAAATTATATCTAGGTTATGTATCATCTGGACATTCTCATAGAGTTTCTGCCTGTTTGACCATCGCCTTTTCCAAGGAGAAGTTGTGCTTAGTTTACGATCTAACATCGAGGAACATGCGCCTGTTACTGTTGCTATCTGAATAAGCGAAGTGGCGCCGACCATTGTGTAAATTATTTCCATTTCAATGGAAAGCATATTGCCCAGATATGATATTGCAGACGTCGTGTTTAGAGTATTTCAATAAGATATGCCTTGCAAACGCAATATCTAACCGACAAAACACCGTCTCGTCAATTACAGGCTGCATGGCTGTAGACATGTATTGTAGACATGGCATTCACGTACTGCTCTCTCTCTCTGTCTGTCTCTGTCTGTCTCTGTCTGTCTCTGTCTCTCTGTCTGTCTCTGTCTCTGTCTCTGTCTGTCTCTGTCTCTCTTTCTCTGTCTCTGTCTCTGTCTCTGTCTCTGTCTCTGTCTCTGTCTCTTGTTTCTGTCTCTCTCTCTGTCTCTCTCTCTCTGTCTCTCTGTCTCTCTCTGTCTCTCTCTGTCTCTCTCTGTCTGTCTCTGTCTCTGTCTCTCTGCCTCTGTCTCTGTCTCTGTCTTTGTCTCTGTCTCTGCCTGTCTCTGTCTCTGTCTCTGTCTCTGTCTCTGTCTCTGTCTCTGTCTCTGTCTCTGTCTCTGTCTCTGTCTCTGTCTCTGTCTCTGTCTCTGTCTCTGTCTCTGTCTCTGTCTCTGTCTCTGTCTCTGTCTCTGTCTCTGTCTCTGTCTCTGTCTCTGTCTCTGTCTCTCTCTCTCTCTCTCTCTCTCTCTCTCTCTCTCTCTCTCTCTCTCTCTGAGCGACGCTAAGCGTTCTCCATTCACGTTTACTCAAGCGCGTTGTTATTATATCTCACTTGATAGCACATTGACGCGTGACGGCGTCATATCGGCAGCCTTTACAGCAGAACGAGGTGTTTGTTCAGTGTGGGCCGTGATACATAAGTGTTGTGCATCGTTATTACGGTTTGAAGATACGGTTGTTGGTTTGGTTGTGCTTATGAAAGCGTCGGCCGTAATAAAATAATAATAATATATGTTATTATTGCTTTTATATTACTTCTCAGAGACAGCCTTTTATCAATAGGCTGCACGACAAGACAGATGTTTATGTGAAACATATATTGTAGAAGTAGAGTAATGGTAACATCACTGGCGTGATGAGCAGAACATCAAGTAGGAAGCGGGATCGATACCCGCTACCCTCCCAAAGGTCCACTCAGCCTGTCATTCGCAATATGGCGTTGTTAAAATTAGTAGTAGGACGTGATGGGCGCATTGCATGGCTGCCATACAGTTAAATTCGACTCCTGTAATTACTTGTGATCATCCGTTCATACTATGAATTGTAATCATCCTGCGTACTTGTCAGTTTGAAATAATAAAGAAGAATATTATTATTTATTATTATCATATCCTTCTCTCTGCACTGCTGGTGTTCCCCGGAGACCTGACCTCGGTCCTTACTATTTACAACCTTCATTTTCCCCCATTTGCCGCATAGCTAACAACTTTTGAGTCTACCTACTGCAGAACGTCGAGGATGCTCAGCATTCTCCTGCTCTGTCGCCCACTGCTTGGTCAGTCCGCCAATGCAAAACTCTTGAAGAATGCCTCTCTTCAGTACATGCGTAGTTCAGCTACAACTAAAAAAAACGAGATAATCGTGTTTGGCTCACGCAAACGCCTGCGTTCTTCTTCTAATTCCAGCAGTGACCGTGCTGGCACTGCAGCTCTTCTGCTAACAAAACTTGTCAAAGCACTTTGGATGATAATGAACGCTAATCGCACATTCCAAACCCAAGCAAACCTTTGTGAATCTTGTTTCTATCATATCAGAGCAATTCGTCATAATTATAAGGTCTGCTCTTACCAAAGACACGTCACAAAGCATAACCTACTCTTTTGTCTGTTCTCGCCTCGATTATACCAAATCAGTTTCTTGCAACACTATCTTGAATTCCACAGGCTTCAACGCATCCAAAATTCTTTGTCTTGCGTGGTACTGCGTACGTCTCCTAAGAATTCCTTCACCTTTTCCGGTCAGCTGCATTGGCTTCGTGTAGAATTCAGAAATTTTTTAAACTGGCGTGTCTGACTAATAGACTCCTGACTACGAGGATCACTCCTACCTACCTTCAACCACTAGCATTTCCTTGCATCCGACCCCGCATTCTGCGATCTTTCGCTATGAGTATTTTGGCTGAGCATGCAGCACCCTCATATAATTATACTCTCAAGCATTTCATGTTGCTGCCCCAGGGTATGAAACCAGTAACCAATGTCTGTCCGATGCTCAAACTATTTTTCTTCCTTTAAAATTTAAACGACGAGCGTGTGCTAACAGTGCACTGGATTTCTAACATTTGGAGATCTAACTGCTCTTGACCTGGCGACTGACTAGCCGCGTCTCAGATTCGAATTTCTATGTGAATATGGACGCTGAGCAATTTTGTAATAATAATAATAATAATAATAAGCAGGGTAGGGTCATTTCCAGACAACCCCATCTACAATAGTAATATTCAAGTCCCTGAGGGATCATGTATACCTCGGGCATAAAAAATAATAATAATAATAATAATAATAATAATAATAATAATAATAATAATAATAATAATAATAATAATAATAATAATAATAATAATAATAATAATAATAATAATAATAATAATAATAATAATAATAATAATAATAATAATAATAATAATAATAATAATAATAATAATTAATTACGATTTGGTGGGGATTTGAAACCCCGACCTCTCCATTGATAGACCAGTACGACAACCACTAGACTACATCTACATTTTACAACCGTTACATTTTACTCATTTATGATCACACTTGAGGAGCAGAATTTATTTTAATCACATGGAATTACATGACTTGTACATGTACTTGTGAATCATTGGTTGACTAATTCAGAGCATCTAACAGGAACGTATATACGCATTCAGAAACGCTTGAACGAAAGGACGAATAATCACGAATGCAGGCGTTTTATCTATGCATTGCAGTCATGTATCACTGGCTCTTTCCTCAGGAAACTGCCATTCGCTGGTAGTGAATTTATAAAAATGCCAATTAGGCATTTGCTTCATCTTCAGCTGCGTCGCAGAAGCTAGGGAACCTAGGGAATATGTCGAGAACAATCGAGAAGCAATGAACAGCGGGAGAAAAACGACAAGGCCAGAGTCATTCAGAGTGACAAAGAAGCTGACAGCCGTTCTGTATCTTGATCCGGCGACCCTTATGCGCAGATGGTAAATCTCTTTCCTTGCCAGACACATCCTCATTAGAAGTGGTTGCAGCTGCGAGTGGCATCGCATATAATAGGTCCAATAAAGCAGCTGCAGCAGTCGTGCTCTCCATCCTTCCATCTTCTTCGTCTCAGCGCGCATACGGCGATGTGTATAATATCCCAAGGCTACTTCCGTCACAGACACAAAAACCTAGACGTGCCAATAATAATAAAAAACGACATATAGAACATAGGCTATGCGCAAAAGTCGAACAAACTCAGGTGATTATATGCACGAGCTACATCGTCCATCTGTTCCTGTTTTACACCGTGAAGGAAAAAGCGACTCTGTTCATAAATTCATAATTAAAATGATTCGTAGAATGACTGAGCAATTTTAATCAAACGTGGAATAAGCTAGGCGCAACTATTATGAATCACATACTAATAGAAAAGTTAAAGTTGGGTTAAAATAATTTACGTTTCTCAGTTCGTCAAAAGACTAAATACCTCGTTCCGTTCTCATTGCTACACGGTATCTATACACGCACCATCGTAAACTAGGAGCATGTAGACCGATTTCTGACGGGTCATGTAGGGTTGTTGTATCTGCAACACCATGTCGAATGAGGACAAGCCACTGTCGCGCTGCTGGGGCGCAGTTCGAGCTAAAGCCCACAGTGTCGATAGCTGTCGGCAAACACGCTTCAATGCCGGACTATTAGCTCTTGATTTTGTTGCAATTGGCTGGATATGGATAGCATAGGCTAGAAGAAAGCGGATAACTCCTTTTAGGAAAGCGCTGTAATCCTTATGTCTTCTAGATTATGTGCCGTATCAATGTACAAAACAACACAATGCATTATAGTACACGCAATACAGGTAGTGCAAAAGATTCAAACTATACAATACATTATGGTACAACATGAAACTATAAGCTATTAGACACATTACTACTACTACTATTCCTTTATTGCAAAAACTTGTTGACACAAACGCAACAAGAATTACAATTACACCTATGACAATGAATAGGTGCAACAAAATACACAACAAATGAGTTAACACAACCTAGTAATGAAACTCAATGCAGTAGAACATATGCAATCAGCGTAAATGTGGATGCTAATATAATGAAAATGTTGGGTAACAAATAAAATTATACATTTAATTGGAGGATATCAAATACCATTTTTAAACGATGCCACAATTCTAAGAGTGGCAACATTAACCCGATTCGGAATGTTATCCTTCTATTTCTACGCAAATACGGGGACAATGGGATTAATGGCTCATCTCTAGTGAGATTTCGCAAAGAGGCGCTATATATTCAGGCACTTACAATAAATAAAAAGCTCGACATTGCAGTCTTAGACACTATGCAGCGCCGAGCATTCTCTGTTGTTGGCCCAACAGCCTGGAATGACTTGCCATCTTTCCTTCGCCTTTCTCCTCGTGTTCACTCGACTTCCTTTTACGTCCTATTAAAGACTTTCCTCTATGATCAGGCCAGAGCGTAGAGTAGAGCCCCTTGAAGAGGCGCTATATAAATTCTATGATTGATTGATTGATTGATTGATTGCGACACACCATGGACACTTGATGTCCAATCACCATATCAGAACAGGAGGTCAACTGGGTTGGGACAAGCCGGCGATTCTGTGAGTTTGAGTGCTATATAATGGGTTTACCCATGAAAAGCGTTTATTCTCATGTTTGCAAGGTTTTAGGGCATCATAATATTCGTGTGAAAAACTTGTTATCTGCCAACAAAGGTGAATGATTTATGCCAACTCGGTTGTTCCACAAAAATGAGGGACAGAAATTATTTACTGAGTACGACGTAAAAGGTGATGGACTCTGAATAGAAGATGAATCTGACCTCGTCCACGGGGTGCAATACACATTTGTCATAAGCATAATGCTGTTTCATCAGCTTCGTCGGTGAGTTTTATAAGTCAATTTCTATAATTCACGAGGTCGGTCCTCGGGGAAAGTACACTGTCTTTGGATGGCGCCGTCTAGCTCCAAGATTCTTTTTACGTCGGAGTGATCTATACGTCGGCTGCCCACAGTCGTTGAGACGGAGGCAGAAGCACTGCGGTGGTTCCTGGTCGCCCATCGACGAATCTTCCGCTCATTTTTCAAGTGCAAATGTAACGGTGCACGCGCGATTTATCATTGAGAGACATTTTTGGTACATCCACAGAAAGAGAGACACAGGAAATTATGTTATTCGATGCCGACAATTCTCGCATGTCGCTGGTTTAACCAGGTGGATAAGCATCACCTGAACTGTTCAGGATTTTCCTACCTGAACCTTCTAAGAGTGCAGTGCGATGCATCTACGAATGATTTTAGCCGTGATTTTATCTATTGTAAACGTATATTACACGATGATTGATTATTTATTTATTCACTTACTTATTTATTATGCATTTATTAAGCGCCACTATCTAATAAGCAAGCATGAATCGATGGCGCTGAGCAATAATTGTGAGTGAAGGAATTGCCGTAGGACCTTGCACTTAACCGTCTCAGAGGAAGCTCGTGCTCTAACCGTTCTCTACGCTTTACAAGGCAAGCGTTATGACCAATCGGTCACCGTTTCCCATAGCTTCAGAACAAAAGTAGACAAATATAATAAGATGTACATGCAAAACATTCCATAGGAGTCGTGAAAGCTGAAAAGACGCTTGTCCACTATTTCATATCTCTGCGAAGCTCATCCCATACATCAATGTCAATCCTACAGCTCCTCAGCCTTTCTCTTGCTCTGTTTCGGAAAAGCCTAAGACCATCTTAGTTGTTAGAGACAGCACTGACCTGGGTCGGGAGCGCCTCTGAATCTCTTAATGACGCTATACAAATGTTCATTTACAAATACAAATACAATTACAATTACAATTACAATCCAGTGGCCTTCTGTCTCTTCTCAAGAAACCCTAATAATTATAATTCAGCATATAGGCTACTTTGTCAATTTATCTCAATAGGATATTTTGCTGCATCTTCACATCTTTACTTTTGCATCATCAATCCAACTCAGTTAGTTTCATAGGGTCTTCGCACTTCTTGAGATTAGCCAGATAGTCATGTGCGCAATTCTTTTGAGAGGTCATTAAAACACACGCGTGTCATCATACATAGACATCAACATGATACATTGGCCTACATAACCTGGCTCTTCGATGCGTGCAGTAATAATTTATCCATCCATTCATTCATTACAGAGATTTATATAGCACGCCATCAAAGCTACCGCTAAGAAGTGCTCCCCACCCCAGCACGGCTAAAAGGGACACTTTTGAGGTTAGAATAGAACGTATCAAAATGGACCCTGTGAAGCAAACGTAGCGCAAGGGGGGCGTTCCAGACCGGCGGCCAACGACTGAGAAGGCGCGGTTCTGCCTAATAGATAATGTCATAGTTTAGGGATTCTGATTGGGAAAAGATGGATGTCCAAACTATGTTAATCGTTATATCGTTTTGTTTTGACTCCACAAGACCAAACATCATTGTGGACTGTATGAGATTGCCTCAGAGTGCCATTGCTAAATAGTATGGATAGATTTCAACGGTGTTGAGCACGTGGTGGTTAAACAAATTGACGGTGGTTTTTGTTGACCGTTGGATAACTTTAACTTCAGCAAGCCATAGTTATCGAACGATTAACAACAACCACCAGGATCTTCCTGTTTTCTCCTTTCTCGTACACATATATTGATTTGCTGCCGATTTTCCGATGTATACCCTGAATGGTCATCATGTATGCGCTAATTCTTGCGATGTGTGTGCTTCAATATATTGTTTACTAGTACCCATTAATAACGTCACATGACATCTTTTCTTATCACATCGCATCACATGATTCACAACACATTAAATCGCATTAAATCGCGTTATAGATCACATTAAATCACATTAGAAGACATCATAGTGTCTTAGACGCGACGCACGGCAGCGTATTTGTGGCCGTAACATGCAAGTGATAAATGTCTTTTGATTGCCACATGCGACTTCTCTCGCCCCTCGAGCGTAAACACGTCGTTCAATGTACGTATTGTCGTTCGAATGATGGACATCTTTAGAGACGTCAGATGCGAATAAGTAACAGCAAACAAGGACCATTGTGCCAATGAGTGACACCGTTTTTTCTAAATAACTCAGCCCCGTACAATATTCCCGTGTACAGCATGCATCGTGTTGTCTTGGGTTTCAGGCGCCGTTGTTGTACGCGTGGTAAATAGACCGATGAAAAACCGAATCAACCCTTCGATCAAAACATCTCAGAAGAGCGATCTGCTTCTATCGACCTACTACTATCAACCAAAAACATTCCGCTACTGTCTCCCCGGCTCTATGTGCCTTGGCCACAACTGAGAACAATGGGAATGACAGGCGTACACAACGCTGCGATGACAAGGCACACAATGACTGATTTTATCAGTTAGGCTCATGTGTATACAGTCTATACAGTTAGTATTAACATAACATACCCAACTCACTAATATTTATCAACCTGTTTGCTGCACGAGATGATTCACGTATAGCTAAGGTGGTGTATATAACTTGTCAACATACATATGCTATAAGTATTTATGACTCAAAGTAAGTAGACCCTTATCTTTACATCTTTACATGAGAGCAATACTTGCTGGTGCATACATATACAATGTAGCTCTATGGCTTTTGAAATTTTAGACCCATTATAGTCCTGACCTATATAAAATGCCGTTGGTGAGAGCGTAGGTTATACGTATACAATGCCATGCATTGCATTGGTAAATTTAGACAACGAAATTAGAAATTCGTTGGATGTAAATTTTATATCAGGCATAGGATGTAACGTAATGTCTCTCGTAAAGCAATTGACCCTGACCTGATTTACTGCACGACAGCTAATTGTTTCGGTAAAGTAATCGTTTGTTCTGTACGCTGAGTTGCAGAGCTATTCTCCCGATGCATAGTAACCTAAACATGGCAATAACTGGACAATTTTTCCCAAGGGCTTTATAAGGTCCGACAGTTTAAAACGACCCGCTGCGAATCGGAACTCAGGCTCCTATCAACATTAATCAATTCTAAATTTAATTTTGGGATATTTGATACCATTTTCTAAAAGATGCCACAATTCTTATAGTGGCAAAACAGAAACCAGACTCGGAGTGTTATCCTTCTATTTCTAAACGAATACAGACAAAGGTAGCGCGATATTGCTGTCTTGGACAGTTGATGACTTGGACAGCTTACCAAGTTAAAGCACTAGCAATCTGTCACTATATTCAGACACCCATAATTGCCAGAGAATGTCTACAATGTAGGACACACGAATCGACGCTGAGATACGATTTGAAGGCCAAAATTAAGAGTGCTTGGGGATGTAACAGAAATCAGAAGCAACTGTGAATCCAAGGCCAAGATTCCAGGACGTCAAGGGCAACGTTAGTCGTTTACACTAAAAGTAATTTTCAAATTCCGCACGTCTCAACGGTTAAATAAACGAATAAGCGTTTACCTATCTAGGAAAGAGGCTACTCAGAAAATTCATGTAGCAATTATTTTACGCAGCTATGTACACATGATATATTCCGTGAGAGCCGGATGGACAGCGAACCGCTTCAGTCCAGTCGGTCAAGAGCGAAATCAGGACATCTGGGTCAAGTAGAGAAAGTTTGAATCAATCGACAATGAGTGGCATGCAGGTGGTTAGAATGAAGCGCTTGATCGCTTCCAGGGTTACGAGTTTAATTCGTGACTCTGACAATGGAATCATTTATCCAATTCTTTGCTCTTTGTTTCTTCAGGACTTTAAAGTACCGCTGCATTTTATTCGACAGATAACGAATTGGATTCATAGCGCATAGCATCGACAGGACTTTAGCCATGCTTCTAACTATTTGACTATCTCTCTTTGCTCGCAGTTATTGCTGATGAAAGATTTGAAATCTGGGTTTGAGAAGCAGAGGTTAATAAAAATGTCAGATTTATGAGTTCATGTGACTTGATTGATGGATTACCTTGATGTAATGGAACATTTTGTCAAGGTCATGTCTCAGTTTAGTCTTAGTTTGCATTACGTGATAAAGGATCGAAGTTTCATTTGCAACCCAAATGATCTTAACTACGCATAATTTGGTATTTATGTTATATGCACATTTCTGAAAAAACTGTCTATATAATAATGTCTCAAACTTAAGTTCAATGTGTCTAACTTAAGTTAAATTTAGCATAATGTAAACTATGTTACGTAACATCGCGTTCATTGTTTTCAAACACGCAGACTTGAAAATGCAAACAGCCCTCGACTACCTATAAGCAATAAAATCGCCATTTAAGATTATTTAGACTAGCAACGGATTGACCTTATTTTAATTATAGCTTAATATAAAGCTCTGAACCACTCGCGCGATCAAAGACTCTTTTAGACATTAAGTCAATGTAAGTAATGTTCAGCCAGCGCAAACAAAAGGCCTATAAATTATATTGTTGGCCAAGGACGCCATCTGATGTCTGATCTCATAGCCGCTTTTTCTTTTCTCTTTGAATGTCTGGGTGCCATACTAGGACTGCGTGCACGTGCAGCCTTGACCAAAAAGGAGACCGCTGACAATGGGATAAGAATCCATTGTTTGACATAGTACTCGGAAGTCGGCTATGCAAACAAAAAGGAGAAGTATCGTAGGCGTTGCCTTTTTCAAATAAAATGTTTTATTACTCTGGCTGTGTTGCCTAATTGCGATTTCCATGCACTTATATAGCGCGCTGGTGACATATCGCACTCCACAGTGATTACCGTTCAACGGCCTTTTATGATATAAGCTCAACCATAAAACACGCCTCCATATAACGCATTTTTAGTGGGGCAAGCAAGAAAATGGACGTTTCCAGCGCGTTACGTGTAATGGTTCACACAGTTAAAGAAAAGATTTTCTAGAACTTATTACGCCGCAAGTATTCCCGGTCGTTTGCCACTCGTCGACTGACCCCATAAAATGAAACCGACGAGTCTTTTTATAGCGCATTTACTGCAATGGAGGCTTAGTGACATGCAGCAGGTTTTACATCCGACTCAGCGGAAACGCCTGCTTATAGCTGAACTTCAAAGAGAAAGATGTGTTTATCCGTGGTCCTATGTCAACCAGCGTCACAGTCTCTCCTAGATTTCAGCGCTGTCGGGCCGAGGTCTTTGCTTGTGACAAAGACTGACTGCCGTATAAGACATGCAGGAAATCCCTGAAACCGTGTTCGACATAACGCCCCCACCCCCGCGATGGGCCAGAAATAAACACAGTAACGTAGGCCTATACGTAGCCTGTAAGGCCATTGCATCGATGTAAATGTTCTGCACTCTTTCTTTGCGTAGTAATAGGCTATATAAGCGCACAGCTCAAGGTTTTATCCCGGCAGGTGAATCACGGTGAAGAGCAAAACGAAGCCAAAGACGACTAAATTTCTAGAGCGCAGAGGGAGTTAAAATTGTGTTTGACATTCTTAAAAGTTAAATAAGTGACGCTTGTCTAAAACCTGCAAACCGATTTGTTAAGGCATTATTTTATAAGTAAGCTTCTTATTGATCCAGAGGTACATGTATATAGGCCTATGATCTCTTAGAAGTTGAAAACTTAACCGTAGAATAAAAAATTCTGGGACAGCCAGAACGCGTCAAGATCTGGCGGAGCGTGTCTTCTGTATATCATCATCGTCGTCATCATCATCATCATCATCATCATCATCATCATCATCATCATCATCATCATCATCATCATCATCATCATGACGTCATAGACACGCGTCTTTCATCATCATCATCGTCATTTATTATTATCATCACCATCATCGTCGTCATCGTCGTCAGCTGAACTGATAAAAAGTCAAAGGTAAATGTCTTCATTACAGCAGAAGAGTGTTTCTCTTTTTTTTGATCATTAAAACCAATGGCTTAGAAAAAGACCGCATGCACAGCCATAAGGCCTCCCAGAGACGGTGAAAATACGAACGGATCAGCTGGACGGTATTATACAAGAAGAGAAGGATTAAGCCTAATCAATAATTCATGATCTGACCGTTTTAATGTATACGTCGGTCACGAGCAGAGCGCTTTAAAACCTTTTCTGTAAATGATCCAGGCCGTGCATCATGTGACACCTGTCAGGTCTAAAGCTTAACAGATAACGTATACGCAAAACGTCATAGACACGCGTCTTTCACCGCTTGTGAATTGGTGTACTGTACATGTATGTAGGCCTATGTATGTGCGTGTGTATGTATGCATGTATGCATGTATGGCATTGTATGCAGGCATGCATGCATGTTTGTATGTATGTATGTATGTATGTATGTATGCACAGTATGTATGTATGTATGTATATGTATGTATATATGTATGTATGTATGCATGGCACTGTATGGAGGCATGTATGCATGCATGTTTGTATGTGTGTGTATGTATGCATGTATGTATGTATGTATGTATGTATGTATATGTATGTATGTATGTATGTATGTATGTATGTATGTATGTATGTATGTATGTATGTACGTCAGTATGCATGTATGTATGTATGTATGTATGTATGTATTTATGTCAGTATGTCAGTATGTCAGTATGTCAGTATGTCAGTATGTCAGTATGTCAGTATGTATGTACGTATGTATGTATGTATGTATGTATGTATGTATGTATGTATGTATGTACGTATATATGTATGTATGTATGTACGTATATATGTATGCATGTATGTTAGTATGCATCTATGAATGTATATATGTATGTACGTATATATGTATGTATGTACGTATGTACGTATGTATGTATATATGTATGTATGTATGTATGCATGTGTGTGTGCATGTAGATATGCATAATATCTAGGAGAAATTTTGGCAACATTCTGCAAGAACGCCATCTGCAGAAGCCAGCCGAAGTCATATCTCTTCTGCTTCGGAGGCTGTCATTGTGAAGCCTTCCATAGAAATTTAATTTTATTATAAAAACCGCTTCTGCTTCCAATGAAAGCTATTTTGGACGCTGAGAACTGTATAATAGGCTTATGCCATGAATGGTGAATTTATGGCACGCGTGTCCAAAGTGACACGCGCTCAAATGTTTTGGCACACGGAATTTGGAGCATCCCCCAAACTGTCAAACTTAGAAATACAAAACCACTGTAGGAATCTGCATTTTATTTTATGTTATTGTAACACCATTTTAAAACCATCTTTGAAATAATGTCTTTTAATTCCTTTTTAGTACGTTTTTTCAATTAAAGCCTGCATGAGAAAAACCATTATTTAAGCCTAGGCCTACTGCAAAATTCCGAGGGACACGCGACTATAGGTTTAAAAAAATGTTTACGATATTTTGGCACGCACCTTAAAAAAGGTTCGCCACCCTGGAGTATTACATTACCATTTCTATTACAATGTTCATAATGCTCTGAGATTTAAAAGTACACATTTTATTACTAGACCAATTATCTTCTGTAGGCCTACATGTACATCTTTATCTTCAGTAGACAACCGGACATTGTAGTTTTCCGAAGCAATATATAATTATGTATTTTGATTTACGGTTGAAGTTACGGTTGTTAAAGCCCATCTATTATAAGTTATAACTATCTAGTTATAAGATATATAGGATATATATATATATTCATTCTAGCTATCTAGTTATAACCAGCATATATATATGTATATACTCTATAGCAGTTTTACCCGGCGTTCGCCCGGGTTTTCCTCAGCGCCGGTGTATTTGAATTTAACGACATCTTCGTCAGCGCCCGTGAATTTGAATTTAACGATGTGCACATTTTCGTGTATCCCTCTGGCGAATTTACGCGCTGGCTTGAAATTGTTTTATTGCAACTCTACGCAATATATACTCCTGCATAGCTAGATTTCAATGGCATTGAAACAGACTATGACCACATCGAAACTTAAAATGTCCAAATATCGGAATTTAAAGTAAATTTTGAGTTGAAATAAAGTTGGGTTGAGATCTATAGAAATTCAAATGAAAACGTTCGTTAAAAATTTCGTATCCCTAAAGTGTTGCATTGGCGAATTTTTAAGTCCGATGACCTATAAATTCAGCCGTGGGCGTGACCACTTCTGATTTGAAATCAACGGTCATCGTGATTGGTTGCGAATCAGAGCGTTGACCTAGATGCATATTAACGTGACGTAAGATTGCATATTAATTTAAGCCTTCGTGACGTGGACAAATGGCCATACTGTGGCCGGTATTGAAATAGTCTCGTCGAAAAAGTTGGAAATTTAAAATGGCCATATATCGGCGTTTAAATAAAATTGCGAGCTGAAAATAGTCGCATTGACCTAGACGCGGCGTAATAATGTTTTGTAAATTTTATCAAATCGCCAAAGCGTTCCGTTTCGGAGCCTTTAGCAGGACAGACAAACATACGGAAGGACAGAATAATCAGACTTTGGATTATAATATATATATATATTCATTCTAGCTATCTAGTTATAAAGAGGATATATATATATATATATATATATATATATTCATTCTAGCTATCTAGCTATAACCAGTATATATATATATATTCATTCTAGCTAACTAGTTATAACCAGGATATATATATATATATATATATATATATATTCATTCTAGCTACCTAGTTATATATATATATATGTATATGTATGGATGCATGTATGTATGTATGTATGTATGTATGTATGTATACGCGTGTATGTATGTATGTATGTAATGTATGTATGTATGTATGTATGTATGTATGTATGTATGTATGTATGTATACACATGCGCGTGAACCATCGAACAACGACAATAATTATGAATAACTAGGTACCTGTATTCGAGAACCAGGCAAGTATGGCTGGTCTATGATCCGAATCGCAAAGGTCTTTAGGGTCAACTGATCGAGCTCACACTGTTTAGAAAGTGATATTAACATCAAGGTTTAATCTAATTTGCATGTAGTATCAACCTCACTCAGCTAATCAGGAGCCATTTATGCATTACATAGTATTACATACATACATACATACATACATACATACAGTACATACATACATACATACATACATACATACATACATACATGTATACATACATATATACATGCGTACATACATACATAAATAACATACATACAAACATACATACATACATACATACACACATACATACAATGTACATACATTATATCCATTAAAAGATTTCAGACAACCTGCCAATTTACGGGGTTGAAGCATACAATGCAGGCAGACGATCAATGTCAAACAACCTATTCAGACGACCGATGAGCCCCCTCCTCGACCAAAAAATTCAGGCAATGTTTACCTCATCTGCAAACAGGTCGTAAACACCGGCGACTGAATATACGGTTACTTCGGCCTTGTTTAGCATTTCTGGTGACTTGCCAACTGTAATCACGCCTGCACCAACAACAAACGCGTGGACGGCCCAGGTCAGGACTGAATTCAACCCATTTCATGCCTAAGTAAAGTCCGCTTTGAACTAGACCTAGCTGTGTGTTCAGGCCTCATGGAAAGTCACTGTCTCTTCGGTGCAATCAGACATCGTTGGTGCCTGGTCCTTCACAGCAACTGATAACAAGTTATTGCGATCTTTAAAGTCGCACTATTATTGTCGCCACAGCGTACCTCAAAGTCAGCATTAGATAGAGGTCGTGAGGTCAAATTACTTTATCTAATACGATCCAATGCTACGCTCAGCGACAATAATATATATGGAAGCGTAGAGCAGTCAGTCAGAGCATCTCCGAGATCTGGACGAGAACAAACCGATAGTGAGATAAGGAGCTGTATGTATATATAAAATATTTATGTATGGTAGGTCATAATTATGTATCTACGCTTCATGGGAGTCAATTAGAAAAAAACGTCCGTCTGACATGTTTATAGCGGAGAGCGCCTAAGTCAGTTGCTCTCTCCTCGCAATAGACACTTCTGTTATAATCTAACCTGGAAACTCTTGAGCAATTTAAGCAAATATCGTATGTATTCCAGATGAAAATTCGCTGTACAGAGTAACTGGCCGATGTCCTTGACATTTTTCAGGGTCGACTGGTAACGCTGCAGCTGCCTTTCACAGCTGCACTGCCTGCAGGAGTCGAATCGTAGTGTGTTGTGTGAATACAGCAATTCTCTGCTGACAGGCATGGACAAATTAAAATGTATGCAGAGTCATGTGAGGAATGCATTTAATTAAATGGCGCTGTAGAGTAACATGCATGGAGAAAGACATCATGCAGGGCACAATGCCGGGAGACCGGAAAAGAGGAAGACCGAGAACAAACTGGTTGGGCAACATAAAGGAATGGACGGGATTGACAATGGAGGAAATGATAAGACTGACGGAAGACAGGAGACGTTGGAGGAATATTGTTCATGATGCGGCCGACCCTCGAAACGAGGATGGCTGAGAACAAAACAGAACAGATGGAGTAGTTATCCGGATTCATACATACATACATCCATACCGCCGTACGTTGTTATTATCTTTTCGATATAACTGCTAAAACATTCGACACAAGAGCTCCAAACTTGAAGAACATACGAGATAAAATCACGAGAAACGTCTTTCTTAGTTTTGCAAAACTATAGAATGCTATGCCTCATTAGCGGCGTGTGCTTTGAAAATTAACGTACTGAGACTGTATACTATGAAACATTTTAAAGTCATTTTCATCGTCTTTTAATATTATAATTTGTCTTTTTTTATGACATTCCTCAGAAGTGTCATCAAAATCTCTGTTTTCGTTTGTCCTTTTTCCGTCCGTTGTTCTTTGTACCTCGTCAGTCCTTCGCCAAAGAAATGTCCCCATGCTATCACTTGTTTTTCATCCGTCGTAAATCATCCATGCATCGTAGTTCTGTATTATATACTTCGCTTGTCCTGTCATCTATTTATTCTAACATTCTCCTCCTCTCTTATACTCTCCACGTGCCCAGTGTTTCCCTCAAAACTCGCGCGCATTGCAAATTCATGGCAGAGGTGAGCGCTGAGACAAAGACAGCTACACGCAGATAGACACACAGACACACACAGAGAGACACACAGATACACGCAGAGAGACACACAGACACACGCAGAGAGAGACACACAGATACACGCAGATGGACACATGCAGATGGACACAGACAGAGAGAGGGAATTCTTTAGGATGCAACGCCAATCTAAAACAAACAAGACACGACTACTCGACAGCAGTAGGCCTCGCATGATCCATGGACCATTCCGTCCAATTCTACCGACCGACGAACGACCGAACGACCGACCGAATCGGCCGAGAGAGACGTCGGTCAGCAGATGAATAAATGGCACAGCGTGGCCTCTCTTTTCCTCTTTTCCAGTCTCTCTGACGGTCTTGTTTGCATCGACGGTCTTTATCCTACTCCATTCCATCTCAACCACTCTGCTACCCGAAAGGAGATTTCATGCCAAGAAAAGCGGGTTATTGGGTCGTATCTGTAAATCAGAGGAGGCTCTTCTTCTGACCGTGCTGAGGCGCTATATAAACAACTGAGAACGTGGCGACGGAAAGAAAATTTTCTCGCTTCGTCATCCTCTGCATGCGTTTCCTCTCGTTTGTTGACATCCTTCTGTGCAAGTTTGATCGAGTGGTTCTCTAACAATCTATACCCACAGAAGACAGTCTGAAGTGCTATTTGCTATTTAACGGATGCAAATCTCAACTGCAGTCCATTCAATGTGGAGTTCCGCAAGGCTCGACTTTGGGCCCCTTACTTTCTTTATTTATATCAATGACATTATGTAATACTTCTAGTCTACTACATTTAATCCTGTTTGCTGATTATGCTAACGTTTTTGCATCTGAAAAGTCCCAGGACGTTGTGCTTAAAGGGTAAATTATGAACTAGAAACAGTTTAACAGTTTCCGAATGGTTCGGAGCAAATAAATTGCCTTTAAACACAGTAAAAAGTAGATTTGTACTGTTTCGTTCTCATCGTAAGCTCGTGTTTGGTGTCTGAAAGTTTATTTCTAGCATCAACGATAAGGCTATCTCGCAGGTGGCGTTCTCGAAATTTTACGTGTATACATGTACTTGGATCACAATACCTTTCATGGAAAGATTACATACTTCATACTGTCCAAAAATTCCAAAAGCGTCTGGATATTATCAAGCATTTCCTATTTGCTACAAAAGCCATATTACTTCAACTATATATAGTTTTTATATACTATTCCATGATCTAGCCATGATATCTCTATTACTGTAATATCACCTTGCTGTCTAATTACACCTCTAGCTTAAGTTGTTTCATCACACTGCAGAAGGTGCGCACAATCAGTAGTCTACCTCCAACACGGGCTAATTCAGCACCAGTTTGTTTTTACTAGCTTAGGCAATTGATGTTTGATTGCATTAATAAACTGCATATCAGTGTATATTTTATTAATGCATTAGTGCAGAAAAAAATTCTTCTATCAATTTTTAATGATTAGGCCTACTTTATCCGCATATCGGATGTCCATGCCCATTATTTACACGTGATCCTCAGCAAATTGTGTACAGAATTTAATCGCACTAACCACCGACAATATTCTCCATTAAACGCTGGACCAACTGCATGAAATTCTCTGCCCTCTGTTACTTAAAGATGTGGCCAAAGTGCATCCGTTTAAGAAATGCATAATACATTATTTGCTTGCTATGTAGTTTGGCTTTGGTCTGCAGGTATGACATCATTGAACTAAAGTATATCTGTATCATTGTATGCTTCTGGTTCCGTTCTCTTTAATCTGTTCTGCATTGCACTTATAAAATGATTTGAACAATGTGGTGACATTCAATGAGTTAACCGCGCTTTCTTATGTTTAAAATCACACTGTGCATAGACTATAATATTATTATAAAGTTAATTGTGACACTGCTGAAATGCCGTCATGAATTTTGCAACAAGAAACTAGGTGACCCTGTTTGCGGGACTTGTCGGCCCATGCATCTGGTCTCACCTTCGAATGTCTAATGATACTCTCTTTGTTATTATTGGTGATAAAAAGGTGACTGTAATCACAAATGTATGTAGCGCCTCTTCAGGGGTGACTTCAGTCAGAAGTTTGAGACTATTTGAATTAATACTTTAGAGCTATCTGGAGCAGCGCAATACATTAGGATGAAAATGGCTCTGATTGGTGTGCACTGCAAGAGGCGCTATATAAATTGATAGATACAATACAATACAATACAATGCCGTAACGCTGGAATAGTCAATTTCAAAGTTTCACCTTTGTCTTGATTTAATTAAATCGTCAATTAACACTAGAAGTACCGAGAAATCGAACTTCCTAGAAGCACCAAGGGGGTCATTTTGACCCCACATAATTTATAATGCAAAGTCAATTGCAAATTCAATGAAATTGATTATCAACTTTATTAACATAAATGACTTAAGCTTAAACAAGTGTAATAAGTAAGTTCGAATGGAATAATAGGAGATCCGGTCCTCTCACCAGATCTCCTATCCTCTCGCCAGATCTCCTCCGCTCTCACTAAATCTACTATCCACTCATTAGATCTCCTATCCTCTCACCAGATTTCCTATCCTCTCACCAGATCTCACCCTATCTTCTCACCAAATCTCTTATCCTCTCACCAGATTTCTTGTCCTCTCACCGGATCTCACCCTATCTTCTCGCCAGATCTCCTATCCTCTCACCAGATTTCGTATCCTCTCACCAGACCTCACCCTGTCTTCTCACCAAATCTCATATCCTCTCACCAGATCTCTCCTGTCACCAGAGCTTCTCTCCTCTCGCCAGATCTTCTATCTTCTCACCAGATCTCCTCTCCTTTCACCATTTCTCCTATCTTCTCACCAGATCTCCAATCCTCTCACCAGATCTCTCCTCTCACCAGATCTTCTATTCTCGCCAGATCTTCTATCTTCTCACCAGATCTCCTCTCATTTCACCAGTTCTCCTATCTTCTCAAATCTCTATCCTCTCGCCAGATCTCCCCCGCTCTCACTAAATCTACTATCCACTCATTAGATCTCCTATCTCTCTCACCAGATTTCCTATCCTCTCACCAGATCTCACCCTATCTTCTCGCCAGATCTCCTCCTCTCACCAGATTTCTTATCCTCTCACCAGACCTCACCCTGTCTTCTCACCAAATCTCCCTCCTCTCACCAGATCCACGAGCTTCTCTCCTCTCGTCTTCTATCTTCTCACCAGATCTCATTCTTTCCATTTCATCTCAAACCAAATCTCCCCATCTCTCTCACCAGATCTCTCCTCTCACCAGATCTCTCCTCTTGCCAGATCTTCTATCTTCTCATCAGATCTTCTCTCCAATCACCAGTTCTCCTTCTACTATCACCAGATCCTATCCTCTCACCAGATCTCGTCTATATACCTATTCTTTGCCTCCAGATCAACCAAATATAATCTTCTCTCACCTGGTCTCTCTCCTCTCACCAGATGTCTACTCCTTCTCTCCCTCTCACCCCAGATCTCTTCCCTTTCAGATCCTTTCGGCACTTAGAGTCTCTTCTCTCCTTGAGAACTCCTCTCTCTACAGATTCTATCCTCTCGCCAGATCTGATCTCCCACTTGATCGATCTTCTTAGACGATCCACTCTCCTATCCAGATCTCTCGTCTAATCAGATCTACTTTCCTCTCACTGGCTCTCCTATCCTCTCACCAGATCTCTTCTATCTTCCAGATCTTCTTTCCCATCGCCAAATGTCCTTCTATAATTCTCTGAATGGATCTCCTATCCTCTCACCTGATCTCCTCTTCTCTCACCAGTTCTCCTCTCCTCTCGACAGATCTCCTATCCTCTGAATGATCTCCTATCCTCTCATCTGATCTTCTCTCCTCTGACCAGATCTTCTTTCCTTTCACCAGATCGGCTCTCCTCTCACCAATCTCTCTTCTCTCACCAGATTCCTATCCTCTCACCAGATCTCCTCTCCTCTCACCAGATCTCCTATCTTCTCACATTTGATTACGTAATTAGCTTTGATCTATAATAATATTAAATTTTAAAAAAATGCAGCCTTACAAAGACTTTAGGGGTCAGGTTGATCCCCTTGGTGCTTATTGTATTGTATTGTATTGTATTTGAACACTTGTTATAGCGCCCCAACCAGATTTCCCCATTCAGAGGCGCTCCCGACTACTGCGCGAACGCTGAATCAGTTTCACGCTCGCATGAGCAATTGCGATGAAGGACTGCCCAGGGTCCCTACGCGGCGACTTTGAGGTGGATCCGAACCCGGCAACCCTCCAGCTGCAAGGCACCGAACATACCCCTACACCACCGCGCCCCAGTTGTATTGTGATGTGTTGTATTGTGTTTATTGTACTCTGATAATGCGACCGAGCCACCCGCAGTAAAGATCCGAGAAATTAATCTCTGATAATCCGACCCGACCGGGAAGCGAACCCGATCCGACGCGGCCGAGCGGGCACCAACCCACTCGGTCATTGGATCATTAAAGGTAGAACAGCAAAAATCTCAGAAATTATGAATCCCCCCGAGTTCAAATTTTGGCAGAGGGTATACCCTATGAACTTAGGAGAAGTCATGAAATTGCAGGACCCGGGCTATATCTGGGGCCGAGGTGCGTTACGCTAAAAACCAAAATGGGTCAGATTGACCCCTGCGGTGCTTCTAGTGTTAATGCACAAAATAGAACAATTGTGGCAATGGTTTCAGGCATCGTTTGGAAGTATGCTTCAAACTTTCCTCTCGCATCTAATAGCATTCAGATTGTCCTTTGGCTGTAGAACGATCTAGACATGCGGCTGACCCAAATTTCTGAATACATAGATATCATTTCGTCTAACCTGTCCTTGATTATAGTATTATTATTCTGTTCCATCTGTATCGTTGGCTTAAACGACTTCGTGACCACCAAGGCCTATAAAGTGCTCCCTGAACAAATGGATCTTTGGACCGATGTTCACAAATGACTGTTTCAGGCCCTTTACAGAACATTCCTCAGGCTAAGAAACTGGGTCACGCGTATTCCCATGCATGCAGACATTTCGAATTTTGTTTTCATTTGGTCGATCGGTCACACTTGATATGGATGAGCAGATATCTATGTACACCAAATATGTTTCATATACAGCACTGGTATAGAGTATCGCTTCTTCAGCCACGGTTGACAACTTACATTCATTCATTCTATAATTCATTCAAAGCAATATATATGTTATATATATACAATATACTATATATTTTATAAATGTTATATATGTACTATATATATGTTATATATATATATGGCGTCGGATCAAAGCGATGTCTATTCGGAGACGTATCCAGCCCGGCGAGAGAAGAGAGTTAGCTCTGACTAGGCCGATCTTCTTAGACGTTACACCTGCTATCGGACACACGTGTAATCAAAACTGAGCTGACTGGCTCTCTGACTGGCTTGCTGGCTGGCTGATCGACTGAATGGACTGAGTAACTAAATGACTGAATGGACTGAATAACTGAATGACTGAATGATTGAACGACTAAATGAATAACTAAATGACTGAATGAATTATTAATCAGTCATTTACTGACTCGCTGATTAATATAATCGGCAAAATTAGTACCCAATTAACAGCGCTAATGTGAGTCACCTAAGATGCGCTATATGAAATAACAGACAAGACTTTATTGTTACCATATGGGTGTATGATTGTAACTGTGGCGTCTGGTGATTGTTTAACCGGTTTCACGTGACTCATCACCTCATCTTCATCGTGCTACGGAACAGTGAATTTGACGATGGCAGTCACCGTGAATGGTACCTTTTAGAACCTGACGGCCACTGTTCATCGAGACTTGATCTGGCTTCACGAACGAGATCCGATTTTAGACATTTAAAAAATTCTCAAGCTGTAACGCTGCTTAGTAGTGTTACAGAGAAGCCTTTCTCAGTGGCTCTTCTACAATTTAATATATAATATTCATTCATTCATTAATTCATTCCAATATATATGCATTTTATATATATATGTATATATGCATAGATATGCAGTATATATGCATAGATATGCAGTATATATGCATAGATATGCATGGTTCCAGAGGCTTTCACCTCCGAACATTTCAACTCCGAAGGAATCACCTCTAGGGGTTTTCAGCTCAGGACGTTTCATCTCCGGTTGATTCACCTCTAAGGGCTTTCACCTATAATTATAGGGGTTTCACCTCTGGGTTATTCAGTCACCTATAAATGTAAAATTAGAGCAGTAGAAGTGGTTTGCTGTATTTTTCCACGACGCGGAAAACGAAACATATACAACATACAAAATATTTGAAAATAAGAAACTAATTATCGTGTCATAAAGTAGATAAAGCGAGCTAATAATCACTACATAATTAGGCTGATTTCTTAGTGTCAACTTATCAAGTTTTTGTCAGTGACGTCGAAAAATAAACATAAGTTAGACAACATACAAAGTATGTAATTGATTGTCATGTCATAAATAGATTACTTTAAAACATGTCAAAACGTCATTGCTTCCGTAATCGTTATCATCAGCCGTTAATTACAGTAACTCACATGTCTTGCTATCTGATTTATAACACATAGGTTAATTGAAGTGTTTTCGAGTCAACGTAGATATATTAACTACAGTCAGTGACACGCGTTGTCATGTGCCGATAAGTACAACCACTCACGTGTCTTATTATCTCAGTTGTCACGCGCTTAAGGTTAATTAATAGATAAGTATGAGAGTGGGGTGAATACCTGTAGAGGTGCAAACCCCTACAGGTGAAAGCCGTTAGAGGTGAATCGATATGTGATTAAAACCCCTAAATCAGGTCCGCATTAAGACTAGTGCGGGCCCGGGTGCATGCTGTGATAATAGAGTGTGATTACCTTCAAGGCTCCCGCTGACAACCATCGGTCCACCACGCACATAGTTATATATATCATGCTTACTAGTGAGTATTTTTAACTGCCTAAAGACACAATACACAATGAACATTACATTACTATCTGTATAGTGTACATGCAATGATTAGTGTCAGGTATATAACTATAGGTAATTAAATTAATTGTGACTTCGTATTTATTTATGTCAAGTAACTATGAGTATATATTTAAATTAATTATTACTTCATAATTATTTATGTTGCAGCATTTTCAATAGATTTTACAGTAAGTTAATATCAAGCACATTAAAAATTTCCTCACTTCCAAAAATGCCGGTCCCTCAAAACTGTGGGCCCGGGTGCTACAGCACCCTTAGCACTCCCCTTAATGCGGCTCTGTCCCTGATACCGTATGCGTGTATGACTTGTGTTAGTTCATGTGCAAATGAACACAGGTAAGAGACTCTGAGCCATCTGTAATGGGATTAACACAAGAAAGCCATTTGGATATGAGAAGAACAAGAGCTGAATATTGAAGAGAAATTAGCACATAATGCGCGACTACCTTGGTAGGCTGCGGATTTTCTTATATATATGTATATAAAAATATTATATTACATATAAATACATTATATACATATATATACACATATAAATATACATGTATAATTGTATATATATATATTCATTCAACCATACATACATGCGTAGGCCTATACACACCTACAGACAACATAATTATTATATATATAATATATACACATACAACATGCTATATATATATACAAACTGAAACAGACGATACTCAGCATACATACATACAGGTACATTCAACATGCCTACATACATACATACAGAGGTACACACATATATAATATACATGCAAGTATACATACACTGTACATAACGCACCTATGCAGCCAGGAACAACTTTGCTATAAGAGGTTCTGTGCTTGTACAGAGATATTCATCAGTTACGATATGCTGTGGAGGAGGAAGGAACTTGGAGAGATAAAGAGAGAGAGAGAGAGACAGACAGACAGACAGAGAATGATAAGAAGGAACGGAAGATAGACGGGTATAGAAGAAGACTGGAATCTGGCGGTGATCGATGGCTACTTAAGTGAGTTATGATTTTGTACCTGAGTAAATACTTGATATTCGTCGTAACGTCCCTGAGGAGCATCGCAGACACTCCTCACTCGGGCGGCGGCGGATTATTTATAGGCAACCTTTCCTTTCCTTCAACAGTTCCTAAATCCGTTATATCCTTAATCTTCATTGAGACCTCGCCTACTTTCACGATCTGTTGCACCTGAAGCCCTTTCCTCGTAAACCGTTTCATTAGGAGTTTACTGATAGACAGCAATTCGCGAACGAAGTTCAGTTGCACGGTCGCCAAATTATTCTTGTAATGTGGGTGCTTGCGTTTAGTTGTGCCCCGTCAGAGTGTCGTATTTCCAGTGTACCTGGCCGTAGTGTACAGTCGATTACATTGTTTTGAAATCTAAATTATTATTGCTGCGGCTTTTAGCGATTAATTAATCGAGTAATCGTTAAATCGATTAATTTCGGCTTGTTCGATTAATTTGTTTTACTTATTTCATGATATCGAGCGGCCCATTTCCGGAGTAAACAAGTTGGCGAACAATGATAATGTGAAACGTTGGAGTGGAAAATTAAGCGATCATATTTCATGAAGGTAAATGCTGATGGCAAAGTCGAAGATGGCGACAAAATTAAGCGTTTCATTGCAGTAAACAGTTCGCTTACCGTGTCCAAACACATCGATGACGTATCATCTTCAGCAGGTGGAATGACTGAAGTTTTTGTAGAAAGAAAGCAGTAAACTGACTCAGTGATTATATTTTAAAAGTTCATACGCTTTGCATAACAGATACCAAATTAATCGAATTTAATCGATTAATCGAAGTCAATATTTGGAGATTATTCGATTATTTTTTTCATCAGTACCAGGCCTACTAATTATCCTACAATGCTTACATCTATTTCATTATCCTCATCTGCCTCAACATAAAGCCCATTACAATGGGAAATCAATTATGTCGGCCGCCAAATGCATTCTTCCTGTTTTCCGAAATCCATTGACCGCAAAGGTCATCGATATTCTGCTCGGATGATGTATCGCCAGCCAAATAGCTGCCATTACCACACGGAACACAGGAGCATTGCAGAGCGCATAGAAAATACAGTGACGATAATTACTGTTGGAGTTCAGGGAGTGCACGCAATTTTCCGAGGTATTCGCCTGGAATGTAACGTAATTAAACCTTTATGAAGCGCCATAAGGACATCAGACCCAACAATGCACATCTGTTTGGCTGTGTAGACCTACTTGTTTCGCTATGTCAGTCTTTTGGGAAATCTTGCGTCCATGTAGGCTGTGCCTTTGTCTTTCTTCATACCTCTAGCTTCTTGAGTTTCGTAGCGCATTTATGAGGTTCGTAAAAGACGCTCTATTAATAGCCAGATGCATAAATACATACAATACATACATACATACATACATACATATACATTCATACATACATACATACATACATAGATAGATGCATATATAGATAGATACATACATACATACATACATACACGTACATACATACATACATACATACATACATACATACATACATACATACATACATACATACATACATACATACATACATACATACATACATACATACATACATACATACATGCATACATATACATACATACATACATACATACATACATACATACATACATACATACATACATACATACACATACATGGACACATATTTTACTGTTTTATCTACGTGCAAACACTCTCTTATGTCTGACTGTGTGTGCTTGTGGAGATAAAAAAGGGTGATGTATCACACTTTATTCAACGCCTCAGTACAACGACCTCTCTCTACAAGTGTGTTGCTAAGGTCAAAAGTCGACGACCTGAAGTGCAAATACGTCCGCGAATCAGACAACAAGACGCTTTCAAACCTCTCGACTCTAGTGTTGATTCTCCCACAGGAACCCGGAAAGGATGACGGGCTCAGTTGGCACAGACGGTTCGCTATTCAACTGAAACGCATTCCTCGAAGATCTTTCCATATTCGACTTTGCCAAATTTCGTTCAGTATGTGTCTTTATGTGTGAGACTATGTGGCTTTATGTGTGTCAGTATGTGTCTATATGTGTTTCCGTATATTTCTGTCGGTGTGTGTCTATGTGCTTGATGTGTTTGTCTGCCTCTATTTGTCTCTCTATGGCCCAGAATGCATGTCTGTGTGGGACGCCTGGTGAACCTTGAACTCTAACGCGATCTCAAAAGGTACATTGATAAAGAATTGCGAAGCGCATAAACACTGAGATAAGATCGATCAACTGAAACAAGTAAGAGCAAATTTATCACCAGCTGTTGACGTCGACTTCATATTTTTAAACTTGTTTACTGTCGTAACTTTAATCGCCGATACACTTATCACACCCAACGAAATCACTTACATTTAAGTTCACGAAATTGGAGCACTGCACAGTATTTCAATAAAAACAGTTCAGCAGATTTTTCACTCCTGTTTTGCAATCTTACCCCAGCCATGGGGTGAAGCTGTTTCAGGCTATACGCTTGTATTAAAGTACGTGACAGCTAGGAGTGTAGTTAGGACCGTGAGACTAAAATAACTGCCAACACACAGAGCGATACAACATCACAACAGGGAGCTAATGACTAGTTTCAACATTGCATTGTTGAAACTTAACCCATGCGTATTTTGAATTTAAATGATCTGGTATTCATGCTGTGCATTGCATTGAATGATGTGAATGCTGTGTCAGTAATCAGAGAATCATGTCTCGCTTTAGATCACAACGACTGTTGTTTAATTTACGACCGACGTTGATATGAATTTAGCAAAAACTATCGCTTTTTTAAACCAGTATCGCTCGGGTTAAACAATATCGCAGAAGTCTTTTACAGCTGCCTAATAATTTGCAGGCTCTTCCATGACGGTTGTATCATTGCAGCATTCCATCATAAACTATGAATGGCGTACAATGCACACTCGTCTAAACACTTCAGAATATTTACATTGTCTATGGCGCTGAGCAGTTGTGTCTTAAAGACTTTCTCAAGGTCTCTATACACAGGAACCGTTTCAGGAATGTGCGTTACAAGGTATGCATTCCATGTTGCAAGGCGAGAGCTCGAATCGAGCGGATACTGTATCCAACAGAGTTACCGGTCATTTCATTATCGTCACCATCATCATCATTATCATTGTCATAATACATATACATATTCACATACACACACACATATATATATATATATTATACATGCATACATACATGCAAACATACATGCAAACTTACACACATACATACATACATACATACACACACATACATACATACATACTCACATACATACATAGTTACATACATACATACATACATACATACATACATACATACATACATACATACATACATACATGCATACATACATACATACATACATACATACATACATACATACATACATACATACATACATACATACATACATACATACATACATACATATATACATACATACATACATGCATACATACATACATACATACATACATACATACATACATACATACATACATACATACATACATACATACATACATACATACATACATACATACATACATACATACATACATACATATATACATACATACATACATACATAGGCCTAGTTGTATACATAACGTAGCCGAACGGATAGAGCATTCGAATTGAAACGCGAAGATTATGGGTTCGAGCCTCCACTCAAGCAGTCACCGTTTACAGTTTTATTGTTCTACTAGCATTTTTACCCGGCTTTGCCCGGGGTTTCCCCATGCGTAATTTTATCTCTACCTTATATAGGCCTATTATTTGTTCCCCGGGCTAAATAATATAATAGTAGACGAAGCTCGATCGTGTTCCATTACAGCGCTCGTAATATTTCGGAACGGAGCCCGTGTTTTATTTCGATTGCGCCTCGCGTGACGTAAGACAACATTTCTCTTACGTCACGCCGCTCAAGCGAGGTTAAAATATGCATATTAATGGCCTCCATTATTGGTATTACGGAGCCTCATAATTTTGAAGTTTAAAATGTCCATAAATTATGTCAGCGTTTAAATAAAATTGCGAGCTGAAAATAGTCGCGTTGATCTAGACGTGGCGTAATAACGTTTTGTGCGATTTTTCAAATCGCTAAAGCGTTCCGTTTCGGAGCCATTAGACTACAGACAAACAAACATACGGAAGGACAACGTAAACAGACTTAGACTTATATTATAAGATTGTAGGCTATATAGACCTACATGCATGCATTATATTCCTACATAAATACCAAAACCATGAGGACGGTCAAGAACAAACAATTCCATAAACAATTCAATTCCCCAACTACCACATAGACGGATATTTTTTTAAACTTGTCTTAGAAGAGGAAAGAAATTATCATTATCAACATCATCATCATCATCGTCATCGTCATCGTCGTCGTCGTCACCATCATCATCATCCTTTCCGTTGATGGGCTGAAAGCGTGCAGATAGATACAGACGCACATTTAATCACTAGCGTAATTATCTGACCCGGGAGATGACTCGGAAAGTCAGTGCTTCGTTATTTATCCGGTTGTCATGTGCCATGGAATGCTGCTTTCCTTTTCTTAACGGTCGTTGTGTCAGCCTCCATTCGTCCGTCCCTGGTCCCCTCCTCGTTACCCGGGCGTCCGTCCGTCCGTCCGTCAGACCATCCTCTTGACTAGGCGTCCGTCCAGGTGGTTTCGATATACCCCAAGACAGTCGGCTGACTTGCCTACTAAATTATTATGTGTTGTCTGCATGTCTTCCTCCGTTAAGACGTGTTTTTAAAGTCTCCGACTGTGTGGTCGTTGGGGAATTGTATTTCGAGGCCATGTGCTTTCTACAGACAGTACACGACACTTTATAGTATGCACGGATATATATATATATATATATATATATATATATATATATATATATATACATACATATGCATGCATGCATATACGTATATGTATGTATGTATGTATATGTGTCTGTGTATCTTGTATCTATATATGAGACATATTTAGTTGTCAATGTATGTCTACGAATAAGTGTGTATATGAGTATGTCTCTGCCTGCCTGCCTGCTTGTCTGCCTGCCTGTCTGCCCGCCTGCCTACCTGCCTGTCTGTCTGCCTGTCTGCCTGACCTGCTGCCTGCCTACCTGCCTGCCTGCTGTCTGTCTGCCTGCCTGCCTGCCTGCCTGTCTGTCTGTCTGCCTTCATGAATAATTGTGAACGATGTTAAATCAGTTCGATCCGTAACGCATAGAAGAGACGCCTGTCGTCTGCCGCGGATCTTTCCGTTAGCTCTGCGTCCATGGCACAGAAAAGGACGAACTACAAAGAGACTAGAATAAAATTAAAAGCGAAAAAGTCGGGCATCTAGACGAGGTCGAAAGGCACTGGACGAACTGACCAGCTGCAGTCCATTCACGTGCGATGTCGATGACCATTGTCTAGACAATTAGTTGTCAATGCATGTCTGCGAATATGCATGTCAGACAGCCTACTTGTTAATAATAATAAGTTTCCATCTTTGTATCTGGACAATTATTATGAGTCTACCGACGTTTCATTCACGCGCTGCTATGTTTTGTTGCTATATAAATAATTAAATCTGAGAAGCAATTAGGATTTTATAATTTCTTCATTATTTCCTCATTACAAGTTTAACGAATGCAGCATAAAAGCTTTTCAAATTCTCGCCTGTCGCATCTGAAGGTTGGTTGCCTAGCAACCCAGCTAGGAGCACGCGCAATTTCCAGTTTTCACGTCGCGCGTGCGGTTTAATTTTTTAAACATGCGATTGCTGTTAATGAGCTACATAAGTTATTATTTTCCTAAACTGATCAAGCTTAGGAACTTATTGGGAAAGTCCTCCTTAGTCCTTTGACTTAGATACTCTTCAGACTGTTTGAAAAAAACACTTAAGCCTGCTTATTAGTGACAGAGCGATAAGCACAGGCCAACAGATCGACAGACACAGACAGATAGCCTACAGAAATACAGACATGGACAGAAGCATACAGACACAGACAGAAACACACAGACACAGATATACACATACAGACGGACACACACACACAGACACACACACACAGACACAGACAGACACACACAGACAGGACAGACACAGATAGACACGACAGACACAGACAGACACAGACAGACACAGACAGACACAGACAGACACGGAAGACACAGACAGACACAGACAGACACAGACAGACACAGACAGACACAGAAGGACACAGACAGACACAGACAGATAGATAGACAGATTTTAATGCACGATGAAACACAGACAAATATATAGAGTCAATAGGAAAGACAGACACAGACTGACAGAGCCACATCTGAGCCAATCTTGACCTGTGATGCGTCGACGTTCAGTGGAAGGAGAGACGTTAACAGACAGACGTCGGTCATAGTTCGGAAGGGAAGGAATGTCTGCACAGACTCAGACGATACGAGATGACCGAACGGAGAAGGAATGATGTGGAGAACGGAGGAGAAGAAGGAGGAGGAGAAGAAGGAAGAAGAGTAGGAGGAGGAGGAGGAGGAGAAGGAAGAGGAGGAGGAAGAAGAGAAGGAGGAGGAGAAAGAGGAGGATGAGGACGAGGACGAGGACGAGAAGGACGAGAGGAAAGGAGGAGGAGGACGAGAAGGAGGAGGAGGAAGAGGAAGAAGAAGAGAAGGAGAGGAGAAGGAGGAGGAAGAGGAGGAGAACGAGGAGGACGGGAGGAGGACGAAGGAGGAGAAGGCTACGGGGTGATCAGAAGGACAGATGGGAATTGAATGGACGGATGTGAAATGGTGCCGACCGTCAGCAATTACTGGATTATGTGAATGTCGCCAAACATCTATAGCAGCACAATAAAGAAACCATACGGAGACACACACACGCACCTACACCTATGCACACACTACACACTTACACCTACACACATACCTACACACACACTACACACACACACCTACACATACACACACACACACACACACACACACATATATATATACATATATATAGCGTACAGTTGTATATGTGGAACATCCAGCTTATGAAGTGATAAACATTGCTGGGCATGCTCTGTATGAATGAGCGTCAATGATCGTTTCATTCTCTACACTACATACATCCTCATCCTCCGCTTCTGCAATAGGTCGCTTGTCCGTTTTTCTCTTTCTGTCCTTCAGTAAAGAAACCATACGGAGACAGTCTGTTTGTGTGTCGGTATGTTCGTCGGATCGACCTTGGCCACGGCATGCGTACGTTGCATGTACGGAGATGCTTATCATTAACGCTTTGAATGCGTCCGTTTCAAGTCGTGTGTGTGGGAAGTGCATGCCGTGCAAAGCTTCGGGACTATCACTCGTCTAATCGCATCGATTCAAAGTGTTTACTTGAAGCTCTTTGGACTCGTTTAATTTGCGCGATCATTACTGCACATGCACCCATACCTCGGCAATACTGTTCCTGCGAGACGAGCGATTAATTTCTCTCGCGCACACTGCTCGAATCGAAATAAGGCTCTCTTTAGATCCAGCTTAACGGCTTCGCTCAAACAATGTAAATTAATACGCGCATAAATACATTGTATGTATATAGGTCAAAGTAAATAGAATCTATGTTGTTGTTTTCCAATTGCGTCTGGTTCAAGTAGACCTTAAAACCTCATTACGCTGGAAAGAGAGTTTGGTAACATGTTCTCTAGCGTTTATCGTACGAGGAATTATTCCGCATTAAAGGCTTGATTTTCAGGCGCGAGGCCTAATGCAGTTTGTAGCTTGGAATAAGCAAAACAGGATTTGTGTTATTGGATATTCAGTTTATCGACAAACGATAAGCCAAACAGAAAGATGAGAATGAATGATTTCAAAACGTGTGGTTAACATTGGTTGTGTACACTATTGGAATCAGTTAGACTTAAATTAAAGGTCTAACGGGAGAGTTACCGAACTGCCAAGGACTAGACAATTGGGGAAATCTTTTCTAGTCCTTAAAACGACCCAACTGACACCTTGAACTGTCGACATGACGCTGCATCTCTTTGTCTGAGCAAGTCATTTCCAAGAAGGAGGTCACTCCCTGGAAGAGAAGCAGAAGGAGGAGGAGGAAGAAGAGGAGGGTGTTAAGCAGAAGAAGATTGTCTCGAACAATTCTTATCTTCTAGGCTGAGAACGGCGGATGTTGCAAATCACTCAGTTTGTCTCTTTCGAATGAAGGCCAGACCTCGGATGTTGGGGGAAACGCACTCAAAGGCATTGAGTCGATGATGTGCAATGAGCACACAATGGCCAAAGACAAACCACCGGCCTTGGAACAAGTGTGCCATATAAATAATGTCTTGTATACGTTCGTATGTTATACAACAAGCTTAGTACATACATAGGGCTCTATTTGCACGATTTGAATAGCATATTATATGCATTCATGTAAGCTCCCTAGCGTTAATGACATCTGACATGTATTGTATACACGTGTGTATCTATGCATACGCCTTTCGTCTTAAAGTATCCATGGCGAACATGACCTGAGAGTGTTTATCTAGCGACTGAGAATCGTCTCTAAGACTGTTCAAAGGCGTTGTTTGTTGAGCTGTAGGTCCAAACGATGTCTTGTATCAAAGAAAGAAACACTACAGGAAACAGCTTTCCAATGCATTCGCAGCATGTGGACTTTTTACAGTCAGCTTCTTTGTTCTAAATGCATTCCTAAGACAGCTGGCTCTGTGCTGCTGACATGAGTCGTCCCAGTTTTAACAATCAATTCTATCCAGTCCTCTTAGTCCCACGTCAATCAACGAAAGCCTGTCTGGAATCAAAGATAATTATGAATCAAGAAATGCATGTTTTTTAGTTAAATTTACTCAGTACTCGACTAATCGATTACCCAAACACTCAACGACTAATGTAAAAATTCCCTGTTCAAATACTCAGGTATCCGAGTATCCAATTACTCGCTTACAAGAATAATCAGAAACACTACAGGAAAAGCTGACGTCTTTCCAATGCAATCACAGTATGAGGACTCTTTACAGTGCGTCTCTTTGAAATTTGTAAAACCATATATATCTAGTAGGAGACCATTCGAGTAGACCTAAGACTAGCCTAGTGAAACTTTTGACATGCTGTAAATGTCTCTTTATTTGGGCCAAGAGGAATATATAAATTTTGAGTTTGAATAATCACTTATTTTTGTCCCAACTTCCATTTGTATTAGGGGAAGCACGTGTCGATCTGCGTCTTTAAAAAAACTCCAGAGCTGCAGAACAACTAGGCTATTATGTTACTTTAAAGCAGTGCAGTCCAACCTTTTTGACACTGCTTGCCACCGACGAAGTTATTCTTGAAGCCGAGGACACACGTCACACACCAGTAAACTCAAAAACAACGACTAAAATTTATTGAAAATTATTAACTGTATTAAAATTTATTATGGAATAATCATAAAAACTTAATGAATGTGTCGTGGGAACTGGATTTTGTGTTCACATTGTCAAATGATAAGCCAAGTTACGACCGAAAGCTATGCAGGCAGACCAGTGATTTTGTCTTTTACATAATGTTTACAGAAATTGCAAAAATTTAGCGAGCTCTGGCGGGCCACTTAAAATCAGCCCGCAGCCCGCATGTTGGAGAGCACGGCTTTAAAGGAATAGTGCAAGGTAAGATTGTTCAATACAGAGCTGGCAGTTTTTATGGGCGAAGCGTTAGCGAATAGTATTCGCCGAATACACAAACAACTGCCATTAATCACATGGAATAATTTTTCCTTTGCGTGGTTTGGCTACGAAAGACCAGTTTCCGGCGTTCACAATATTCCGGACGACTTTCGGTTTCACAATAAGCCAGAATTTATGGTAAACAAACAAGTCTCGTCGCCGTCATTCGGATGCGCGCCTGAAGCAAGCTTTTCCAACAGACGCCGCGTTCTTCAACGTTCACCGGACTACAGAAGGGATTAGAACGACGAACGCTAAAGCCGCTTTGATCAATTCGCTGCTGTTGACGATGTTCTACTAATTGATACGTCGAGAGATCGCTCAATTGCAGACCAAACACACACACACATGCACACACACACACACACACACACACACACACACACAAATACACACACACGCAACTGAACAGAGAGACTAAGATTCCGCCTATGACTCGACGGATAAAAATTCAAAGCCGAGGACAATGACCACACAATCGATCTGGTTACGTCCAATTGCTGGGAAAATGTATTTACTTTCGTCGCTAATAGAAAGACGCTAAATTAGCTGCCTTGGACAGTTTTCATTGCGCAAAAGGAAATTGCGCAGTCTAATTTCAACATCAGTCGATACTATATCGACGTGAATGAAAGAATTATTCGGACAATCCTCTCCAAAACATATCTGTTTTCTTAAGCGTACATTTGCCTGTTATTGCAATGGCAGATTTAGAGGTCTTTGAAGTAGGCACGTTCTCAGAACTTGACGCACAGTCGTCTAGAAAAACATTTGTAAGATTCTGTCCTAGAACTGCCTGAGATATATGCCTATATATGCTGTATGTAGCCTATGTGTATCACCATATAATGTAATATAAATATATATATAATATATATATTATATATTCGTGTTTATTATTTATTCAAACTGACACATGCCGCAGTATGATTACAAGTCATAGTATAAACGGATGATTACAAGTTATTACAGGAGTTGAATTTAACTGTATGTAGCAGCCGTGCAATGCGCCCATCTGTCCAAATGTTCATTTCACCAACGACACCTAGCGAATGGAAGGTTGAGTGGACTTTTGGGAGGTTAGCGGGAATCGATCCCGCGTCGATGCTGACCCTCTGCTCTTCGTGCCAGAGTGTTACCATTCACTTAAACCCCTCCCAAAAGATGCGTGTATGACACATACATACAGCATAATATACACCATATACATTATGTATATGGAAGATATAATATATAATAATATATTGCAATAGGTCAATAACATAGACCAAGTATTATAGGCTGTATAATATAATTATATGACACATACAGCATAATATACATCATTGTATATGATGTATATTATGCTGTATACTTGGTCTATTTATTGACCTATATAATATATTATATATATATATATATATATATATATATATATAGGCTATATATTGTATGCACTTATAAAACGTGCATAGAACCAGGCGAAAGTGCATGTAAGCAGATCTGCCATAGATACAGGTGCAAATCATTCGTTAATAGAACCGATTGTCATGAGATGGTTGTTTTGAGAATGGAAAAGATTCAGGTGCACTTGTATAGAGACGGTCGTTGCACTCACGTATACATTACCGTGTGTACGTGTTTGTCTGTGGAAAGTGCGGTTCCACGAGTGCCGCAGACGTCCACATCTATGGTTTACATTGTTTGTATTAGGGGCTGCAGTAGTTTACAGTGTCTGGTACAATTCACAGCAGTTCGGGTACATTGCTTTGTGAACTGCTATCAAAAATAACAACACTGTCGGCCAACAATCTGCATAATTTGAGTTTGGTTCGAATTGGAAACATGAGTGCAGGACGAGTTGCTATGGTGAGCTTGGCCTTTGTTTTGTAAACAGCAATGACTGCTGCAGTCTCTCTCTCTCTCTGTCTCTCTCTCTGTCTTCTCTCTCTCTCTGTCTCTCTTCCTCCTTTTCTCCCTCTGTCACCATACACTCACTTTCTGTCTCTCGGTGTCACTGACATGCAGACAAACAGACGGCAAAGCGAGAGTTCGGTTTTAAGCACCTGCTCCGTACAACGACCGAAGTAAAATACAGGACCAGAGTTTTACAGGCTAGACTTGAACGAGCACCCGCCTGTTGAACGCCCATCAGAAACATAATACTCTGACCAGTGGACTTTCGACCACGCTCGCTTTACGGCTATTATCACTCACGTCTCCGTTGTCGATACTATGTGGTACAGATAGTGACGTAAATGAAGTCATTCAGTCAATTTAATTATTTTGCATGCAGGCGAATAATTATTTTCAAATGTAGCAAATATTTACCTCAGTTCGGATGGTAATCGTAAACCCTAAATTTCTAAAGCGCTATTCTATAGTATACAGCTATGCGCAGGGCACCAGCTTATTCACGAGTGCTGCGCGCATCAGAGGGTTTGTCCAGAAATCGATCCAGTGGAGGTCCGAGTCCAGTTGCTAAAGAGACCATAGAGAGGAGGCTGAGCGGCTGCTAAGGCGGGTTTCGTTGTGGACGATAAAGCCTCGAAGGCGGAGGATCGGATGAAATGATACAGGAATTCTTTAATTGGTGAAACTTCAAGTTGTAATGGAGAGCCTGTGAAGTGATAATTAGAGAATTTCGAGGCAGAGTGAGTGGTGGTTTTGGTGGAGGAACTGAGAAAAATATTATGCGAAATTCCGAAGGAGGTCCGTTCCAGAGTCGAGGTGCACTGTGCACTGGGATATGGATGGGTTGGAGAACTTGATTCGAGTAGTGATTGGGAGACGGGAGAGAGTGAGATACATGTAGGATGAGGATTGGGTAGAGTGGGGTGGTTGGATGGTGAAGAGTTCTCGAAGGTTTACTGTGGCTGGGAATATTGTAGGAAGTTGTAGGTTAGCGATGGGGTTTGAAATGGATGCTCTTAGGGATTTTCAGAGAGTGGAGTGATATAAGGACGGGTGTGACATGCTGATGCTTGGGTGTCCTGGTGAAGCTGGGGCGAGCTCATTTTGAACGAGCTGTAGACGCTTATTCTGGGTGGATTCGAGGTTGAGAAAAAGGGAATTACAGTAGTCAAGCCTGGAGTGGACAATAGAGGGAGCGATATTGGATGCAGTTTTAAGGTCAAAAGCATTGGTCGAAAGCGGCAGAGGTCACGAATAAACTTATGTATGAAGCAGGTGCGCGAGAGGTTGGAGATGTGATTAGAGAGGGAGAGATGCAGATCAAATGTGACGCCAAGATTGCGCACAAGGACGTCCCAAGTTAAGCGAGAGATGAAGAGTCACTTAAAGCACAGTGTTCTAATGGGAGATTTTAGGAGATAAACTATGTTGCAAAGTGGACGAGTTTTTCATCTCACGGCGTCCTAAAAGTTCATTCACTTCCAGCGCAAAGTAAATACGGAAATTCTAACGTAAACAGATCGAAATAATTCTTTTGACTAAATCGAATAAACGCATTCGTGCTGGTGGAGTGTTATGCAGGATTATTGCAAGACGAATGCACCTAAAAACAAACAGTTGATTGTCCACAACTGTTATGAAAATAAATGTCGTCCAAAAGGTAAGAAGAGGACTTGACTGAAGCAGTGCCACAAACAGATATTTGCTAAAAGAAAGGAATATTATTATTATTGTTTTGCTGTTTTGAAAGTTATGGTTGCCAGATGTAATCGGTCATGATTCACAACATGCGTGGTGCGCATGTGAATCGATCATTGGAATCCGAGTACGAGATGTGAAACTAACAGTTCGTTATTACCTGATCCTGCATGTAGTCGTAATAGTCATTTACATATTCCTGCCAACTGTTGCGATTCCCGTTCTTGCGTATACCTTTCCAGACGACAGATCTGTAACTCTGTGGACGGTAGTTCTCGATACAGTCGTCCAATGATTTGTGAGCACCCATGAGAGGTAGGCCTAATTAGAAGGCGCTCTAAATGTTCCGTTACATTACAATTCATTACGTTTCGTTACATCAGATACTATTATATTAATATTATATTAAGGTAGCGGTTACATGAACTACTTAATAGAATTGTCGAATAACGGGACGATGTTTGGGGAGGGGGTTGGGTTATGTGAAGAAGACAGAGTCCGTTGATGGGATTTTGGATCACTTTGTGCGTTACATCATGATAGAGACTCGAAACTTGCGTCTGTTTTTGAGAGAGGTTGTCTGGTTGAGTCTGTCCGTTAAACTGTAAACGCCACAAGACTTGCTGAATCTTCAGTATTATGATTCGAGTACTTGAGATAACGATGCAAACAGCCCAGATGGTGGGACAGCATATTATTATCTGCTCATTCAACGGTTGCAGTCTTGACCATCGCCATGATCTTTCTCCTTCGCCTCTCTCTCTGTCTCTCTTTGTCTCTATGTCTATGTCCATCTCTGTCTGTCTCTCTGTCTGTCTCTGTCTCTGTCTCTGTCTCTCTGTCTCTCTGTCTCTGTCTCTGTCTGTCTGCCTGTCACTCTCTCTCTTTCTCTCTCTGCTCTCTCTGTCTCTCTCTCTCTCTCTCTCTGTCTCTCTCTTTCTCCTTCGCCTCTCTAGCTCTCTCTCTCTCTCTCTTTCTCTGTCTATCTCTCTTTGTCTCTCTCTGCCTCTGTCTCTCTTTGTGCCTCTCTCTGCCTCTGCCTGTCTGTTTCTGTCTGTCTCTCTGTCTGTGTCTCTCTCTCAGGCAAAGCGCTTGCCTTCTGCCAGTTATATTGCGCGCCAACAACACGTCGAAGCAGCAGCAAAACCGCACCCAGATACTCGGCGGGAAGGCAGAGATAACAAAAAATAAAACTGTTGTGATGCGTGTAGTGCACATGTGCGTTCAGAGTGTTTGGCAATGGATCTTTAGGAGGGCTTCATGGGACGAACGTAAGTTGACGTCATACGTGTTATGGAGCCATAGTACAGCCTGCTTCAATATGTCACAACATTCACACGTGACACGGTGGCTCACTTCCAATCGCCGACTGTGAAGGCTCCCACTGACTGCTGGGTTGGGAACTTCAGGAGAGTCATAAATATGATTCTAAGGTAATAACCCCCTGGGCAATAACCCTCCGGTCAATAACCCCCGGCCAATTACCCCGGCCATAACCCCCGTGACCAATAAACCCCGAGTAAAAAAAACCGACCAAACACCCCCAAACTTAACAAGTAAAGCAGGTCAGAGTAAACAGTTTTATTTTTTGTCAAATCATTTAGTACTTGATGAAAAGAATTCTTACCTATATGTAAGTTGGACTGATGAAAATATGGTAAACCTGCTGTGTAAATGGAAGCTGGATTGATAAAAATAATTCTTTGCGTAAATACTAAATAGAAGTTGGGTTGACTAAACTAATTCCTGCTTAAATGGAGTTTGGATTAATAAAATAATCCTTGCTTAAATTAAAGTTGGAATGATGAAAAAATGTTACAGTTTAAGTCGAAGTTGGATTGATGAAACTATTTTATAGTGCAAGTCGAAGCTGGATTGATGAAAAAATTATAGTGAAGAGGAATTGATGTAAAACAAAATTGACCAGAGAGTGTTTATATACATATAATCTAGATTTTAATGATGGTTATTGGCCGGTTTTTTACTCTGGGTTATTTTCCTCGGGGGTTATTGCCTTATTGGCCACTGGGGGTTATTAGCTGGGGTACTTTTCCTAGGGGTTATTGGCCGGGGGTTATTGGCCTGATATCCATGAAATGGACCTGACAACTTAACTTTAAGTCATGCATAAAATAAATTCTACGTAGCTCAGTCTTACATGAAAGCAACAAGATGTGAACGTGATATCCCGCTACCCGCAATGATAATATTGCAATCATGAAATTTCTAAAGCGCCAGTTGAAAGATACGCGCAGGGCATCAACTTATTCACGAGGGTTGCCACATGTCAGAGAGGTTGTTCAAAGATGCCGAGTGGGGGTAAAATACTGATGATGGTCTGCTGATGGTCTCCTGGTGTTACGTGAAATGATTTAGTATAACGACAACTGAACTTAGAGAAACCATGATGTTATTCTCTGGCTTCTGCATCCTCATATGAACCACAGTAACGTAGCATTTGTTGAGCCGCCGTCTGTTTTGGATCTGTCGGATGTATACTTGAAATGCGTAAGGACGTGCACTTGATTGCTGCCGCTTCCCGTGTAGGCATTGCCATTGACAAGGTTCACGCACTCCTCCGGTGGCCGATAGCAACCATCTGGACCAACCATAGCGCTACCCGGGTAATGCAGGCCGTGCACCATATGCTACTTTGCTCTGGAACGAATGTAGGCTCGATCGAGTTACCTGCAGCTGTTGTTCTGGAATAAGGAATCGAGTCTATGTTATGGTCTTTCACACGTTGTCTGTTTACACGATTTAACCCACTCATCTGAATACTTTATGGCATTATAAGTATTTGCTCCTCTTTGGTGTCTTTTATTTATTGTGTCACCGAAGCACCTGCAGATGTCGAATTCAGTTACATCTTTTGACAGCAGAATGTAATAATTTTCCAATCAGCGGTTGCTACTGGATTCGGTGAACACAATAAAAGACACAGAAGAGGAGAAAGTATGCATACATCAGCAGAGAAATAGTGAAATCTAAACACTGATAGACAGTGACCAATTGAGACATAATAAGATACAAGCAAGGGCAGACTTATATCTAGAAAGAGACAGCTTGAGATCTGAATGATCAAAGATTAAGATCTAAACAAGTACAGGCTCAAAACTATACACACTGATAACTAAACGGGGACAGACATATCTAAACGGAAACACACTGAAGAAAGCAGACTAGATGTAGATCCGTCTCTCAGACAGTTAAGGTCTGTCTATTGGTCTATCAAAGTATATTACCCGCCAACCTTTACAAAGTTTTTAAACTAAGCCTAATCGATAGTCAGCAATGTCTTCTTTGCTGGCGCAATATCATTCATCTTCAGACGATCATCAACGCCGCTGCTCGTCTGGCTATTCAAACAAAACAGTTCGACCAGTGGCTCTGGATTGGCAAACACGTAAAGTTCAAACGTTGCCTTCTCGTGCTTCACAAGGATGTGAATGATTGCCTATACGACGCTGCCTCACAGACCGCATCGAGTCGCTATCAGTCGACCCTGCATGCTCGGCCGCGGCTGTGATAAGCAGAGTCTGCCGATATATATACGAACCAACAACTACAGACTAAAATGGGTGATCTGGCATTTTGGGTCGCTGTTAATGCTAGGCCTATACTTAACCTTGAGACTGCATCACACATAGAAATATCACAATAAAACCCGTGAATACTCCCGTTCTAATAAAACACTCAAAAGGCACTTATAAGATATGAGGAGCAAAGGTGTCGTTACGTAACGGCGTAAATATGTGGCGATTCCTGCGCATAGCTCTTCCTCACTGGTTTTCGTTCAACAACTTATAACTGTTTGAATGTCTTTCTTTTCTGTATGATAGGCTAACTAACACGTTTGTCATAATTATCTATAACAATAACAATATGGCTAAATCTTGAGCTTTTGCCTTCGCTGGCCTTCACTATGGAACCAACTCCATATATCAACTCTTTCGTTGATATTAACCGGTGGTCCAGATGCTTCTTTCGCTGCAGTCCTAAGACCACTCTTTTCGCTCGGGGTATTACGCATTGGGAACGCCTCTGATTGATGTTCACTGTGAGAGGCCCTTTATAAGTTTATAAATACAATACAATACAATTATCTGTTGTGTATATTTTCTGTAGGTTGCTTTCCGCTCGATAAGAGCCTGTGCGTGATCTGGGCGACGATGGACGTTCTGTTGTGCACGGCCTCCATTTGGCACATGTGCACGATGTCAATGGATCGCTATTTCACCATACGATATCCCATTCGGTACGGACGGAACAAGACGAAGAAGATGATGACTCTGAAGATAACGTTCGTCTGGATCATATCGTTCTCCGTCAGTGCTCCTCTCGCCATCGCTGGGTTCGTCGACTACAACAACGTCTACAACGACTTCGACGGAAGGTGCGTCCCGTCCATCAAGAACTTCATTCTCTACGGATCCATATTCGCTTTCTACGTTCCACTGATCATCATGGTCACGACCTACACGCTGACCATACGCATCCTCAGACAGAATCGCGTCCTTATGTCAGGTCTTCAGGGTAATAATAAGTACCACTTCCAGCTGCCAGGCATCGGAGACAGGCATCGGGGAGGCGGTCGCCGGTTATCGAAGATCGGCGAATCGACTCGGCTGAGCTGCCCCGATCTGTCGCCGCCGCGTTCCGACTTCACCATCACGAGTATCGGTATGACGAGCCCCAAGCGTAGCAGTACGGGGAGTACCCTGTCACCATCTGGTGATCGACGAGCGGTCAAAGCCAGAAACAGGCAGAAGCTGAGAGCGCAGATGCTCAAGGCCAACCTGGCGGATGAAGCCAACTACGTCAACTGCAACTTCGATCAGATGTTCCTCAAAAACGCAGAACGCAGTAAAGAAGTTGCGCAACAGAGGAAACCGTCGCTGGCCATTCGGCTGAAGGCTCTGTCTCCCAAACATTCCAAATCGCGTGCCAGTGCCAACCGACGCGGTTCACATCCGAATATGCCTCGCAATAGAATCGATTCGGACGATCAGTGGGATCCACCGCTGCTGCTGTTTCGCATAACGAGGTACTATTCGGACTCTAACCTCATGTGTCTACAGTCGGACTATAATTCGCATACTGTGCTCGAAACTTCCGGCTCTATTTCTGACCTACAGAGGCCGAACGGAACGGGGCGCTTCGTCTACCAGGATCAGGGTAGGGCCAGAAACGGATCCGTGTTACCGTATGCGAATAGTTACTTCAGCCCCATCACGGACCGTCGTCACCAGCCAACCAGTTTGCGGTTGGGGTCGCCTGGTTCCAACGGAGGAAATGCCTTCGACGGACGCTACGCAGACTTCGAGAGTTCGTTCCCGTATTTCCAGGAAGGTGAGATGCTGAAGAAGAAAGCTCCGTCATGCATGACAACGCAGACGACGACTGACACGAGCAGCAGAGGACCTTCTCCCTTTCCAGGTGATGGCGTTCCACCTGCGTCTGTCGGCGGTCGATACCTGGATACTTTCCAGTTGGGAAGAAGCTGGACTATGTCGACGGCTGACGGCAGGGGACTCGAGGAGAAGCAGAGGAACGGCGGAGGAGGAGGAGTGGCGACGCCCGACGGAGACTGCTCTCAACATCCAACACCGGACAGTCACACGACCAGACAACATCCAAATGGATCAGCCAAGAAGGGCGCGACATTGAACAACTGCAAAGACGATGAAGAAGAGGAGTTCAACGAGGTCAAGGGCCTTCTAGTGACGCCAAGCGGAAGGAGAGGCACACCGCGACCGTCGACGGTGATTGGGTCATGGAGTCGCGGCAGTCCTTCGATCAACACGAGTCCGTCGAGCTCCGAATCCCGAGCAATGTTACGGGCGCGTTTCAATATGGGACGAACGGTCCGGAAGAAGCCGAGCGCCTGCGCCCGAAAGATCGGTCTACTATCGAAGAATCGGACGAACAACGAACGCAAGGCGTCCAAGGTGCTGGGAATCATATTCGCCGTGTTCGTTCTGTCGTGGACTCCGTTCTTCACGATGAACATCGTATCCGTCTTATGCGAACCCTGCATGGAAACTATAACCGATTCGATGATGGCGTCCATGGTCTGGTTAGGATATCTGTCGTCGCTCGCAAATCCGATCATCTACACGATGTTCAGCACGTCGTTCCGCACCGTCTTCTATCGTATTCTGACCTGCCAGTACAATCAGGCTGCCGGATGCGGCCAGTCGTCCGAAGAAAGGTCTCTTTGCTGGTCAAGGAGCGGACGAAACAGCTGTCTCAAAGATTTCGGTTGTGAGGCGAAGATCTGCGGCGTTTAGCTATGGACAGTCTCTATTTTGGTGTTGCCGAAACCAGTGCTTCAGGCGATTAATATTAATGCCATCCTACTAACCAAGTAATTTACATATAATTATTATATATTCCGATTCAACGACCTTTATATATGTATCTCCTCTTGTGGAGCTTGCGGTAGATGTATGGATTGGCAAAAGAATCCGTGGAGAAGAAGACTTCCCGGTGTGTAGGCACGAAAAGTTTACTACAGAAAGACAATTAAAAATTATTCCATCGTTGGAGCCGTTTAAGATTGATGACTTTGACAATAATTATTGACGTGCTATATAATGACAGTCTCTCATTTTCATTAAGTTGAAGGACACGTTTGACAATTTATCATCCAATAAGTATGAGCTCAACAATGTGCTATACATATTTTGATGAAAAACACTATTGACATCTGTTCATGCGGATTGCGGAGACCATTATGTTGCGCTGTTCTTTGAGGTTGATTAAGGTGCTACATAAATATGTATTTAAATATACTTATTTCAATTAACATTCGGTTATTTATAAGTGAACTTTAGCGAACTTAGTAAGGTAAGTCAAACTGCATCGAATTGCGTTCAGATGGTCTCTTCCACATTGAATAGCACGCACCTTGCAGCTACAAGAGCTTCTGTTCAGTCATCTGTGTCGATAATTCTGTCTGAGCATGGTCTGGTTACATCACATCGACAGCATTTGCATGGGCATTAGATGAGACCCATATGGACTATATACGGGCCCCATACGGGAATATGGGTCCTGTATTATATACTCGACTTTGGCACGTTGGCAGGGTATATATCGTTATATCGTGTGCTTAGCGTGCAAAGGCGCTATCTTCTTTGCTTGAAGCATTGGAAATAGCATTGTTGCGCTCTAAGCACACGATATATATATATATGTATATATAGGTATGTATATATATATAAGTACACTCGTGATAACTATTGCATTATTTACATTCATTGGCATGGTCCGAATGACATCTATGGTTCCATAAAACGTCTCCAGTTGACGCTGTATAACCCTCTGTTATCATTCTGAACTGTTGACAATAAAGGTTTTATTAACACCGCTAGAGAAGAGACTTAATTAGTGACGTATCATACCAATTTCTGTAGCGTCTTTTAAAATAACATTTTATAGTAGCTTAACAAGTACTGAACGGTCTTTAAGGCGATTAGACAGTTCAGTTTGTTTGTGAATGAGTAGTGCTTGCTTGGGAAAATGGAACTGACCACACCCCTGAGAACACGCACACGCGTATACCATCCTCCGACTGACGTGATAGATGAATTTGGAGAGGCCAGAGATACATTATGTTCAGCCTATATTTAAGAGTCTTTGTTAAAGTGTGGAGCCTATGTTAAAGAGTGGAGTCTGTGTTAAAGAGTGCAGCCTATGTTAAAGGTAGATTTTTCGATAGCAAATTGCCGACTGCTCGAAATGTTCCATAACCAAAAGGCTGAACGAATCGTCCGTAACCCTACCTCAGTCACGGAGAGGAATAAAAACGAAAAGGCATTTTTAAAGCAAAGTAAACAACTTTCCAATCAGCCGAGTAAATTGATATTCATGAGTTGCTGGTGAATTCCAGACGACCACCCATTACGTGCAGAAGTTGAACCAACAATCGATGAAAGCGGAGACGCAGCGTTCCACCAGTTTCCTCCCATTCTTTCATTTGACAAACTTAATGGAAAGCAGAGATCGCCGCCAGAGATCAATTGAGTGATGACGCAACTCCATTCAACCGTGACGTTTTGTCAGTCCTCCATTTCTGGTGTTTATTGGTTAATTGGCGGCGCTAGTAGGAGCAAAAACCGTCGTCACATCAAAGCTCTCTTGATTCATTTGAATCACGCGAGGCCCAGACAAAAGAAAACGGTGAATAAATAATTATCCACTGTGTCCATACTACAGATACGAAGTGGAAGTAGTAAGTCGTAGACAGGATAAGCATTTTATGGTGACATCCTAAGTCAATCAGATCACAGCGATTCTTGCTTATGGTGTGCGTATTCGATTGAAGTATTGCATTGATTACTTACTTACTTACTTACTCACTTATTTACTTGTATCGAAGACGATGCATGCCTTTGATGCTACGCACAGTTTGACAGCGGCATTTATGTCTGTTTCACACGACGTGCCCGTGATTTGAACCCGGGTCACCAGGCTAAGAGCAGACGCGTTAGCTGCTGGGACATACATGTACCGTAGTGCCATCCCGTTATTGTTTATAGGCCAACTACGCTATTATATGGATGATTGACAGAAGCATTCTTACTGTTAAAGCCCTCTGTTTGTCAGTAAGTAAGTAAGCAAGTCAGTCAGCCAATCTGTCCGTTTATAGTTTGTCTGCTTCTGTCTATTTCTTCCTCAGTTCCGTTCTCTGGATTGGAAAAATCGAGAAGGATAGGAACACACACACACCGTCTCTGTGGACACTGAAACTAATTTCTGTTGACAATTAGGAGACTGGACTTCAGGAATATTACTCAGTAAACATAAGAGGATCCAAGTTTTCTGTTAGCACTCCAAGCACGTAATCCTACCGCAATTATACAGCTACCAGTCAATAACACTTCCTCGCATATAATGCACGCATAGGCTACGCGCCTGTACTACAAAAGAATGACTCTAATGGGAGGTTATGTAAGCGTGATGTAGGCGTTACAAAGCATAGTTATAATTGGACATTTTATATGGACTTATAGGAACGTTAGTAGGAAAATTTCTAATAGCACCTACAACATTACATTAGAAACAGATTCATATTATAGGGTCGACCAGTTAAATTCATAATGCTATAACAGCTATAATCTTGATTCGTTGTCACTTACTGTGTTCTGACAGTAAGACTTCCTTCGATTAAAGTCATTAAACGAATGTGAGATACAATGCAACCTAAATTCCAGACAACAAGAGACTCTAAGTGGATCTAATGGCCTTGAGTGAGTGGCAGAAGTGAAAGTAATGTGTCTATTGTCTCCAAATGGCATCAGAGAAACTAGAGTCGCTGTAGTTGAGTGGTCTGAGTGATTACGTGCAACGATGTCTGGGAGAAGCAGACGGGAGGTGATCCCAAGATGCGTTATAGCATCTCAGCATTGAATCAGCGCAAAGTGATTCTCTTCAAACTTTATCTTCGTTGTCAGGCACGGAACCAGTGGACTATTTGCCTGTGTTTAGACCCATTGTTCGGGCCTGTCGTGCACGCTGAGAGCGCTTCTGAATAGCTCTGCTGTCACGTGCTGTGAGAAGCGCTTTACAAATGTTCAGATTAGATTAGATTAGAATTGTGATTGCCTGTACTGACTGTTGACGTTCCCAGACTTTCAAAATTCAAAGTTTATGATGATCAGTGTTCAAGGAACTTCAGGTTCTAGTTCTAGTCCTGGCGCTATCGCCATCTCTAAAGAGGTATGTCTCAATAATCCATTTTAATGCATTGTATAACATGTATAGGGTACTGACTGACTAAACGCTTATAATAGTACAGATATGCGTAGTAATGTAAGTACCCTAGAGACGAAGTATAGTATGCATAGGGTACTGAGTACTGACTGACTTTACGCTTCTCATAGCACAGCAAGTCAATGGCAAAGAAACTATCACTAAACCAAAGTGACACGGTTGAGCACTAACGCTTAACGGCATTTTATGTTGCTAGTTTACAGACTAGTTGAGGGTGATGATTTAAAACCCAGACAGCTTTTAAATAAGGTATGTAGTAGTAGGACTAAATTAAAGAATGATATAAGAGAGTATAATGCATTATTCATACATCTGTTATTTTGATCTTTCACAGCAAATAAATTTGTAATTACCTTTTTAGATTACATTGAAACATAAAAATCCTATTAACTTGTTTTGAGATCTTATATTTATGACTTATAGAGGCATCCTATAGCTTTGTTACAGTAGGCTGAAGAATGATAGTTTCAGAAAGTCAGCGAAAGCTATGCCGGTTACGTCAAAATGTAAATTATAAAAAAACCGACATGTTTTCTACAGAACATCATAAACAACCTAAACATACATCGTTCCGTCTGCTAAAAGCCTTCAGTAGCGACTAAATGCATGTGTGAGGTCTACAACACAAAGCAATTATACCACCTGCTGCTACTCCTCTCAAAGGCGTTTCATGACCGAGTAAAACGAACAAACTTCCTCTCTATAGGGTACTTATACTTAGCCTCGGCTTAATTTGCTTGTAAGGTAATAAGCCAGTTTTGTTACATTTCTTAATTACGTTACCTCTAATGCCGGATGATTCTTCAACTAGAAAGACCTGGCTTGTAAAGAGTAATGTCGATGGAATTGTGTATGAAACAGTTATACAGGTTGCTCAAACTCAGGCGCTTGAATAGCTAAGACATAGGCCTACTCAGTATAGAACAGTACTTTATGTAGAAGAAATCAAGCAAGACAAAGATCATGACAACATGCCAGAGGGATGTTAGCTCAATCAGAATGGGTTCTACAGTCCAAAAATGACTGAGTGGCTGAGTGCTATCCTCACCAAGACGCTGTAGTCAGTGTGTAGGCTACAGTGCGTAGACCGACCTTGGCAAGAAAAGACGCATTATCACGCATAATTTCTTAGTGCAACTGCCTGACTTTTTGCATTACGCACTAGTGTTGTGTAAGAGTCAGGGATTAAAATATGCGTAGGAAGAATTAGAAGTTCAATGTTCAGTCTCTATAAATTTCACTTGTTCTTGCTCTGGCTATAGGCTAAATCTTAATTAGCAAAAACCGGTAGCATCAGTGATTTGTTGGGTCTTTTCTGCAGCCGTGTCCATATCAGTCTATTCGTCCTGAGTTGAAGTCCGTTCCGATAAGTATATCGACTCTTCTCCGTCACTTGTTGAGCATGTGTCTCAGTCTGCCCCTATTCACATTGCTTTCTTTATCTCTATCTCTCTGTATCTCTCTCTGTATCTCTCTCTCTCGCTCTCTCTCTTTCTCTGTATGTCTCTATCTATCTGTCCGCATATTCGTCCTCTGTTTCTGACTTGTCTATCTCTGACGATCTCTGTCTGTCTGTCTGTCTGTCTCGTTTAACCAGTTTAAGTTTCTGTCTCACACTCTCCGTGTGTTAAATTCTGTCTCTGTGTTTCTGTCATATTCTGTGTTTGTATACCAAAGTATTGAACAACAATGCCAGAGTGCTGACACCCGCCTCTTTGGGGCGTGTTCGTGCAGATCTGGACCACATTCTACATGACCTACCCTACTGCCCCAGTTTAAAGCTGTAGCATAATTATATACTCGCTACGTCCACGAAACCATGACAGATTTCTACCTGTTGCAGACAGTCTGGCACGCTAAACATTTATTATTAGGATGATTTACTCGTAAGTCGTGATCATATACTTCAGAATGTACACCAAATGCGGTTAGAAAGTGGTCCAATTAAGGATATACTTACATATTAACTTGCCATACCTTTCGTATTGTTCTGATTCTATACAATTATGCGTCTTTTATTCTTCATCTTGATTCTTGAACAGAACTATAACTGTAACTATAAAATAATACTAACTATAACTGCAACTATAACTTAAAAGGAAAACCATTGACTAAAATATTTCTGTCCTTCATATGAAGAGCTGATGTATAGATACGTTCACCTCTGTTTTGTGTTTTCTTGTGCTTATCACTCTTTTCACCATCGACTCTCCCACCAGCTTTCATTACCCTTAATAAATCTTTCAAGCGATAACTGCGTCTAATATGCATCACATGACTTCTGTAGATGTTCTTAAATCCATCACCACTCTTTGTCTTCTTGTCAATTTCATTATCTGTTCTACAGTGCGCATCATAAAAATGCAGCCGTCAATGAAGACAACTTTACGAAGGTTAGAAATGGTGGTCTTCAGTCGGTTTTCACCAAAATCCTCAGATGGTTGGTTAGTTACTGTTTAAGGACACTGTGTCATAACAAAGATGATTAGCATCGCCCTCCTCCTTTCTCCAGGCTTGACCTGCTAGAGTACGAGCAGATTAGTAGTACCATTAAACCGGCATGATCTCTTTGTCCCGCGAGCGAGAACTGCTATGGCTAAAACGCGAGCCTTTGCCTTCATTGGCCCTGCACTATGGAACCAGCTTCCTCCTTTGACACGTTCCTGTTTATTAACTGGTGGGCCAAGTGCCTCTTTTCGTTGTCTGAAAACCTGTTTCTTTTCTCTGGGTCTTTCGCACTGGGAGCGCCTCTGATTGGTGTGCACTGCGAGAGGCGCTATATAAATTGATAGATACAATACAATACAATACAATACCATTTGTATAAAGTGATCCTAAGATGCCTATCTGTCCGTAGTTTTAACCACTGATTCATGTCTATTGTATGGTTTGGTGACGTAAATTTTCATGTCATAATGGAAACGTTATTACCTTAATCTGCTTAATTCTGCTACGAATCGATAGGCCATGGTGGTACCTGTCTAGCCGTCAGCTCGACTTCGCTGAAATCGTGCCCATGGCGAAAACTTTGAAAACAACTTAATTAGAATTTAGTAGACTATAGGCTGGATTGGATTAGACTACACTGGATTACATGCAATGACATTTGACATGGTGCACTTATAGTGTTGGAATAGCCAACCTGATTTTTGACTTATCTTCTTTCCTGCTTTGAAACAAGTGCGTTCTGTTGAAACAAGAATAATAAGCTACCGTCAAACGTGTTGTGGCGGCATCGTCCATCAAAGGTTTAATATCGAGTCTTTGAATCGCCTCCGTTTGCTGTAAATCCTTGGCCTCCATTGACAGAGGGACACGGAGTAGGTTTATAGAAACGCAAAATACGATGTGATGCATCGATTGCTTTTACTGTTTATTGGTTGATCGCAATTCAAATGTTCGTCGACTCAGATATGATAGGACGAACGGAGAATAATAAGATCAATCAAATTGAATGAATTCCATCTAGCGTGACGGATAGTTGATAATAACGAGACTAACGGGTGCCAAGACTGGTGTGTGATAATAAAACTAATTCAGCGAAATAAAATCTGCGTAGTTTTATGGGACTCTATTGAGAATAACGATGACTATTTCATTGTTGGTTGCAGGCATCGGCGACTATTAAGCTCCGGAATATGATGGAAAGGTTTCCCTACTGTTGTGGTCATGTTCGCTCTTCAACTAATCGATGCCTCAATTTCTGTAAAGCGTGCAGATAAGAGCGCCACCTTTACCCCATTCATGTTTTACACAGTCATACTTGCAAAGGTCTGTCGGTCGCAAACATGGTCTTTGATCAAGCGGCTACGAGTTTGACTCCTATAAAGATCCTCGGTTGATGCATCGTAATGTAATGTAACAGAATGCTTCTATAGGGCGTCTTAAGAGTCTCTTAGAGGCGCTGTGTACGTACATGTAGCCATCAGTCAGATGGGAAAAGGTGTGTCTAGATGGCGAACTGATAGCCACGTTCGGTGTTTACACGCCAGTGGCGCCACCAGCGAACAGCGTGCATTAGACACCTGCGAAATAGAGAGCTGCCCTGTCCTGTACCATGGTATATGTACATATACTTGGCCAGCTCAAGGACCTATGAAAAGGCGATATCATTATCCGTTCTACAGCGCTCGTCATAAAAAGACAGCGGTCAATGAAGATATTGTTGCGAAGATTAGGAATGCGATTGCGACGGTCCTCGCTCGGTTTTCACCAGAATCCTTAGGGACACGAGACTTTTTCTTGCAAATAAACAACAACTCAGGTAACTAGACCGACCTTGTGTGGAACCATGTATATCATGAAACCGACGCTGTTTGAGCTTTTATTTGCAAAACCTTACAAAACCTTACATTGAACGCGATCTAAGAGTTAACTCGTATGTAATTTCGTGGGTCAAGAAGCGACGTACGAGATCTCATACCTCAGTCTATTGGACCTAGGGCTGCCGCGCACTAGCCTAAGGCTGCCGCGCACCGGCGTAGGGCTGCCGCGCTCTGGTAATAAATGGACCCGCGTTCATAGTGTTTTAAATGATCTCAGGATGCTACTGTACAGTGTATGTTTTAGCTGTTGCCTGGTGAATCTTAATGTTGTTACAGTTTCAAAGAATTGCACAAAAGAAGTCAAAATCGTGGAACAAGCAACTTATGAAATAATACGAGCTTTATGCAGCTTATAACACTATTGCCCAGTGGTGGAACTACATGTAACAATTAGGCCAACCCCTTAAGTTGGATTAACTGCTTCTAATTGGTCCACTAGCTGCCTGTGTTAACAATTTTTTTTAAGAAAATAGGGTCTTAAGATAATTGCATAAAAGTAGGAAACTTCATTGGTTAGCAATGTGGTCAACATTCAAATAAATCTTCTAACTCGCACGGAACCAATTTATGAAACTACGCTGTAATCGCTGTTCTGAGCACTTCTTAGAAACAGCTGCTCCTAACTGCTGAGACAGAGGCATAATTATCCAGAAAAATGCAGTAATGATGAGTAAAGTTTAGGTTTCGAGAAAAGATTGCTGCTCAACTAGGCCTCGGTCAGAAATTTCGACAATTTTCAGATACGCAAAGGAATTTTTTCGAAGAACACAGATGTTTACTGAACTTTCTAGATGGTTCTAGGTCCTCCCCTCTGAAGATTGCATATTTAATTAATACGGACAACGGCCTCTGTATATATGCTTAAACACAAGCGTATGCATGCTATACACATACAAGAACACTATGTGCTTATTATATACATACAACCGATTTTATTTTGTATCTTATCGTTAGGGAAGGTGTGGATTCGACATCAGTCAAAATAATGCTAGTTTGACCGACTTTCTAGGGCCAGATGCATATATTGAACGTCTATTAGGAGCTTATCTCCAGAGAATTTGTTAGATCGGCACGTTGAGCTAATTGCCCTGGAGTTCTAAATTTAGAATACTTCCAATTATTTTTAACAGTGTATCTTTAATAGTGCCACAATTCAAGATTACCCTGAACTATGACCACCAGGCCTACTGCTGAAGCGTCCGTCTTCGGTCCACTATAATTGTCATCAATAATATAATACATTTATTATATTATCTGAATCATTATAAAATTCATCATCAACATCATTCTCATCATCATCATCATCATCACCACCACCACCATCACCATGGTCGTCGACGTCATTACCGTCATGATCAACCGTAACACTACATCGTAGCAGGTTGATTCTAAACATCGACAACTTTTGTCTATTTCAAGCAACTTCTAAATAGACCGCTAAGGGAGGCGCTTCATAATGAAAACATATTTCACAGCCCAGCTAATGCGCTGCTGTGTTCAATAACAACTTACTTACTTCTATGCAATCTTCGACAATACAACATTAGAGCGTTTTGCAAGGTTGCTCTAAATCTTTCTGACACCCTCCGGTCATCGCCAAGCATAACGTATTAGGACGACAACGATGATCAACCGATGTCACAAGAGCCATTCCGTTTTCAATAACTTCGTCAGATGGTGACATCTGTCGTCTAGCGACGTCAATAGCACAAGACTGTCGCAAGCATACGGCGAGGTGACGGGCAAGCAAAGCCGTTGCCTCTTCTAATTATAATGGGAATCCGAAAGCGTCGCGGCAAACGCGGCTGCGTTCTCTACTTAGTTCCCTGATAAGAATTACGCTTCATAATAATAATATTCTTTATTGAAACAATCCAGTTGACAAACCGCAACCGGTTACAGTGTACAGTTATGCAATTGAAATCAATTCACACTTGTTCCGCTGACATAAGTTTTAAAGTTATCTGTAGGTTGCCTGTTCTGTTAGTAGTTAAGATTTCATGTCTTCTGTCATCTGTGTTCTTACGGTGAAGTAGTTTACGTATACTAGCATAACTGTACACTGTAACCTGGTGGCGGTTTGTCTACAGAGATTGTTGCTCAATAAACGTCAATTGCGGCACTAACATTAACAGACAGCCTGCCATACGCGGCGCTAATAGTAGCGCTACTGAAGCATATCACGCCTACGAGACTCGATCTCGAGGGAGAGTCGGTACCTCTCGCTCTCTATGCCAGTGTGTTATCAATGCGCTATCGGCCTCTCATTTGTCGCAGCAACTATTAAAAAACGTTGACCGAATTCCAACCTAATAATTGTTTTGGAATAGTAATCAGTGAACGCTTTTGTAATTTTTATCATAGCCCTACTGTAACACTTGTCCCGCTGTTATAAGTTTGTTTCTTGTAATCTGTAGGGTCATCCGCAGCAGCAGAAGCAGAAAGAAATCATGTGCTATGAAATGTAGCGGCTGTAAAAATTACGGCGGAGTACGTATATGTAGGATTAAGTATCTGGACAATGGAAGCTGGATTGATGGTAGTTATCATGAACATAGATAGACTGCTTACTTACCAACGTCAATTGCGGCATTGAAGACATTAAAATAATTTACCAACCTAAACTACGAGATTCCCTGAATAATGTTGAGGCTCGACTGACGAAACACACATTTTAAAGGAAACCATTGTGTTTCATTTCCCTACGAAACGTTTCATTATAGAGGGAATGCCTCAAAATCCATGCACTCACCATCTTTAAAATTGTTCTGAAATCAATTTAGACTTTGCGAAAAGTTTAGCCTCAGTTAATCGTCGAATATTAATATTTAATTAAACTAAAGTGAAGAACCTGATTATTTTCAGACTTACGCAGTAATCGTCATTGAAACTCGAGGTTTTTTTTACAGAGTTCAAAGAAACCCAAGTGGCGGGAAACAGCTTACTCACAGGTAGGCCTACTCAAAACGACAACGATAGGCTGGTAAAGCCTCATTTGTTTCCAGGTCGAGATATGAAAGTAGGACAGTCAAACAAGTCTATAGTCAGCGCAATAAAGCCAATGAAGAACTGACCGAAGCGCTGTTGTTCTGTTATAGCCGACTCCAGTCAACTCGAGATGCCAAAATCGAAGAAAAGAAACGAGGCAAAGGTGACAAGACAATGGGTTAAGAAAGATTTGGCACAGGAGAAAAGTTCAGTCTGTGACACACCAGTGAACCGTTTTGCTGCAATGGATTACAGCCCAGCCTTCCTCTTTGAGATGTTCTTGGATGACGATACAGTTCAGCTTGGATTGGGTGGATCTGTGGTTGTCAAGTTAGTTGGCAAACTACCTCCTCACAACTATGTTGTGTATTTTGACAACTTTTTACAAGTTTGCGACTACTAGAGCACTTGTCTGATCGAGGAATTCGAGCTACGGGAACAGAATCGAAGACTGTCCGCTTCCATCAATTGACCAATTCACGAAAGAACACAGAGGATCATTTGACTACAGGCTGGATGAAAATCATCTATGATTGTTCTGAGGTGGAATGACAACAGTGTTGTCACTCTGGCATCGAACTGTCACGGTGTTCAACCACTTGGATCTGCACAACGATGGTCACGTGCCGAGGGAAAACGAGTCAACATTGAGCAGCCATACTTGATCAGTATGTACAACTCGTACATGGGAGGTGTCGACCGCATGGACCAAAATGTGTCATGCTACCGGATAACCATTCGATCAAGAAAGTGGTGGTGGCCACTCTGCCTATTTGCTTGATGTTGCTATGCAGAACTCTTGGCTCCTGTATACAGACAAACAAAGGTTGCAAAGCATCATCCGCTCGATCAGCTGGATTTTCGACGTGAAGTTTGCAACGTTTACTACCAGCGGTATGTCATGGCGAGACCAGGAATTGGACGAAGCCTTGGACGACCAAAACAACTTGCCATGCGAGTACCTGATGAGATCCGAACTGATCATGAAAGTACGCAGAGTGCAAGAAATGCAATGTCGGTCTTCATATGGAGTGTTTTGCTCCATTTCATGAAACTGTTCAACAATAATTGTAGCAGCATTTTACTTCTGTTTGAGAACCTCTCTGTTAATGGTTTAGTTGGTATTGTTTGATATTAGCAATTTCAGACAGAAGCAGTATTGTAACATAGAATTGTCTTTATGCAACAATGTTCAAAATGTGAACACATTTGTGTATAATGAATTCAGGCATGCCAGTTTTGCTGATGTTTTGATTATAAATTAGATCTAAATTTATTCTAAGTATAAATTATGTGTGTGTTAAATTAGTTGTAACAACTAATGAGTGATATAACGTGTACATATTGACATGTCATAGTTGTCTCACCCATTCGTGCCTAGCGTCCCCAAAAATGGGACGCGTGAAAAAGTTGCTTCTGACAGAGCTACAGCTAAGCCTTTGCAGAAATTGTACTAGGTATTGTCCAAACTCATCATATACAACAAAGTTTTTACACTTTAAGAAGATTTTGAAAAATCAGGCACTAATGGGTTAAGACTCCAATAATAATTAAAACCTAGGCGTAGATTGTACTGGCCTAGGTAGCTTTAATATAGAACACAAAACTTATATAATTACATACGGTACCCTAGACACAAATGTACTGAACTATATGTATCTATTGACATTTTCTTATACATAATTGTTAATCAAAATGAAATGAGCTGACTTTTTCTTATTGGATGATGTTGATAATGCTACACACATTACAAGCAATGAAGGGTGAAGGATTGAGGTACAAATGACGGTTTCCATGATCAGGACATTCTATATTACTGTTTAATCACGGTAATAGATAGAGACCACGTTAGAGTCAGGACTATAGATGCATTGTTCATTTATTTATGCATCCTATGAAGACGGGGCTAACTAAGCAAATGAAGCGGGAACCATATATAAGGTTGAGATGACCCCTGCGAAGCCGGGTAACAACGTCTAGTAAGATATAAGGTAACAAACTTACGTAAACAATTAGTTCTAAATTATATAAAAATTCTTGAAGGTTGCTGACATTTATTAATTCTTTCAATTTACAACAAGTCAATAGCCAAATTCTCAATTCTCATCAGGTGAATACAACAGTCTATCAGATAGATTCTATTCTCTTTCATATATTATTGACTTTTGTAAATGGTAAATGTTTGTTGACTTGAATCGTTGTCTTGAAGAGATGGTCCCTTCTTACGGAGTGTTGGCTGCGATCCAATCCAGGTAGGAGCTGACGCGGGTGTAAACGGATGGGGAAGTCTGGACGCAGTCGCCACCACTCGACATAACCCAAGAAGCAATACCAGCAACGCGGGTAACACCGTCTGGGCAGTTCATTGGGCCACCGCTATCACCCTGAAAAAGATTATCAGTACGACTGATGTAATTACATGTAACTACATCGTGAGGTTATACTGAATTTCTGATCTTTGGCCGTCGTCGCTGCGAATGTTGACCGCGCAATGAAACGCCCGTCCCAAAGCGAAATCCATCAGCTTTGAATGAGTTCCTCTTAAAAGTGTGTAATTAAATCCAGACAGGAGCCATTTTATCGGTGTATTTACAATACAATACAATACAAATGAAAATTTATAGCTTTAACAAGACAAGTCTTGCACGAGAGCGCGTTTCGCTACATTCTTAGTCATAGTGCAAGGTAAACAGATAAGTTTTTAATTTTGTTTTAAACTGTGCAACAGATATGCACTGTCGAACTGAAGCTGGAAGACGGTTCCATTCTAAGGGTCCTGAGACAGAGAAAGCACGGTTTCCAAACTTCCGGTTTGTGCGAAGTAGGCTACGGTGAAATCCCCTCTGGTCGACGATCGGAGTCCTCTAGTATTGAAAACTGAACATGGCGTGACCATGGATGCCATGTATGAGGGAGAGGTTCCAGAGTGAATGTGATACATGAGGAGGCAGATTTTGAAGGCGATACGGGCGCGGATGGGAAGCCAGTGGAGTTGTTGCAATGTAGGCGTGATGTGATCTCTTAGGCTGACTGCGGTAATACGAGGCCTTACACTGTCCCGCATAGATCAACAGCGGTCTATTTTACATGCTGCGGGTAGGCTCCGGGGGAACCCGGTATTGGGCATATACTACAGTTTCGTATGGGAGAAATTGTTCTATAATGCAAAAAAGCATTGAGTTCAAGACTTAATTTTTATGCATGATAGTCTTGCAGGCTGTGCTACATCTTACTTAAGAGATATACGTCTCCGCATCATCCATCATTGACCACAGATGTCTGCCCTCTACATTGAAAATGACCTGGATGTCTCACAGGCGCTCACTTTCAAAGTCTAGCATTGACGCTTTGCTGTGGTCGGCCCACCTGTTTGGAAGAAGTTGCCACGCAAGCTCCCACATGAACTTTTGGTCGCTGAATGATTTTATTCAGCCCCTGTAGACCATTCTGTTCGATCGTGCCATGGTTTCTGTTATCAGATCGGGAACGATGCAACCAGCCATATTGACGAGCTTCTCTCAAAGTTTATACAGTTTCATATAAATTTCAATTACAATTACAAATTATGAAATACCGATAGTAATAATCAGTAACAATAAACAATAGCCATCTTAGGTGGAATTGAATTTAAGCCGTTTGGGCGAAATTAGAAGCATTAGAAAGAGCTTGATTTTGTTCGAACTTGCTAACAGAAAATGGGTCAAACACAAATCTTCAGTGGGCACGTGCATTAGTAAATCCACCAAGAATAACTTACGTTACAGAAGCCAACGTTATTAACCGGGTCGTAGACACAGATCTGGTTTTCCCCAGCCCTGCATCCGATGCAACCAGCCATATAAGCGTCGCATTGAGCGCTAGTTATGGCTTGAATGGAGGCCTTCTGAAGAGTATTAGAGAGGATATTGGATGAACCTGTGATTACAAACACATACATAACCTTCATTCAAAGTTAGTATTCTCTGAACCTTTGCCAGATGAAATTTCACTACAGATGAGCATGTATTGTATTGTGTTGTATTGTATCTATCAATTTATATAGCGCCTCTAGCAGTGCACACCAATCAGAGGCGCTCCCAGTGCGAAAGACCCAGAGAAAAGAAAGAGGTCTTCAGACAGCGAAAAGAGGCACTTAGCCCACCAGTTAATAAACAGGAACGTGTCAAAGGAGGAAGCTGGTTCCATAGTGCAGGGCCAATGAAGGCAATGGCTCGCGTTTTAGCCATAGCAGTTCTCGCTCGCGGGACAAACAGATCATGCCTGTTTAGTGAGCGTAGCGGGCGAAGAGAAGTAGCCGAGACCAGCAGCCGGATAAGGTCACATAGATACTTGGGAGCTCGGCCAGTATGCGACCGGTAGATGAATGAAAGTACCTTGAGCTGAGCCCGAGCAATGAGAGGAAGCCAATGAAGGTGGTCAAACATGAAAGCAGAAATGTGGGATGAGCGAGGAAGTCGGGCTACTAGTCTGGCCGCAGCATTTAGAACAGACTGAAGAGGAGAGAGACGAACCTTTGGGAGACCAACCAAGAGAGAATTACAGTAATCAATCCGAGAGCAGATGAAGGCGTGGACAATAGAGGTACAGACAGAGGAGGAGACCGAGCGTCGGATTGCTCTAAGACGCCTCAGGTGGAAGTAAGAGGAACGTGTAAGATTGGCAATAATTATGTTCAGAAAAGGTAAGGGTGCTATCCAGGACTACGCCAAGGTCTCGTACACTGGAGTGGAAAGAGAAGGACGGGAATCTCTCTGCAAGAAGAGAGTAATCCAGCTTAAGAAGCTGTTGGCGAGTGCGGAACCAGATGAGCTGCGTCTTATTTGGATTCAGTGAGAGCCGATTAGAGGACATCCAGAGGTGCAAGTCACTCGCGAGAGCGTCAATACGGCCAGTAAGAGCAAGCTGAGCAGAGGGTGGACCATGGACAAGCGCCTGTACATCGTCAGCATAGAGGTGACCAGTTGAGGAGTGTTTAGAGAATATAGCTGGAATGTCGGCCGTGTATAAGAGGTAGAGGAGAGGACCCAGGACAGAGCCCTGAGGAACACCATATTTGACCAAGACCCAAGGAGTTCTAGAGTCACCACAAATAACCAGTTGAGTACGACCAGTAAGGTAAGAACGGAGCCAGAGAAGAGGACGGCCTCTGATGCCAAAGGAGGTCTCGAGGCGTTGCAGCAGAATGTCATGGTCAACCATGTCAAAGGCTGCAGAAACATCAAAGAGAGCCAGCAGTGTACATTTAACTTACAATGATAATTATAATCTAATTAGTATAAAACTTAACTTTTAGATAACCCATATAATTTAACATTACATTTAATTCGGTATCAAAGTAGGCCTATGTATGCACAGATGCACTTATCTGCGAAGAAGTTTGTATTCATTAAATCATTAATGCTATTGTTACGAAGTGAAAAGAAAATTATGAGGAAAGCCGCTGCCCAAGAAGATCTTCTGTAGCTAAACTGCTGGGTCCTCAACTTCGGCCTCGTGATGTGTTACCTTGGACACTGTGGTTCAGCCTCGCAATAATATTATGCGTGGGTCTTGGCCTCTTTATTTTAGACATTGTAAATTCATGACGATTAATGGTACCAATATAATTTTTGAACAGAATATCAGCGTTCTTACCTGTGAGGCCCCATCCTGTAATTACGCAAGTAAGTCCGGCGTAGTCGTTGCTGTTATCCGCTGGAAGGGTAGCCGGCTGAATATTGCCTCCAATGGTGATGGGGGAAGCGAAGATCAGAATGGCGATGTCGTTGTTAAAGCTGGGAATACCCGTTCCGTAATCCGCGTGCTAACAGCAAATCACAAGCAGCAGAAGTCATTAATTCTTATTTTGATTGATCTCATAAAATCCTTCAACAACAGTGATAACAATATGAATCGAATCATTTCAGCAGCGAAACTTCGCAATACTAATAATTAATTTTGTGAGTGCAATTTTTGTTTCAGATGTCTACAAAATGTCTTATTTCATAGCGTAACAGCAATCTGAACGTTAAACGTTCGAATCTCATACCAATGTGGTGCCCTTAAATTTTTCACGGTGGAAAGTTTCTTCACAGAATTGTTCAACATACCATCGTGTAGCCGGAAATGCCTACTTCCTGAGATCCAGGCGTGCCCGATCGTTGATGCAGACCAGCGATTATGGTAATACTGCTTGCGAGTCTACAAAAAGTAATAATGGAATGTTTTAGATTGCCTTAAGAATACCATTAATATTTTAAACTATTGAAAATAAGAATCATAGAATTATTCAAACTTTCATAAAGCGACATTATTCGTCAATCCACAGTCGGGTCTGCGTCACTTTGTCTATGTAATGTATTTATGTTTAGGGCCTTTAGTAGTTTGAGTAGGCATATATATATATATATATATATATATATATATATATATATAATTATAGGGTATATATGAGACGCGAGTTCTTTGCCACTGCTCTCGTTGTGAGTTGAGTATCAAATATCTTAGAGAATATGAAGAAAAACGATTCAAATTCAATCAGTTAGAGCTGATTGAGTTTTCTTAAGAATTTATTTGTAATGCGAATATTTCCCAAAATAAATTATGCATAATCACGAAGCAACCTATGGAAGCTCAAACATTTCACGTGTTCAAATAGTTCCAAGTAATGACTAGAGGCCTGGTCCTCGTCTTTTCACTTACGCTCCATCGACGCAGTGAGCTGCACTGAGAGCGTAATTTGCGCTATGCAGTGAAGCTCCGCAGCTGTGCGAGCCTCCTCGTGTCTGAGACAGTTGCCATGGAAACTCTCCTGGTTCAGCATCCGTTCCACCGACGATGTACTGGTCACCACCCATCATGAAAGACGGACGAGCGTCACCGCTGAATGCCTGGGGCCTCGCCTGGCCTACAACGATTTTTCTCACAGGTATAAATACATAAATCTTTATCATGCTGTTTAGTAATGGGTACAATATCCCATGAATTATTAGTTATTTTTTTGCTTAGTTATTTTTTTGCTTAATTATTTTATAATGTACACTCTAAAAACTGCAGAGTTTTCGCAGGTATGATTATCTTAGTTGTCATGATAGACTTCGTCGAACTATACAAAATTGCTATTGCAAGAGAAAATATATTTAAGTCAGCAAACTTTAGCTAAAAGAGGTAACTTGAGCTTTTTACAATTCTGCTAAAAAGCGCTTATGTTCTTAGCGCACTGGAAGTCACTTTCCGCTAACGTGTCCTGATAAAGCGTTTGGCTGTGCAGGCTATGAAACTGCCTAAATAGCTTAGCCGTTTGGCTATGTAGCACTATTATACTAGCATAGGGGTATCAGCAACGCCATTTAACTGACAATAACAACGTCACCTAGCGAGGCATAAGTTGCATTCTAAAAGCAGTTACCCTTCAGCAACTAATTTTACTTTTAAACATACAAATATCCCATGAATTATTAGTTATTTTTTAATATATCGCTATATATGCAATAAGTTGGATTGTCCATAAAGTGATTCCTGTAGAATTTATAATTAGATCCCGTTAGTTGCTTTAGGACATTTTGTGTTCTTGTGCGCAAACTGTAGGTTAGGGTGATTCACGTCACCAAGGGAAAAAATAATTTTTCCTGATTGAACCGACATAATAGATAATTTTGTTCCTTTGGTCTTTCTGAACAATACAGCAAAATTTTACTGTAATCTATGAATGTTTACTGGTTGCTCAATGCCCTGGAATCTGAGATAGGGGGGTCTATTTGAAGAAAGCAATGCAATTGCCATTTACGAGACACTGGAGTGCAACAATCCTAATTAGATTGGGCAACAATCCTATAAGCAAGAATTATGTACATAGTCATACGCCATATATAAACAATTAATTCTTACTTTGTTGTATATTATTATGAAGCCTTTTGAATTTTAATATTTATTCTGAGCTGTGACGTCATTGTTAAAAAGTAGGAATTATTTCACATATTTATATGAAAAAGTACAAATGCATAGTTTTTAGCTGTATAGGCATTGTTTTAGACAGTGTGAGAAAGATAATTAAAGGCATTTCATACACTTTATTAAGTAAGTAAGTAAGTAAGTATTTCCTTTATTGAGAAGCACTGGCAAACGCACAGCACTGTACATAGCATTAATAAATTCAAACAAATAAACAAACATTTATATATACAATCATAGAATTGAATGGGAGGCTTTATTGTACAGAGGAAGAAGAGCTAGTAGCTAGTCATATGGGAAAATGAAGGGTTTAAATAGCATAGATCTAGGGAAAACATAGTTTATTTGTATAGCATCCGGGCAAGGAAAGCATTTCTGAGACAGGTTGAAATTGAAGTTGTTTAAATTTTCATTTCATAAATGTCATTTTTTTAGAATGACATTTTTTGGAAGCATAATTAACAATATAATGAAAACTGGCTTTCAGTAGTTTATTTGTTTATGCTTCATTCTTACAGGCCTAGCTGCAACAGAATATAATTAATGGCTTTATTTACTGCATTACAGCTAGCAGTGTAAATGGAAGAAAACTTTTGCACTTCTGTGACAAGGTTGAAGACAGGAAATTCTGGTTACTTTGGAAATCATAAGCAACCCTTCCTATTACTGTGTTGCCTACAGGAGGCTACACACTATAGACCTTTTTCCTTTTTTATAATCACAAGGTTTTGAAGAAGACTGTGTCAGAAAGTTTGAATGCCATGACTATCAAGTTAATCTGAATTTGGGACAAGGGTAGAATTCCTACAGCATTTCAGTCGAATATAGTGTAAACGCAAAGGGTCTGATCGAGGAGTTTAATTTGATAAAAAAAACAGGAAAAAACAAGGACTCTGAGTCACAGAAAAAGCGAGAAGCATTTGTTGAAAAGTGCATCTCATTTGTTATGCTGCCAATTAGTAAACTGAACATGTTCTTAAAACTGATGAGTATAAGTCGTTTTTGGCAGATCAGCGAGAACCACGAAAGATGAGCATGGCTGATGTCGACAAGGATCTTAGTAAGAATGAGGCAAGAGTTGCAGTACACAAGATTATACTTGAAGCCAGGTAGAAGCATGAAATGCTAAAAAAATCAGTTGAAGGGTCTGGTTCAAGTATCCAGGCAACTAGAGATTGCAAAAGCAGCAACCTGAATGATGATGAAGAGGATAATGATGTTGACGACAATGATGGAAACATGAATTTGGCTATGAAGTCAAGATCCTTTGTAGGGCAAAAACAGTCGAATACTACTCCTGAAGGTTTACAATAAGATACAGCAGACAAGAAACCTTGCATTTTTCAAAGCAGAATCTGCATTCGATCACATACACTTATCAGACAGGAGTTTCACTATCTTGCTAGCTGCCTTCACTTAAGCAAACTGTTAAAATGCGGGAAAATGCCCATTGTAATTTTCAACTGTTCATTGCAAGTACTCACTTGACATCAAGACTAGATATATTCCAAGAGGCAATAACAAGGAAGTCATGAAATTGTGGAATTCTAGAAGAGACGGTCGGTGATGGGATGCATCGTTTCAGACAACCAGGTGCATTTGGTCACATAGATAACAAAGGTCATCTATTGCTCGGAGACCAATCTTGTTAGAGATCAATCTCAATTGACAGACTCTGATAGAAGAAATGTCACTGCATTCTGTTTATTTGCAAATCATATAAACGTGAGAGCATGGATAGCTGGACCGGTGGCATCTGACACGCCAGTTAACGACTTGCAGTTGAACAAGCAGATCACGCAGTGGAGGATTGCTAGTGAATAATTCTACAATTAATTTAAAAGTCTACCATTATTGTAGACTCTTTTAGGCAATTATATATTGTGAATGAATATCTGTTTTCTTATGGCTACTGTGAGTTACTAATCAATCTATCTTCTTGCTATTCAACTTTATTATGTGTGATATATCATATGGCCATCGCCTTAATTTGTAACCTGAATACGACTGTATGGAAACCTTTAGGCTCATTGAGCAACCTCTAAAATGCATTTGATCTTGAAAATTTTTATACAGAATTTATTCTGTACACAAAAGGAACAAAATTAGCAACTATGCTCATTAACTTTCCAAACATTTTTTTAATCACCCTACTGTAGGTCCTAGTTTTGTACAACCATATGAACTATTATAGTGACCAGATATTTTCTAAATATTATTGTTATAAGCTGATAACTGAAGGAGTTTTCACATTAAGTAATGTTCACATCCGAATCTTCGAATCATCATCGATAAGAACCTTACCTTTTTCGACCACATCAGCCAGATATCTCGCACCTGCTATATGCACATCCGTGACCTTCGTCGATTGCGCCCAATACTTGATTACAAGACTGCATGCACAATAGCCACCTCAATTGTTCATTCCAAACTCGACTACTGTAATTCCATCTTTTACAACATCGACTCTTCTCAAATCAAACGCCTGCAAACAGTCCAGAACGCTCTCGCCCGCGCAGTCACCAAAACTCCCAAACACCACCACATAACCCCTGTTCTCAAATCACTTCATTGGCTATAAGTCCCTGAGCGAATCCATTACAAAATAGTACCTCTTACCTACAATGCCCTTCAAACGTCTAAACCCTCTTACATTCGCCAGCTATTCGCCATCCAACCGCCTGGGTCTACTCGCTCATCATCATACTTTTCTCTATCCCGGCCTCCAGTCTCATCCTCTCTTAAATTCTGCAACCGCTACTTAGTTTATGCTGCACCAGCTCTTTGGAACGGACTCCCAAATAGTGGGGTCCCAGAGCTGCCAATATGGCCGAAACATTTCACATCTGGCAACCAATGCGCCACTTTGGTTCCAGATAGTACATGGGTAGACGAGTCCAAAAAGCCCGGGACACAAATTTTCACGGCCCTCTAGCGGCTTTGGCAGCCATTTTACAAAATGGCCGACCTAAATACATATTGTTCAATATCTCAGCTTCTCCTTCACTTAGAATCGTGATTTTGGTGTCTAAACATACATATTTATGGGCAAGGATTCCAATGGAACTAATTGCAAACACTTATGTACACGAAATTGGCGGCCATTTTCCAAAATGGCCGACTGGAATAAAACTTTGTCAATATCTCAGCTTCTAATTCACTTAGAATCGTGATCTTGGTGTCTAAACATACATATTTAGGGGCAAGGATTCCAATAGAACTAATTGCAAACACTTACATTTATATACACGAAATTGGCAGCCATTTTTCAAATATCCTATAGGACGCTTCTATTGAGAAACAACTAACAATGAAGAACACAGACAGAACACAATTGCAGCAATTAAAAATATCCTGCTGCTATATCTTCATCCTATCCTCCGCCTTCCAATCTCTCTCACCCTAGACGGAATCCTCCTTAGCAGCTCCTAACATAACATAGCATAACATAACATAACATAACATAACATAACATAAAATAACATAACATAACATAACAAGGCTTAAAGTGGTTCAGAAGACTAAAAATCTGTGTGAGAACCACCACTAATACATGAATTAATATCCAATCTGCCCAAGCTTGTTCTTGAAATTGTTGAGTGTCTCCACCGAAACTGCCTCTGCCTCCTTCTCCATCGCTGATCTTCTGGTAACCGACACGATGCAGCCCTCGTGAAGAAGCTGGTGCCCTGTGCTCAGTTTTATGTAGTGCTTTAGAAATTTTAAGTTAGCTATAACGATTACTCCCCCTCAAAGTCCGACTCACACCTGAACGTGGTGAGGGGGTGGCAACAGTCAGTAGAGGAGTGCCTGCTGAGGCTAAGCCATCAGTGGTGAAGGTCTAGGCCGAAGTACCACCTTAGGGCGCTACGCGAGGTGGAAAGGCTCAGCAGGAACTCTGAAAAAGCTGGCAAAGGTGGGCGGCTTTGATACCACATGTGGATATCAGAGCCAGTCCTAAGCCTGGAACTCACTTTAAGGGAGAAGCGCGAAGGTCGAACGGATGGGTGCAGATACTCCGGTCGTAAAGAAAAATACGAATGAAATCCAATGCAAGCATTGGACTCCAAAAGGGCCTCGGCCCATGGATCCGATGCAAGCGTTGGACACCTACGGGCCTTCTGCCCATGGATCCTGATGATGATGAAAACTAACGATTACTATTTCTAATCATGGACAGTTGTAAGCAGTTACTCACACAGACTGAAAGCAGCAAGTAAAGCCACGAATGAACGCATCTTCTTTAACTGTAAATAACTGTGAACTCCTTATAAATTCTTCTCTGTATATATATATATAACAAATTTTGGCTGGTGGGAAATCGAACATATCGGACAGATGTAAGAAAATACAATATTCACAGACTATCGCTTGTAAAATTACGACCTTATGGTTGATAAATAGCGTATTTCTCAGAACGTCTTATCATGGATATGCTAACAGTAAAAGATATGGTTTCATAAGAGCCAGCAATTCCCCCATATGATGATATAAGGCTGAACCAGACCAAAAGTACAAGTTCGCCTAGTGGTTAAACCGGCCCTGCTAGTTTCGGTTTGAGATAGCGAATTCAAACATTAGCTCCTTTTTGAAACGCTCTGTTTTAGTCTGTTGCATAAGCTAAATCATTGGAAGACGAATGGAGACGTGCAAGTGCCACACACACCGTACACCTTTATTTTGGAAACAGACCGCGGATTTATTTCCGTGAGCTAGGTCAATGTATAGGCAAAGTAATGGACAGCCATCCATTGTTATAACAGGCGCATGTAATTTCAATACACATAAAGCTAAAATCGGACACACGTACAAACATGGACAGAAATTTGGTGGTGACCAATACAATTCTCTTATCATTTTGCTCTCTTAAGAAACGCGACTCAAGCGATGCATGATAGTACCCTAACGCTTTAGAAATTATACACAAGCAATTACAGGAGAGCCTTTGAGTGGCGCTGTATAAATTTGGACTTTACTAACCTTTAAGATAGTTGTCAGAACCAATACGACTGTATAAAGCTACATTTCTGCTCTAAAGAACGCAAGACCCACTCTATGTACATTTGGTCGATAGACATCCAGTCCATTTACAGACCGTTAAAGGCACTGAATTTCTCAATAAAAACTTGCAATCCATGTTGCGCAGTTATGCCATTCGCTTTTACACTACCGAAAATGCGATACAAAGGCTTTCGTAGTCGAGCGATTTAATCGAACCCTTAAAACAAAGATGTGGAAATATGTTATGCATAAAAATACGTACCGTTATACCGACGTTTTCCAAGATCTCCTGCATTCGTATAACAACAGTCGTCATCGCAGCATAGGCATGTCGCCTTGTCGAGTATCTATCGAAAATGAAGACATTATAAGAAAACGTTTGTATGGTTAAAAGAAACGACCACCAAAGTGGAGATATGGCGTGTGTTATAAGGTACGTCTATGTAAATCTAGAATTGCATTCAAGCAGGGCTACTTACCGTCTTGGTCGGAAGACATTTTCGTAATCATTGCACTAATACCCACCGATCCAACAAACGTACGAACTGGCCGATCTAAATGGCGAGAAATTATGGGGAGATTCTACGAGGCCGAGCTGCAGCAGATTTTGAAAGAAGACGACATTTGCCGAATAGAAAAAGTTGTAAAATCTCGCAAGCGTGCTGGGAATACTGAATATTTCGTCAAGTGGAAAATGTTACGACGACGATTTGAACTCGTGGACGACGGATATATTCGATTCGATCTGTCGGAATGCCTAAGTCATGCGGCGATATAGAAATAAAACCTTAGGCTAGTCAAAATCTTACTCCATGAGGAAGTACTGCCGCAATCCGATAGGTAAGGAAAGCAGACGTATGACTACATGTTTACATAGATAAAAGCAAGGTTCAAACGTTTTTTACAAACATTTTATATTTCTTCATCTGAATTCATCCTTTACCAGTATTTGGATTTATCGACCCGATAAAATGCTTATAGCCTTAACTGTCGATGATAGGATACAGGAATAATGGATATAGGCTACATGTAGACATTGATAAATTTAGACGTGAGAAGTGGAATCGGTAGCAGTCCGTAGGGCGCATTGCTTGTAACTTTCAAGCAAGTCTTTCTACCATTTTGTAGTTTTTTTTAATTATTAAGTTTCATAAATTTTCTATGTTTATTTACAAATGTTAAGCGCGCTGTCGGGTTTTATTTCATGCTTAGGCTATGCTCGTGTTTATTAACTTTGGCTCTTACTCTGTGCACAGTTTGGGTTTAAACAGCTGACCTGTGGATTCACCAAGTAAACGTCCATCCACTCTCTAAGATTGTGATTTAATTTTGAGATATGAAACTAACACGACTGCACTCTGGGTTTTTCTAACTTAAATGTTGACAAGTCGTGTAAAAGTTGAAATCCTTGCTCTTTCACGCGTAAACCTTGTTTTCTTCCTGAAACTCACCGTGGTGTTTAGGTGTTCCGGTCTATTCTGGTTCCATCGGTAACTTCATATTAGTGATCATTCTTGCTGTCATCTTTGTATCGAAAGTGTCACGTGTTCAACTAGAATCCTCCTATCTCTTCTTCTACTCTCTTCTTATTTTTTCATGTGGCCCTATGACTTTACTCTGAAAATTTTATCAATGTAAAATACAGTACTATGGTCACTAAAACAAGTGCTTCCCAACAATGCCACTCCTACCCAGGCTTCTTAATAGTGTAACTACCATAGCATCTTATACAGACAACTATAAACACGTGTCCCTGCAACAGGCCCTAATCAAAAGGAAAAGGGCAACCACAGGGAGACAGAATGAGGATGAAACATCTATGTCACAGGCTCAATAGAAAACCACATGTAGCAATGCCATTATACAAAGAACAACACGCACAAATCTCACAAGCACGGAAAAGTCGCCCATTGCACTAGACTTTTGAACTGCCAACACAAAAGTCTACGAATAATGTGTAGAGTTATTATTTTTATTTAACACGACGTAAATATAATTTAATTCATCTACCGAGTTCTCCAGATGCCGTTCGTCTGGTTCGTAGTCCAATGTGGTCATTCGTCTCGGTGTTCAGCTGTCTCCATCTCCATGTGACCGTCTTTCATCTAATATTTTACAACGTTTCAAAGTTCGTACAACAACGGATTACACTTGAGTATTTTATTGTTTCAACCGTCCTTCGTCCGTAATCGTCCGATATAGGCTACGGTCCTATTACAACCTGTGACTATGCTGACGCTCTGGAAATGGCCCTAATGTGAGTTCCTGATTTTCCCCAAATAATAACCTTTCCGTACAATGTTTCCGTTACATAAGGCAACGTGTCGCACAACATCCGTGCATGGATCGATCTGACCAAAAGTACATGTATGTCACAAGTCATAGCCTACTCCGTTGTCTGCTTTTGTCTTAATGAAACCAAATCACGTTTGTGACTATTTCAGATGTTTATATTAACGGATTCAAGGGCGCCCAATTATATTTCTTTGATCGTGAAAAAATTCACTGCAAATCTAACTTGCCAACTGCAGTGAAAATTCCACGAGAATTCAGCGTAAGATTCAAATTTGCATGTCCAGCCAATGCAGTCTATAACGTTTATGAATGAATTCTTTAAATAATTAGCTACAATAATCAATTGTCGATCACAGCGTTTTAAGCCTAGGATTCCTTTTGCTATAAATAGCATCCTAGTTTCAGAGTGACCTACAGATTCATTGAAAAAGAAGGAACGCATGCAAAACAGCAAAAATTAATCGTTATTTTTACCATGACTTTGCTACAAATCAAAGCTTGCCACTGTTTTACTGACATACAACTATAGGCTATTGTTTGAAAAGTGGTCCTATTGGTGTTCAATTTATGTATTTAAATGGTATGCATGTACGTAGGCACTTATACATGTCTGCACGCATGTATGTATGTATTACGTATCTATCTATGTACGTATGTATCTATGTGTGCGTATGCATGTGTGCAAATAAACATGTCTGTGTGTATGTAAGACAATGTTCTTTAAGTTTGTCAACGTAACTGCACGTGTAGGCCTATGAGCATGTCCGCAGCATAATTTAAGAGCCGTATGACTAAATGCCAATATTAGGCCCAAATAATAGCCATAGACAATTCATAAGTCAACTAATTAATTTATTAATAATTTAACTTATTAATCAAAGATTAATATGTACCCGAAACCAGAGAGCGTCATATACGAGTTTCTATTGAAGTTGCTCCATATAAATTTGCATATTCAATAAAAAAATTACGAAATACCGCTTGTAATAATAAGCAAAAATAAACAATAGCCATTGAGTTTGAAATTTAATTTAAGCCGTTACGGTGAAGCTAAAAGTATTAGAAAGAGCCTAATTTGTTCGATTTTGCTATCAGAAAATGGGCTCAAAATCAACTCTTTAATGGATACGGGCATTAGTAAATCCGTCAAGATTAGCTTACGTTACAGGCTCCAACTTGATTAGCCGTGTCATAGAGACAGATATGGTTGTCCCAAATAATAGTATTGCCGATGCCACCGATAAGATTCTGGCACTGAGCGGTTCCCATGACTTGAATGGAGGCCTTCTGAAGAGTATCAGGAAGAATTTCAGATGAACCTGATTACAAACACATACGTAACGTTGATTCAACTTTAGTTCTATATGAGCCTTTGCCAGATGAAATTTCATTATAGTTTAGTATGTTTAGTATGTACATTTGACTTACAATGATCATCTAATTAGTATTAAACCTTCCTTATATATAGTCATCTAATAAAAGTTACATCTATAATTCGGTATCAATGTATGTACAACTGTACTTACCTACAAAGAATTTTGCATGCGTTTATGCAATGGTTAAGAAGTGAAAATGAAATTCTAATCCGCTGCCCAAAGATGTCTCAGATCTTCAGTATATCTAAACTGTTGGGTCCTCAGCATCGGCCTTGTGATCTGTAACCTTGGACACTGTGGTTCAGCCTCGTAATATTATTCGTGAGTCTTATAAATTCATGATGATTAATGGTATTTATATAACTTAGGACCAAAATATATGCGTTCTTACCTGTGCGGCCCCATCCTGACATTTCGCAAGTAAGGCCATCGTAGTTGTTGGAGTTGTCCGCTGGAAGGAGAGCCGGCTGAACATTACCACCAATGACGATTGCGGAAGCAAAGTTCAGAATGGAGATGTCGTTGGCGTAGGTAGCCATACCAACTAGGTAATCCGCGTGCTAACAGAAAATCATGAACAGCAAAATTCACTTTCTTATTTCAATTATTGATCCTATAAAATCCTTCAACAACATTAATAATAATATGGTTAATATGATCGAATCATTTCAGCAACCAAACTTCACAACACTCACTGCGAGCGCAATTTTTCAGCAGATTGCAAAATGTTCTATTTCATAGCGTACCAGATGTATGAACGTTAAACGTTCTACATTCATACCCACATGGTGTCCCTAAAATATCTCACCGTGGAAAGTTTCTTCACAGAATTGGTCAACATACCATCGTGTATCCGGTAATGTCTACGGTCTGAGATCCAGCTGGGTTCGATCGTTGATGCAGACCAGCGATTACTTGTATGCTGCTTGAAAGTCTACAAGAAGTAATAATGGAATGTTTGAGATTGTCTTTAGAATACCGTTAAAAATGATAAATCCTTGACAATAAGAATCATTGAATTACTCGAACTTTCATCAAGCGACAGTAGCCTATTCGTGAATCAACAGTTGGGTCTGCGTCACTTTGTCCATGTAATAAATTTTTTTTAGGGTCGTTCGTGTATCGAGAGTAGATTACTTAAGACGCGAGTTCTTTGCTGCTGGTCTCGTTGTGAGCAGGGTTATTTAAGTTAACTTAAACTGAAAGTTACTTTATCGTTAACTTAAAAGTTCAATTTCAGTCAACCGAAACTAAAACTGAAAGGTACTGAAAACTGTAACTAAAAACTAAACTGAAAAGTACAAAACTAGAATTAAGACTAAACTTGAAATTAACTTTTCTCATCTTGCGTACACACCGAGTGGCGGACATGTCTGCGAGTGCTTCAGACTGTACCTCAGAAGCATGAAAGCATGAATTTAATCAGATCTTTAGTTCTTGCTAATCAAAATGAATGTCATTGATAACAAAAATGACAGTTAAATGCTTCTGTTAAATGTTGACAGAACTGAATTAAAACTGCAAAGTTCTAAAAACTGAAACTTAAACTAAAACTGGAAAGATTTGAGAGCTAAAACTGATACTAAACTGGAAAAAGAAGAAAACTAAAACTGAAAATGAAATTGAAAAGTAAACTGAAATTTAAATAACACTGGTTGTGAGTCGAGCATCAAATGTCGTATATATACAGAAAAACGACTGATATTCAATCAGTTATAGCTGATTAAGTTTTCTTCAGAAGTTATGTGTATTGCGAACATTGCCTGCAATAAATTATGCATAATCACGAAGCAAATAACACAAACTTAAACGCTGCACGTGTTACAGTAGTATTAGTACTGAGTGACTGGATGCTTGGTTTTCGTCTTTCACTTATGCTCCAATGACGCATTGAGCTGCACTGAGACCGTAACGTGCGCTGAGCAGTGAAGCTCCGCAGCTGTGCAAGCCTCCTCGTGTCATACACAGTTGCCATGGAAACTCTCCTGGGTCAGCATCCGTTCCACCGACGATGTACTGGTCACCACCCATCATAACAGAAGGACGAGCGTCATCGATGACTACCTTTTGGGCCTCGCCTGACCTACAACGACATTTCTCATAGATATAAATATATGAATCTTTATCATGTTGTTGTGTAATATAACCTTAATTGTTTTAGAATGCAGGACAGTCGATTTTAAGCTTATTATTGCCCCCTACAATAATGAGACATGTTTATGACGATAACCTACAATGACTAACAATGACTGCATTCGGTTTATATAAGAAATAAGTTTTCAAAATAAATTTCTCTACTGGTCCATGAGTGAGCTTCGTTCAAGTCGTGAAGTCCAATGGCCTGGAATATACTTGCAGTTTCATTGTGAAAGCGTGTGAATAAAAGTATAAGAAAATTATCTTCCTGCCATTGTCAGCAAAGTGGACTAAAACCAGCGATTCGGCAGGAACACCCGTTGTGCTGGATATTTTATGCTAATACGTCGTTTTTATAACCTCATTTCCGTCTTACGACATTAATTTGCTTTGATAAAAAAAAGTATTGGAAGGGACATAACCACTTGTGTCACTCGGCCTAGTCATTCGATTGAACGTTTGCATCTAGCCTAGTGGATGCAATCAGGAATCAAATACAAGCTTAAGCGACACTGTTGTTTAATTATCGTTGAGTTTGCAATACTAATTAAGTCTCACTACCGGTACTTGTAGACCTATATCGTCGTTTCACGATGCAGAAGTCATCAATTGACAGCCGTTTTTTCAACTGAAAACGTTGTAAAAATCAAAATCCGTTGGCTAAGTCGGGCAAAGTCCATCATGTTATATAGGGAAGCGTAGTCTGACTGTTACAGTAGTGGCAGGCCAGTTTACGCAGACGATTCTTAAGTTCAGACTTGTAATCCTAGCATGGGAGAGTGTTCCTTAAACAAAAATCCTGCAAGTTTTTTGCGTGTAATTTCTGCTTTTCGGTGGTCACTATGATGGTAACTAGACCCTTCATATGTTCCTAGACCGATATGCTGACAATCCGATTTTATGGTGTTTTACAGTGTATGTCAAAAAAGTATTTGATTTTAAAGTACATTGCTTTCACCTTCACTAGAAAAATTGAGCTGTTTTTTTTATAGTCATAGCCTACTAGTAATAGCGGTGATTTAATGCGGTGCGGTTTGTGCATAATAAATTTCCAAGCATTATAAAAATTTGAGGATTCATTATTGCTGCTGCCGAGAATTTGTATAGCGCCTCTTCAAGAGACCTACTCAGAGGGCTCAATTCATTAAAGAACAAGGAACGGCTCTGCAGCCTCCATATTTACTGTTTACGAACGAATGAGGTCATTGTGTAGAAAGCATGGTGTTTGCAATTGTTAAAAAAAATTTCAGATTTGAATTATTGATAATATATTCGTTTATTGGTATGAAACAGGTAGACACACCGCTATCTGATACATGATAGTAGCCTAATAGAAAAGTTTAGAATGAGTGCAGTGTTTTTAGTCATACAATGTCAGGTTAGCCTATATCACCAAGAGAGCTTCTATATAGGACTCTGGGGATAAACTGTCTTACCGCCTTAAAGGTAAAATCTAGTAACTTACTATTGTCATTACAATGGATAAATTTACTGGCAAACTTACTGCGTGTGTCTGTAACTGTTATAACATCAGATTTGTTAAATTAAAGGGAAACCATTTAGTTAGTACTAGTCAATTATAGTCACAGAAAACTGAATTTTGTAAGTAAGTTTAATACTCGTGGTTGTTGTGTGCTTGTCTTTATGAGTTATGACTGAGCAAAGAGGAAGCACTTTGCATAGTATTGCAGTCAATCTCTTGCCAGTTGAAAGGGCTTGACGAAAAGGGGACTCGGGGAGAGGAAAGACAGGGCAGGATGATCCCGTGATCATTCCCATGATGACGGAACCACGGGAATGAAATTCTTGCCCCAGTGCCTTTTACTAAAATTTGGGACCTCTGAATCAGAGGAAAAGCCCTACGTTGCCGATAGCAGCTCGTCAAAAGATTATAATTGAACCGGGATCTTATATTTGTAAAGTAGCATGATGAAAAGTAAGTCAGCATTTAAAATATCCTATGACGCTTATATTGTGGAAACAACTAAACACGAACAACACAGACAGAACAAAATTATAACAATTAAAAATATCCTGCTGCTATTTCTTCATCGTTTTCTTCGCCTTCCAATCTTTCTCGTCCCATATGGAATCCACCTTAGCAGGTCCCCTGCCTCCTTCTCTCTCTCGCTGATCTTCTGGTAACCGACACGACGTAGCGCTCGTGAATAAACTGGTGCCCTGATCGTAGCTTTACGTAGTGCTTTAGAAATTTAAAGACAACTATTACGAATAGCATTTCTAATCATAGATAAGCTTATAAGCAGTTACTCACACAATACTCAATGTATGCCCTCCGCGTTCTAACAGCACACGGGTTAAAGGGCCAATCTCTGTGTGATGTAACAAATGCTACCATAGTGTCGCGGATGCTCTATGCGGCCCCGGCGTGGTGGGGCTTTGTGGGGGCAGAGGGACGCTCTCGTCTTCAGGCAACTATACGGCGACTGGTCCGGTCTCGTTATCTACCGGAATTCTACCAAAGTTTCGAGCAACTTTGCAGAAAAGCAGACTCTAGCCTCTTTTCTACCATCATCAGCAACCCTGCACATGTATTACATCAACTACTGCCTCCCGTGAAAACTGTTTCATACTCGCTACGCCCCAGAACCCACAATAGAATAATACCTAAGGCAAACTCTCTATCTCGTAAAACATTTGTCACAAGGATGCTTTATACTTAATTTTTTTTAAATATTTGATGATCTTTGTACACCAAAATGCGGTTAGCAGTTGGTTTTTCAATAAGGGGCCGTCCATAAATGACGTCACGCTATTTTGGCCGATTTTGACCCCCCCCATCGTCACACTTCGTCACAAAAAGTCACACCCCTGACAAATGACGTCACAAAGCTCTGACCCCCTAAAACGAAACTTCCACATGATAATAAAACATGTTTCAATGCCCATTTATTGTCATTGTAATAAGTATTTAAAAATCTTATGGTGACAAATATTTAAATAATTAGAAAATTATTAATAATGGTGCCCGTATACATAAAAATAATCAAAAATTATGAAAATTTTAATACTCAAAATTAGAGCTGTTATTTTAAGATTAAATTGTTGTTAATTGTTAAATTTAATTACACAGACGTGATGTGACGTCACACTTGGCTGACCCCCTCCCCCACGTCACACATCGTCACAAATTTCCGACCCCCTCCCCCTAGGTGCGTGACGTCATTTATGGACGGCCCCTAAAGGATATACTTACTTTACTTACTTACTTACAGGCTGACAGCAGCAAGAAAAGCCACAAATGAACGCATCTTCTTTGACTCAATCAATCAATCAATTCGTTTATTCTGAATAACCAAGTTGTCACAGAAGCAACTTGTTAAACAACAGTTAACTCCTTATGAATTCTTCTGTATTTATAGCAAATTTTGAAAGGTGTGAAATTGAACACATGGGACACGTGTCAGGAAATATAATATTGACAGACTAGACTAGATAGTAGGGTATCGCTTGCTTGATAACGCCCTTATGGTTGATAGAGTGCAAAGTTTCTCAGGACGGTTTCGCGAATTGCAATTAGGCTACATTAAGGCAGATGCATATACACACGTGTTACTATTTAGCCTACATACCATTATCTCTAAAATCAACTGAGAAAAGGATGTCTATGGTCATTGACCGCGGGAATAAACGCAACGTGGATATGCTCAAACCCGGTGAGAGTTTGAGTTAATCAGAACCAGTTGCAAGATGTAGTCTATGTGGTGTCTGTAGTGTAGGCATGGTTGCTGATTTGACGACGACAGAAGCGACCAGGCAGGCGCCGTGGTATTGAACTGAGATGGTTGAATGGTGATCGGTTAAGATACCTGGAATTTGCGAATAACATCATGCTGCTAGACAGTACATGTATGGCAAGAATTAGCATCCAAAAACCCTGGAAGAAGAGGGATATTGACCATCAGTGATATTCAATCACTCACCTCCGGGCAAGAATAAGATTGTGATGATTAGAAAATGAAACGACGAAGACAAAACCATATTAGATGGGTTCAATTCGTCGGTAATTTCTGCTGACATATTAGCATAAAATCAAAGGATGCGATTGCGTCGAGTTTATGAGACTAGGTTTCCAAAGTCACGAAGTTTCGGAACTTAATAAGTAGGCCTATGTCAAAAGTCATTTAGCCTAGTCTTGATCGCAAAATCAAGCTCTTCTGTCAAATAATATTATTTGGAAAGTTACGTTTTAACTCGACCGAATGCCATTCTTGTAAACATAAATTCGGTCTCAGAGACAACTTTCTAATGGTTATTTTCAGCAATTTGCTATACGTAGTATTGTTGGTTTCTGTAGCGCCATGGACCCTGCTGGAGAGCTTCACAACTACGTCAGTAGACAACCACCGTGACCTGATTACAAAGTTCAAGCGGTTTCGATTTTATCGTCCTGATAACTCCTAGTCATTTACGCACATTCTGCCTTATAAATATTCATGACAGTTAAAACAATACAAGGAACTTTCTGAGTCCTTAGGATTAGAACTTCCCAGCGAACCTATGATGACATAGAAATTCTCTCCGTGATCAATCTAGACAAGAGATTCCCAGTTTTTCCCACGATATAAACTGCTGATATTTCTCGAAAATTTCCTATCGCATTATGTCTATTCTCGTCAGTCGGTAGGCCGATTGGCAGTGAAATACAATATGCCTCACATGTAGTCATATTTAAACACAGACACTAGTCTTTGGACAAGGCTTGAGATACTGTATAATTATCAGACATACACCAGGAACATATCTTAAACTATCTATTCGACACCAATTAAATGGAATTATCTATTCTTTTCTTTGTCTTATCTTTCTTGGTGCAGGTAATTCCTCTTTATAAGATGTTGGGAAACGGGAACGTTCTTGCATTGGATGGGGTACGTCCAGAATACTTTTTAGAATGTGTCTGTGACTCGACGAACTCATTAGTCGTCGGAACGCATAAATACAGTCCCCAGGTCGATCGTTGCTATGTGAAACTCCCGAAAAGAAGGGAAGATCATCATAAATATTCCCAAGCCTATTCCATGTGAACATACGGTGAGTTACTCTTCGACGGAACTTTCACAAGTCAATGACGGGTAATTAAGATTTTGTATCCAATTAATTAGAATTATCATTATTTCAATTTTAATAATTAGAATTAGTATTTTTCGAAAAGCTAATTAATGAGTATTAGAACTAGCACAGTTACTGTAGTGGAGGATACGGGGATATGAGAGCCAATTGAAACCGACTGGGGATATGACAACCAATCCATACCAAAGTACAGGTCAAAATCCAAGTATGACCATCAATGTGAAACCCATTGTATACGTATGGCACCCAGTTGCACGCTAATGGGTGTAAGACAGCCAATTCAAACCAGAACAGTGCAAGGGCCATCCCCTGTGCATTGGAAACAAAGCCTGTTCAAAGAAATTTGGGTGGCCTACGTCATAGACGGGCACACGTGCAAACAGACCAGCGCAAAGCGCTTTAGAACTTATAGCATTATAATATAATTATCGACCCTAGCTCCTTTTTATATAGGCAATTCAAACACTAGCACGCGTGACACCTTAGAACTTATATCATTCCAAAGCAGTAGCCAATAGAAAGCTTCGCTGCTATGCTCTCTAATGTGCACGACCAAAACATTGCATCAAACCCTAGCATGAATGACGCTCTAGATGTTAAAACGGCCTATACCAACACTAGCCCCTTTTTGAGATAGCAAATCCAAACACTAGTGCGCAAGCGCTGGGGAGCCAATACACATAATGCTCATATGGACAGACATATACAGTATAACCCTAGCTTTTTTCAAACCGTGTATTCGAACCCTATATACACTTATTTTATAAGAGTGGAACTATAATTTGCATAATGACGCTTTCTAACACCATTGGGCGTTTTTTGAGTGTAAGGAATTTCATAAACGTGGAATAGAACCCCAACACATAGAGCAATTCCAACCGTTCGCATAAGACTTTTGAGAGGCGCTTAAGAAGTGTGCAATGTTTTAATTATAAGTTGCGCTCTTTCAGGACTTATTTGGAAGTACCATTGATGTGAACCATTTGAATTGACGAAGTGGCATAGGCCTAAAACTTTAACTTGTGCATACCAAGCCCCGCACAAAGCGCGTGAACACATCAAGGCGTCGTTTAAAGCGTGCATATAGGACATTTTCATTGAGTGATAAAGATTATTGTCAACATTGATATGCATTTTATATAATGTATTAGCGCTCACATGGTTGTATAAACGAAACTAATTGAAATACGCAGATATAGGCTATACTACAGCTGCCTCATTCGCAGATGCATACACATATGACCAGAGCGTATATTACATACACATGGCCTGAGCGGATGTCAGTTTTAAAGTCTATTGAACTTCTATCGTCTTCTGAAATTTATATATATATATATATATATATATATATATATCAATGGACCACTCATTGTCTCCAGTGGCGTAACAACCTAGCCGGGGGCCCCTGGACACTCTGAGCTTGGGGGCCCTTACCCATTATGTATGTATGTATGTATGTATGTATGACTATGTGTGTATGTATGTATGTATGTATGTATGTATGTATGTATGTATGTATGTATAATATAACTGAAAAAATCAATCGTACTAAGTCTTAAACAAATAAGTATTGGTGACATGCTACTGCGGCACTGTCTACACAATAATGTAATGTACATGTAGACTGTTTTTATTATTAGGCTATAAATAAAATTAATTTGTAACGCGCGCACGGTCACACCGAAATGTGAATCTGAGACACGGAGCCTAGTGTGTAGTTCTTCGTGAATTTGGCTATTCTAGCTTTCTGTTCGGAAATTATGCGAATATGCGTCTATCAAGTCCCTTTCGGTATTTAAGAAGCTGAAAGGAGCATTAGAACAGAAATTCGTCAGTAAAAGAGATGTAGACTTGTGGAATGGTTCGGATGATTGTACTGTATCAGTAGACACAATCACAGCTTCTAAAAGGAAGCTACGAAAATTGGGATATTAGGCATGTTCCAGATTAAATTGCAATGGTTTTAACAGTCTTATGAAACACTTATGTTAAGTCATCAATATTTAAGTCATGACATTCGCTAGGCCTACATGTCGGTTCTTTGCATCATGCAACTGAAAGCATATTGATAAATGTGACATTTTCCCTAATTATTGTCAGAGAAAAAAGGACAAAAAGTACAAGAAATTTCTTTAGTTAAAAAGCTTGGGGCCCTTTGGACCTCGGGGGCCCCTGGACTTTGTCCACCTTCGTTATATGGCTGTTACGCCACTGATTGTCTCTCTCCATACAAAGCAGAGTAGAGTTATATATATAAAATATATATATATATATATATATACTGTATATATCCATTGGCCATCTATAATCCCTCTTTGGATACATTTTAAAATATATAATACGAAACTATAGTCAGACACACGCATATAATACAGAAAGAGAAGCAAACAGACATATACAAAGCAGAATTAGTATAGGGCAGATGGATACAAATATACCGACAGACTCACAAACACGGTCTTTATATGCATAGCAATTATGCTTATAGTACTGAATTATTATCCTTAAAGGTGCCGCTTTGATTAAATTCATTATTGTGATCATAGAATGAAAATGCTTAATAACAAAATAAGCAAACACATTATATATATATATATATATATATATATATATATATATATATATATATATATATATATATATATATATATATAGTATAGGGCATATATATATATATATATATATATATATATATATATATATATATATATATATTATGTCTTCGTTTAATAGAACAGATTGACAAACCGCAGCGAGTTACATAATGGAAAGGCAGACAAATCTATATGGAGTACAGTTGCTGATGGGTTATTTGAACGGAACGAAATCGCTCCGCTTCCATCCGTGTAAACTACAGAGACCATCCTGCCTAATTAGACCTCTACTTTAGGCATGGTTGATTGGTCCCGTGACAGACTATTTGTGAAGCCTTCATCTATATTTCTTTCTGCAACCTCGTCAGGAGTGGCAATAACAGCCATTAATAGTTTTAAATCGTCATTTTCTGAGCGAACTGTTATTATTGAAGTCTCAAAATTATTTGAATTGTCAGTTACAGTTTCGCTTTAACAGTATTTATCATGCAAGACTTTTGATGTAGCCCTGTGGGTAAACTCCGCCGAGACGGGTTTTGGGAGCATGTCAGTGGCGTTCTCTTTAAATTAAAATGGCGCATTGCTGGGTTGGCCACGGATCCAAACCTTAAACCCAATGAAGCTGACAAAGTTACAATGAATTCTGATTTCGATACCTGACTCAACAATTCATGTGTCTGTATACTGCTTGACTGCACCATGTAGCATTTGATACATTGTGCCCAGATAACTAAAAGAGTCGCCACTGGCAAGCACCCGAAGACACGTATACAGCCCAACCTACGAATTCCCTACAACAGCTGATGTTCCGAGTTTCTGGACTATGTATAGATTTGATGGTAGAAGATGTTGTGTCCGAACATCCCTCTGTACGCAGGCCCGTCCTTTGGCAAACGCTGAATATACAACCACGTAAGGCCCGACGATTCCGCAGAATGTTAGGGCCCCAAAAATCCCATTTATAAAAAAATAATAATAATGACATCAGACGCCGCGTAAATCTAAATTAAGTGCAAAGTAACAAAATCCTTAAATATATTGTTTATGACGTAAGCTGGGAAATAATATTTATGGTCATCATTACGCAATGCGACGTCAAATGTGCTGCAGAAATGTAATATAACTGAACTTAACATTTATATATCGCCCCGTAAAGATGTCTACTCAGAGGCGCTCTCTGCGCTAACCTATAATGATATTAAATGTTATTACGAACAAATAATATTACATCAGTTAGCAAAACAATGCACAGTAAGCTGAGTCACCCACGCGCACACGATGAACCAATACCAACAGGTTCCCGTCGACAGTTATCTCGACCGTGTTGCGTCGATAGGGTAGAGCGACGACAGGTGACAGCGTTCACACACGATAACGCTGCCGACGAGCAGTCCCTCACTGGTAGACGATGACGCACGTCCTGCTAGCCGTCGAGTCACAAGGTGTACACAGGAAAGGCATTCGTCGTGTGTTGATTGGTAGATTGAAGAGCCACCCGTGACTAACGGTTTAGGTCAGTGACGTCAGTCCAATTGCCCGCGTCGGTCGTCCTCCACCGAGACGAAAACACTCGGCTACAGGCGGCGTACACGGTCCGTATGGCTCAGACTCGACCGTAGGCCTATACATCGGAATACATTGGATTGATGCAGTCATATGGGCCTAGGCGACTTGAATACCCTTTAAATGTACGAAATCCTTGGCAAAACTGACGAATAAGTACAGTACGCAAACCTAGCACCAGAAAACTACAACATTTCGTACCCCTAGAATTACAAGGTTCTATGTCCACTTTTTTGAAAAATCAACCTAACGCTATATCCGTTACCGGGATGACAGGGGCTATGTCCTGGATTGTCTAGCTTAACTGGAGACGCTTTCTTTAGCTCTATCTTCAGTGCTATAAATTGCAAAAATTGTTCCTATTTACAAAAAGGGAGATAGGGATAATCCTGCAAACTATAGGCCTATCTCAATCCTCCCTTTCTTTTCTAAATACCTCAAAAAAATAATGCACGATAGGCTTAGCAACTTTATAGAAAAATCTCACATCTTATTCCCTCACCAATATGGCTTTCAATCGGGTCGCTCTACGTATCTAATGAATATCTATGAAAAAATCTCAAATGCATTTGAAAATAATGAATATTCAATTGGAATTTTTTTCGACTTAGCAAAGGCCTTTGATACCGTAAATCATGATATCTTGTTACAAAAATTGGCTAATTACGGTATCAGAGGCACACAACTAGCCTGGTTCAATAGCTATCTTGGTAATCGTCTCCAATGTGTCTCCTGTAATGGGGCTCTTTCAGGCCTTAGAAGGGTAAAATACGGTGTTCCGCAAGGATCTAATCTTGGACCCATACTCTTCCTCATATAATTATATCAATGACCTACCTAACATATCACCTATCCTGTCTTTCATTCTGTTTGCCGACGATACAAATGTCTTTTATTCTCACAAATCTTATCACACTCTTGTGCAGACTATAAATAGTGAGCTTATTTCCATAGCTGAATGGTTCTGTGCTAATAGACTTTCCCTCAATTTGGAGAAAACGAACTATATTCTATTTCGCTCCCATAAAAAATGTGTCCCCCAGCGATTCATTGCAACTGTCCATAAATGGTACTTTCATATCACAGGTTAATTCCGTCAAATTTCTTGAGGTACACATTGATCAACACCTTACGTGGAATGAACACATTAAAAATATCTCGGCAAAAATTCCAAAAAATGTTGGCATACTAAAACGCGTTTCCTACATACTCCCTTCCTCTATTCGAGCTAAGCTGTATTACTCCTTAATATATCCCTACCTCTCGTATTGTAATTTCGTATGGGCATCCACGTATGAATCCAGACTCCATAATCTAGTATTACTCCAAAAGCGTGGTGTCCGCGTAGTAGCTGGAGCTTCGTCAATTGCTCACACAAGTCCTTTATTTCTCGAGTTCAATTTATTAAGGTTTCACCAAATAAAGACCTTCCAGACAGGCATTTTTATGTACCGTACCGCTTCGCCCATAACCTTTTACCCCCTAATTTTACAGGATACTTTCAACAAGGAGCTGATATTCATTCCCATCTTACTAGGAGCTCTAAACTCTATCGCGCTATATATGCCCACTCCAACTCACTCAGATTCTCCATAAAATTTACTGGCCCGAGCGTTTGGAGCAGCATTCCTCTTACCATTCAACAGGTGCCCAGTTTTCAAAGGTTTGAAAAATCATTTCGTGCTTATTTAATAGATGACATCACTAATAACTATATATAGCCTCATTATACGTACTGCTATTTTGTTATTTAAGTCTCTCTTTTCTGTTTGTTGTATTTTGTTAGTTAAGTCGCCCTTTTCTGTTTGTTTCTTTTAGCATAATGGTTCGATGCTAGATTAATAATTGCGCTACTTGATGAACTTTGTAACTCAAGCTGTTAACCGTCCTGCCACTTTGTTAAGCCCAGATTTAGCAAATAGGTGTCCCTGTTAGCGGGATTTTCATCCCTTAAAGGCCTTCCTTGTTACCATCTTGATAAACTGAATCTACTTTTGTAAAATATCTTGATTGATGATGGTTACAATAAAGTTTGATTGATTGATTGATTGATAAAGTTCTATGTCCACAAATTTTGACCTGATTTGGACAGTGTCTCAAAGCTATAGAGGAATAAGTCAGTCATCCAATAGAATCATTAATTTTGTATCACGTGAATTGGAGATATAACCGTCATCGAGTGAGGTTTGAAAAAAGAATTATACGGTGCTATGTCCATAGCCAATACCAGTGAGAGATCTTAACACGTGACTGGACTTAGAACCTACAGCACTCACTTTGTCTGCAATCAATAATGTTATACAGCTCTATGTCCAAAAATAGTCACCTCTGCCATGATTATAGCCAAATTACTCATAATCGGTTTACATTATGATCGAAATACACATATAATCATACTAAGGGAAAACATTGTTTTCCAAAAAGTTTAATTTAATTGTCATCAATGAAACAGAGCAAAAAAAAATCGTCAGCAAATCTTAAAAATCGTTTTTCTCCTTTTCGCAAAAAGTGGACATAGAACTATAAAGTTCTAGGGGTACGATTTCCAAAGTTACTTGGCAAATTATACATTTAGATGCAACTATCCGTCGAAATGACGCAGAGGTCGATCAGTCGACCGACATGGCCGATTATATGCGCAGAAGTATCAAATAAATAAATAAATAAATAACTGAAAAGAATATAGTTTTGTAGACATTTTGCGTAAAGCTATTTAAACTAACTCAGGCCAGTCTACTTTCTTAGGTATAACGTTTATAATAGCGTATCCCAATTCCTAATGGGCCCCCAAAATAAAACCTGCTTAGGGCCCCAGATACGCACCGAGTCTATGGAGCAACACATTTATCGCAGCAAGCTGCAGTTGTTCGTAAAGCGGTATAGTGGTCAGCACCAATCTATGAACTCTCTTGGCCTTTCCAACTGTAGTTTGACGCTGTGGTAACCCCCTTAACTGGACGAGTCCCTTCCATAATAAACGTCAGAACACCCTCCAAATCACTCAGAAACAACGGTGAATGACGGAAATAACTCCACGAATTCATGCTAGGTCACATTAGAAGTCTGAGAGAAGGAAAATTAGCCAACAAAATTCGCATGTGACCAACTAATTGATCGAAAATTACACGCTAGAGAAACATTCGGCCATTTTGGTCACAGTTCGTGCGTGGGTAACAATAGACAAGTGTGTTTAGAGTTATGTTAACTATAACTCTGAACATACTTTCTTTCTCTTCATTTATACAGCATGCAAAACTTATCTCTTATCAATGAATGTAATAACGTACATAATTATATATATATCGGCTATCACTAAACTACCTGTCTAAATGTAGGCTTACCTCATTAGACCTACCAATAGCATGCGCTAGTTTATATCATCTGAATAATGTCGTTAAGTATGTGTAAATGTTTCACTGTCATGAAAACCTGCTAAGGTATTCATCACTTCTGCTGCCTTTTGTCTCGGACCCACAACTCATCTGGCCAACGCGGTCCCTGGCTGCAACGTACGTCGTAGAAGCCGCACTGTCCTCCTCCCTCAATTCCCGTTGATCAGGAGGCTGAATAGTTGGCTGCAGGACTTCAGTGTAGTCGAGCGATAGACATGAAGGAAATCCCGATGGTCTCTTGATGATGCCACTCCCTGCCAGCCCCTCCCGCTGTAGCACATTGCCATCCAGACCCAAAACACTCGTATAGTCAATGGTCGACGGACTTAGAATCGTTCTACTGATGGACCAGCTGAAACCAATGCACAGATCAACAATGAATTTCCCATTCAATTTCAATATGTTGCTATACAATTATATCAGCCATCCGCTCAAACATTTGCTCAAGTCCTGCTCAATTACAATTAGACAGTATGCAGTCCACCCAGATCGTAGGCTAATCGTGGCTGTTAATTTATACAGCGTCTCTATAAGAAAACTCCACATATATGTGCTTTCTACCTGACAAAACAAGACTGTAATGAGAAAGAATGGTCTTCAATCGCTGGCGGAATAGAGGCAAAGAAGCTGGTGTCGCAATTTGCATGACAGTCTGTTCAAGAATGCATGGGTCCTAAGGCTGACCACAGCTAAGCTATCCTGTTGAATTAATATGGAAGTATAAAAAGTGGGGCCGGCTAGATCACCTTGAGTTACACAACAAAATGAACTTCAGCCATATGCAAATGACACTGAAACGCACTACGTGTAGGATAAGCCGACTTGGACCTCCATCTCGTAGGCCTATCTCTGGTTAAACCTCTGACACGAGTCGAGGCCTAAACTGGTTCCTTGGGATTTGCGCTTGAGAAATTTCGAGCTTACGATTATACTATCGAGATGGATCGCAACCGGATTGACAGGTACGTATATCAGACATTTACCTGCCTAGCCATTTATTCTGTAGGTAAAGCACCAATCTGTTTGGTGAGGTTACGTATTTACCAGTTGTCAGCCATCTCAAACAGAGGGAGATAAAACCACGTAACTTCACCAGTGTCACTCTTGTGTCACTGTTTGCAAGATTCGGTCATCATGAGCAGATGCAGCACTGCATTACGGGCCAGGAATTGAGCTGAAATCGGGCTTTAAGCCCTAAGTTGCTTAGCGCAACCGCCAATCAGCTTAATCGGAATTAAGGCCATGATACGCGTAGTTCTCAACACTTGGCCAAATGTTTTCTGTCATTCTTGTTTTCATTGTCGCAAACTGTGGATTCATATAGAAACACTCACACTGGCCGTTGTATGACTCTAAATTTATCGTATTCTGCCTAGTTTGCTATAGATAAAAAATCTTTGTACGTTTAGATTGCTACTGTAACCGCCATTGCATTTCGGAATTATTTTTCAAGTCTACTTCAGATATTCTTAGTGACCTTGTCGTTATGTAGAGTGGCGATCTCAGGCTGCCTTGCTATCGGTGCTTGCTATCCTCTTTGAGTTCTCAAGAGGAACTCAATCTTGAGAACCGTTATTAAATGCAGAATACTGGGGAGGAGAACAAGAGGAAGACCCAGACGGATGCTACTGGACTGGATGATGACGGATGGCTATAGGAAACTTAAGCAAGAAGCTCAACACCATTAGGAGTGACGTCATCGGACGTATGAACCTGCGTCAGGGCTGGGCACCCGAAGAAGAAGAAAGCTTCTGATTTTGTGTCGATTTTAAAAGTATTTAGATACCCTCCATCATTGAAGCCCATACAACATGCTGAATCGAACTGTATACTATAGGCAAATCGTTCCTTTCAGCATGTTCTGGCCACACCAAGTCCACGCTGTGGTGATCGAACATAATTTTACCAGTTTAAATATTGTTTCCAAGTAAATGGATGTCACATGTCCTTTTGTAAATGCAGAAGAAAGTCTGAGTCCTTACCTTCGTACGTAAGCAACGCCAGCGAATATTATCAGGATGCAGAGAGTTAAAGAAATCACCGCGACCACGATAATTAACATATCTACAACATGCGAATGTCTGAATGATAACATCTCAATAATTAGCTTACCATCCAATCAGTCAGTCATTCAATTTATTTTATCCAGACCTCTGGTAGAACAATGCATCAGAATTAACTGAGAATGAGAATAGTTTCAGTGCATTGATTGCTGTCTTGAATATTAACCTTCCTTAGGTAGCGGCGTTATTCAAGTTCTAAGATTAGAATGGATTAGATATTCCAGCATAGATTGACAAGGAGCGATTGATTCCTAATTCTTCTAGATTCCAAAAGGCGCTATATAAATGGTCATATACATACGCACAAGCATACATACAGACATGCATACACATATACTTGTAGGCCTACGTGTATGTCCAAACACACGTATACAGGAATCACTCCGCGGAAACCCTTCTGCTCCGGCTTCTGTCTGACTTCTATAGCGCTATGGACCTTGGCCAGGTTACACTCCTAGCCCTTTTCGATGTTAGCTCTGCCTTTGATTCTGTGGACCACTCCATCCTTCTTCAGCGCCTCTCTACTTCCTTTGGATTGGTTGACCAGCCTTTAGAATGGCTTCGATCCTTTCTATCTGAACGCACAAACTGTGCGGTTGTTGGCTCCTCTAGGTCCCTTTGGGTCCCCGCCCCTTTTGGTGTGCCCCAGGGGTCCGTCCTAGGTCCTCTTTTGTATCTTCTCTATACGGCTGACCTCTGTCTTCTGCTGACATCTCAGGGGCTTCTGCACCAGCTCTTTGCAGATGATGTCCATTCCCATCCATCAGACTCGCTACTGTCGCTACTGTACAACAGATGTGTCTAACGATATATGTTCTTTCCTCTTGGATGCCATCAAATAGACTTCTCCTAAATCCTTCCAAGACTCAGTTTATTTGGCTAGGTGGCCGTCGGCAACTAGATGGTATTGATTTGCTCCAGCTTACTCGGGTCTTTCCTGATATAACTTTTTCCATAACGGTTCGTGACCTGGGCCTCGCCCTTGACCAAGAACTTAAGTCTTTCTCAACATGTGAACTTGATCTGTCGAAGCTGTTACTATCAGCTTCGCCAGCTCCGAGTGGTTTCTCGCTTTCTTTCTCATGACGCACTAGTGGTTCTTGTGCATGCCTTCGTTACTAGTCGAATTGACCACTGTTGTTCGATCCTCGTTGGCCTCCCGCTTGGGGTTCTGGGGCGACTAGATCGAGTTCTGCGCTCAGCTGCTCGGCTTATTGGGCGAATTCGCAAATTCGGCTCTGTCTCTGCCTACATGCGCGATGTGTTACACTGGCTGCCTGTGGCCCAACGGATCTCATACCGTATTGCTTCTTTGGTTTCACGCAGCATCCTTGGCTGTGCTCCATCTTACCTGCGCAACCTCTGCCGCCCAGTGTCCGACGTTGTAGCGCGTCGGGCGCTTCGCTCCGCGACGACGGGCAACTCCTAGTCCCGCGGGCTCGCTTGACTGCTAGGCAGCGCCGAGGTTTCTCGGTTGCAGGCCCCTCCATCTGGAATGACCTGCCATCGGAGCTGCGCTTGCTACCTTTGACCAGTCAAACTGGGTTTCATAAATCACTTAAGTCTTTTTACTTTTGCCGTGGCTGGATTGGGAGCGCTTCTGAGTAGATTTCTTGAAGGGGCGCTATATAAATCTCCAGAATGAATGAATGAATGAATGAATGTAGATACATATGCTGCAATCATCTGAATCTAAGAATTGATGCAAATGGTTATGGTATAAAGAACAGAATTTTGGAGCATTAAGCTCATGTAGTTTTGATCTACTTTAGAAAATTGCAGTTGAAGTTATGGTAAGGGATTCTTAAACGATTTCCGCCTCTGAAATTCTGAGCTTCTGTGATTAAAAACGGGTTCGCAAGCGGAAACCCATATGGGTCAAGTAGGCTAATAATCGTCTGCTCTTGATGTTCACTCGTAGACGTCTTGAAGTTCCGTTTGAGTTCTTCGCCCTTTTCGAAGCATTGTATATAAATTCTACTCTTTGACAAATCACATAACAAAATATTCTTATGCGAAAGAGATTGCTAAAACACGAAAGACACTTTGCTCATTAGGTCGCTAATTTACTTATCCTCTGATATGATAGGGCGCAGAAGAAAACTATCAACCCCAATAGGGATCTATCAGTCTGAAGTTGTAGTTGTCGGCTTATAAGAACACGTGATCAGCCCTCTCCTTCGGAACCTGATATTTCCGTTTCCACCAACAGTGTATCATCGTCAGTATATTGATTTAAAGTTTTAACTGACTTCGCTAGGAGGCGCTAGTGGAGCAGAATCAAGGACATGCCTTTCTTACCTGGCGTGAATTTGAACCTTCTACCTCTGAATTTCCATTCCAGCGCATTAATCACTACAGGCAGGTTATAGCGCACTTTTTGATCACACATTGACGCCACTTAATTAAATACAAGCAGAATATTATATAGGGTAATGAGTCTAATGACGGCTAACTTACACACCCCTATGCAATGTATGCATGGTTCATATCATACAAAATGTGCTTTTATGTACAAGCTACCAGTTGATAGTTGACGAGAGCGCTACATAAATTAACGTCTGGCAAAATTACATATTGTTAGAATGTTTGTTAAGTGTCACCTGAAGAGAAGCTGACAACTGGAGTCGCAACCCTGGCTTCCGTCTGCGCTGCAAGTAAACCTGAAACACATTCAAAGCCACCGCTGCACTACATGTAGCACTGTCTGACTCGATAATTAGGCAACGTTGACATACTAATACTAGTACTAATACAACACGATTCTTCATCTGAGCCATTAAACACTTCCAGTGATCGACAGCGCATTATTTCGTCAACCGGAAAAAGCCAGTGCGAACAGATGCCCGTTAGGACGGTGCTGAAAAAATTGTAAAGGTAAAGACTCGTCGACTCGTCATCCCTCTGCTAACATGGTAACTCAGCGGGACTTCATTCAGTCACTTCTGGGTACCCGATTGTTTCCCTCAATAGTTAACATTCTATAATTGAATATGATATCCATGTGATCTGTATGTTTTAAATATCCAAACTTATGATCGGTGATTAATGATTATTCTGGATCACTACTTGTAAACTATTCTCTGGAAACAATAAGTGGATTGATTGATTGATTGACAATTTGGCTTCCACTGCAGAATGTCCATTTGCCCAACTTCAGTCTCAGTAATGGAAGCTGGAAGCGGTGGCCTACGGAGGAGTAGGAGGAAGAGGAGGAGGAGGAAGAGTAGGAGAGGAGGAGGACATAGAGGTACGTTGCATGTCACTCCATGGAAAACTATATATATCTATAGTAAAGCATCAGACGTAAAGGGAATGACATTGACCAGGATGATCTATTGAGTCTCCCTATGGTTACTGCATGAGAACCGATCGCTGGTGAATTATTGACCCAGGTTCAAGTAGAGTTGCAGTAGTCCAACCAGACGAAAAATAGATAAATTGTTAGAGTAACATCACAGGCCTACATTGCAATTAGTTTAGAAAGCATAGAAAAAGACAGATGAAAAGTTATTGAGGTTCTCAATGTCAATTTTAGTCTACGTAGTAATAGGCTAGTATCTTTGTATATCTGGGATCTGCGCCTCTGATTGGTGTTCACTGTGAGACAAGTCGCTACAAGTCGCTTTATAAATTTATAAATACAATGCAATACAATACAATCTTTGTGAGGTTGCAAGAACGCTCGATATAAATACGTAGTTACATATATATACTTACTACTACTACTACTACTACTACTACTATGCTACAACCACAGGGTTTTGATTTTGTGAATACACTGCCTGCCTCAATAGTAAAACTAAAATGATAAATACTGGTTGTAGCCTACGTAATAAATTTATGGCGCTGATACCGAGCGATATTTTAAAAATAATTATGAAGTCTTGAAAGTGCTTATTTTGCTTATATTTCAGTGTCCGTGAGATTTAGTCTCTGATCCCAGACCAGAGAAGTCGACCCATCGACCTATAGTTTCAATTCCGTATCTGCTTCTGGTATATCTTGATGACGTCTTGGTATGGCCACACATAGGCTTTTAGATATGCCATACGTACATTTTAAAACTCATGTGAAAACCTCAATAGCATTAGCACTGACACACGATTCCACATAAACTGGCGCAGAATTATTATGTCCGGCATAATACTGTAAGGCTGCTGTTCTTACGCTGAGTGCAGTTTCCGATGACGCCGATCCACTGGTTCCCTTGGCATCTCAGATGCCAAGTCTGCGATGTAGAGTTACATCCAACGACGACGTCGTTCTTCGTTCTTCGAATCCAGGCGTCCTTTAGGAGTCGCAGATCAGCGCAACCAACAGCTGCCGACAACAATTCGTAATCGTAATCGTAAACGTAATCGTAATCTCCAAACTTCTAAAGCGCCACTCGAAAGCCAAGCGCAGGGCACCAGCTTATTCAAAGCGCAGCTTGTATATCTTGATGATGTCTTGGTGTGGCCACACATAGGCTTTTAGGTATGTATGCCAAACGTACATTTTAAAACTCAGGTAAAAAAAACTACATCCTCCCGATTACAAATCAGAGCTTAATTTAAACACACATAGAATGCTAATTCGAGGCCGATCACTACTTAGCACTTTAATCGTAATCGTAATCGTAATCTCGAGTGTTTTATAGCGCCTCAAAAACCGAAGTCGCGGGAACCAGCTTATTCACAGGCGCTTAGTCAAAACATGATGAAATGACGAGGTGGGTGAAATCGGTTCCAGGTCAAAATCCATAGGCTTGCAGTCAGACTGGAGGATGTTTAGAGTTGAAACGGCGAGGGAGGTTAGGGGAACAGGAGAAATCAGGATAGAATTTGCAAAAAAGTACTGTTTTCAGTTTTGAGTGAATAACCTGTGGAGAGATAGCAAGAGTTGATGCTTTGGTGAGTTTGTAGGATGGATCAGATATTTGTCGCTATACTGGCGAGAGTTTGTTCCAGAGAGACGTGTACTAAAATTGAAATGGACACCAATGCAGCTCGTCATTAAAGTGATAAAGAGCTAACGATGCGATTATTTTGCTCTGAAATCGAAACAAACGGACAAATTAAACAGCTGTCACCTGCCAGAGTGACAAACGCTAGAGTTAGATGGAGAGATTCTGTCTCGTCATGTTTTGTTGTGCTATGTCGCATACCATGTCACGTCAGTACGTGGCATGAAATAGCATCATGTGGCATGACCTTGAGGCGTTGGCATAAAGAAGAACGAAATTGCATAAATAGCATGATAGCATAATAATTAAGTGGACTAAAGTGTGTCTGGGTCTGTTATTGGTACATAAATAACTTTTGTTTTGATTAGTATCTTGGTCAGTGTTTTGGATGAATGAAAGATGCGCTCGTGAAGAAAAAGCTCAGCGCTCGTGAATAAGTAGGTGCAAGATACATTTTAAAAATGGGGATCTTGTATGCATCTTGTGCTGTCAGTTCGTTGAACCCTGGCGACCGTACTTGATCCAAACGGTTTTCTTGGCATATTAACAGGGGTGGTTTGCCATTGCCTTCCCCTGGTTTTGCCTGCCGTGCCCGTTCGTTCTCCTACCAAAATTTGGGAGGATACTAACAGTCTGCACCACATGAAGGTGGGCACGGAGGACTTTGATTCATCAGCCCAGGTCGGTTCCGAGTCTACGATCCAAGGATACGTCGACCGGATCTCCTCCCTGTGTTACTCTAGACAAGCTAGGCAAGCCTAAAGTGACTAATGAACCTTTGCAGACCAATGGGGCATTATTCCTAAAGACGTATAATACTAGTAAGTGCCTTTGTACGGCAAAATATGACGTATTTTCTAACCGTGGAATCGAACAATGAACTTGTCGTGATCGGAATTTCTATTCCAGAGGACGATCTGTAGCACATTTGAAGTCGATTCGTAGACGGATGTCATCCGATGTTTTCCGCTGCATATGGAAACGTTTCTATTTCCACGTGACTCCAGAACGTATCCATAAGAGATACATGCATTGCGAGGAGACGATGACCCTGCTCCAGTCGTGTCTTCCGGCATTCCAGTGGAATATGAGGAGAATTCCATGATGGAGATGACAATCTGTTGGCCTGGATCGGCCTGGATCAGCCACGGATGAAGCTCTGAGCCACAGTCATGTCGACTTATGACAAGGGAAGAGATATGTGAGGGAGACACAGTGGCAGAGATCGTACACGTGTGGTCTTCGTTAATAACTGCGATCAATACATCACCATAATTATACAACGAATTAAAATAGTCAATTGAAATCAATAAGCTTGTGTCGCCTACACAGCTCCTTTTGGTAAGGCTTAAATTAAACTGTGAGGCCAAAGGCGAGTTTCCACGAGTCACAAAGCCTCAAATCGTGTTGCTGTTGCGTACAGTGTTCTTAGAGGGCAAGGACAATATATTTATTCTTAGGGAAAAGAATAAGAGGGGCCAACGTTTCTCTGATTTATCAATTTTAGCATTGTAATTAATTTCTGTAAATGCAGAAAGAACAATGGAAATGAAACCCCTCATTCAGGAATAACGGTCTGATGCCATTACACTTATTGGTCACTTTAATTATAATGAAAAGTAACAAGAAAAAATAATGAGATACATTGCAGGCATGAACTTCAAAGACATTATAGACCTAAACACGAATTAGATATCTGTTGTTGATCAGGCAGCCATTTAGCCATTTAGATAGGCAGTTGCTAGATCAATCGTACATGTGTCAAATATGATTTATTATTTGATAAAAATTATCTTGACAAATCAAACATTAATTTTTGTAGTGATTATTTATAAGCATACAGAGCAAACTTGTTTAAGTGGTAGTTTGGCGTTGTAGCTTTAGGATTTTTGCGAGTACAGTGAAGTTAAGCAATGGTCTTTGGTGAGCAGAGAGACCAAAAAGAAGTGCACAGGCAGAGAAGGAGCCAGGCAGAGAGATTAAACCTATACCTCGTAGACATGTGTAGTTAGCCTCGAAGTAGACTTTGAGCTCCTTGAAGCAAGGCTTCGTCTCGTCGAAATCTCCATCTGGTATTCTTATTTCGCATTCCTGTTGAGCCGAGCACTTGCTGTCTGCGATTGCCAGAACATTTGACTGGCAGCCAAGGTAACCGAGGTTGGCCGCCACACACCTTCCTATGCTCATGCGCCCGTAAAGCGCACTCTGCATCACGATCACGTGGTCCATCCAACATCTGGCACGAAATGTCTCCGACTCACAGTAGGCTTTGGCCAAACCACCTGAAAACAGAAGACGGCGCTAAGCCATTGCCCCGAAGTCATTCCCTTATAGAGCGATCTTTACAGCTTAAGTGATCTGAACCCAACCGTTCGCGATCGAATGACTATCCAGATTTCTATAATAAGCTACTAGCCTACGTGCTAATTTTTCAAAGTTCGTGAAAACACGCAACTTATTACACTCTGATGGACATGCTTAATAGGTACAGATATACAGTAGGCCTAATAATAATAAAGACGAACAATTGTCTAGCACTTCACTCGCCGCATAGACAAAGTTTGAAGTTACAAAAAACCAACCACTGAGACAAATTAGCTTATAATTATATTGACGCGAAAAAGACTCTCAGAATCAAAGTATTTTCGTGTTAGCCGAATAATCGGACTAATCTTCGCCGAAGTCTCTATAGAGGCATGTCAACTAGTGCGGTCCGTCTGTTTCACCTTTGCTCACACACATCACATCATGTTTCGGCTTACTGTAACAAGTGCTGTCTTCACAGCGCATTGGTACGAACATCACTTCACTCACAGTAATCATATTCGTCGTCGTCGTCATCATGCCCATTGTCATCGTCGTCGTCATCATGTCCATTGTAATCGTCGTCATCATTATGTTTATTGTCATCGTCGTCGTCGTCATCATATCCATTGTCATCGTCGTCGTCGTCATCACGATAACAATCATGGCTGTCATCAGTCTTGGATTCTTTGTCCATCGATCTCGTTTCTGTTTCTCATGCAGTCTTTCAGATCCATTGCTCGTGTCTTTCCATCTTTTTCCTTATACCGTAATCTTTAATGACCACCGAGGAATCTGTTCATCCGCAACTCTGTTCCATCACTGATGGCGTCTCTGCGATGATTCTTCTGTCATGTGTTCGGCTGACGAGCTTTGTCATTCGACAGCAAAGGAATTGGACATAATAGGGCGCAGTTGAGATCCGGTCTGTGCGTAGGTGAGTTGCTCGGAGACAGCAGCCAAATCGCACCTGATTCTGTTCGAGGAGACCAGTTCAACAGAAACCTGCTGCCTGATGCTATTTCTTCGTCATCTTGTGAAGCTCTCGTTAAAATTGTGTAGGAGGGCATAATATAGTCTTTAATTGGGACGCTTCACTGTAGGGGTCTCAGGGTAGCTGAAAAAGAACACTCTGCATGTGTGTGAACACCCTTCGATATTATAATATAATATTGATATTACATAATGATATATCATTGTGTTTACATGAAATCACGTAAACACTCAGCTTTTCTGTCTAAATACTACTTGCTGCGTCTTGCAGTAGAATTTGTAGTTGCGTTCATTTGTTGATTTAGCCCTGTTTTAGGCTATATGTAGTATTAATGTAAAGAACGTTTTCATAGTCTTAAACTAAGTAAATTTATAAGTTTTGCATATCCAAATAACAGTGAACGAGACAAAATTATTCTGAAAGTAAGATAATGCATAGACCTAAATGGATAATATGGGAAAGTAATGTAAGATAGATTCAGTCAATCATTAAATTTGGTATAATAACATACCACTGTCTATAGGCTGTATATATGCCACGCTGAGATCAACGAAGATTAGCAACCGACATAGGTTTCTCACCAGAAAGGAGAGTTCATAAGAATAACACTGATTATCTTAATACGGAAAAAATGGAATCTCTTACAGCATGTGATACTCAATAGACCGGATCTGAAAGAAGGACTTAAACACTTTAACAATAAGCTGCATTGGTTTCTCTGTCACTTCTAATACGCGCTCATCGTTAAAGCCTGAAATCGAAAGTATGAAGACATTGAAAATGTGGAACTTGAGAAACAATCAATAGGATCTATCTGACTATTACACCAACATACAAGGCAGAGCGAGTCGTTTTGACATCGGAACACATGAACAATGAAAACGATGCGCGGTTTGATTTAAACTTCATCAGATGTGGTAAAGATAAGCCCACCAGGGATCTAGATAACTCGACCTCTACTTAAAAACCGCCAAAGGACGTTGTATGCATAGAGTTAGAACTATATCAGGAGGGGAAAATCATTTAGTTATATGGTCCTGCCAATTTATGCGAAAACGTTCTTACTAACAATGCTCTCAAATAAGCACCTGCACACATAAGCATGGATGGTGATATAAACACAGATGATACAATATATGGATTAATAACAACTGCTACATAAAGAGAATTCTTTGTCTATAATATACGATTCTACTTAATTTTGCCGTCGGCAATGCTCTATAGGAAATATCGAATGTTCATGGCGAAAGCTGTTATTAGCGCATGAAAGTCGCCGGGAAATGAAAATGTAATTAAAGACATCAAGAGATGCCTAAAGACGCCGTCGCATCCCTATGGCCTCGTCGTCGGTGGCAATAATTATCTGGAGATAAGCGGCGCGCACTTGCGCGAGACATTGGTTTCGGCGCGAAATGTAAGGCGAGCCAATATCGTCGCCTGCCATCTCATGAAGCCTTGTGGCGTTTGCTGTCGTCTTATATAAACGAAATTGCGAGGAAGCGATGGGTCGAACGAATAATAATCATTTAGTGCGATATTTTGCAGGTCGACTGTAGCAAGCAAAGACGAATCATATTTGGATGGCTCGCAATATAATCGGGTGCTCCATCCGTGGCGCTGATTATTTATTTGACGCCTGCTCGATTGGAAATGAAAGCTACGATTGGCCTGGACGAGAGGAGAAATATAGCCGTTCACATCGTCAAGTCGAGCGGATAATGCGTCTAATTTGTTCTGCATTGACTAATGGAATTTGCTTTTATGTCCAAAGAATTCCTATCAAGTCATCTCTTGATAAATGAACCCTAATCTGAATTGAAACTTGACAGACAAGTGCAACGGAATGGCAATTTCACTGGATTGGCTGCGTTGGCAAAGATGCAGGAGTCCCTAAAGAAACGACCGGCGATTTTCTCCTATGATTTTCGAAGAAATCTTCGGATATATATGCGAAAGCGTAATTTTCCTTTGACGTGCAGAGGGAATTGGCTGCGCAGCTGTCATCTGTGCTGTCTCAGATCTCTCACCATTTGCAATGTTAAGTCTTGACACAGCAAATAACGACTGCGTTCTTGCGCTGACGGCTGCTTGTCTCATCAGACAGAAAATTGTCTGACCTGACAGCAGCAGGTCCTGTCCTGCTCTAATCTTAAATATGAACATGCTCTGAGAAATTGTTTGCAGTAACGGAAATTTGCACTGTATAATGCGCTGTTGGTCACTTTGAAGGGCACAGTAGCAATATTGAATATGTATCAGTTCAATCGCACAAAGGGTTTCTTAGTAAGCATAATATTTATTATACCTGGAATGTTACGCTTCATTTTGGTCTTGCCATGCATCAACTTAATCAATGCTCTCAATGTGACTTGAAGTAAAAAAGATTGATTGTAATAAAACTGATATAATTTAAGTTCAACTATTTTTAATGACATCAAGTTACCTCCAAAAGTACTCTCCATTAACTTGAGTGGCTTCAGCGCTCATTTAAGATCTTGAAGATATTTTGTGTCAACAAGCAAACAGGTATCTGGAAAAGTCACCGTTAACGGTAAGCGCAGTCCAGGTTGCAGTTTTTTGTAGTCACAAGACAACTGTCCTTAGAAATTGGCAGACAGCATCTAAAAGGGCGTTGTATTATAATTTTGGTTAAACTACAATAAATTATGCAGATCGTTTATTAGTCTCAAATTCCTTTCGCAAGTAATGAACGACTGTTGCTTTCAAAGACAGGAGAAACTCTACAGAATAGATGTTTACTGCTACGGGGCGGATGCATGCCAACGCCCCCATGACAACAGTTGCGGCAATCTGATCAACGGGTTTACGGCTATTTATTTGATGGTATGCAAACATCAGTTATTCTGTGGTGGCTTTCTGTTTGCCAAGTCAGACATATCTCAGACTGTGCATTGAACTCCGTCTTAGCCAGACTTCAACAATTTCTCCGATTTAAATTCGTTCTCATCTGCTTCTCGCTAAAGCCGCGGAACAAAGGACCTCCCAACTGGACACTTTTGGGATTCGACACATACAAATCCTCTGCAACAAAATACGACGAGGATGTCGTCCACACAGATAATAAAACAAAGGCCACAGCAAAAACCACAGATGGACAGTGGCGCCTCCCCTTTGTCAGATGTGACACTGGAACGTGTTTTGCCCATGTGAATTGGAGTAGCTCAGTGTTCTTCGCGTTTCATGGTCTGTGTCGTCCACTGTTAACACGTCGCCTTTCAGTGCTGCATTCAGAATTCAAGAAACGAGGCCACATTCTTTGTGTTGTCGTATATTCCGTAGAAGAATTGGGTCCATTCGTCGTCGTGTTTCTTCTATTACAATAAACTGCAGAGTAGCGACTACAGGGAGCTTGCTACAGGTGTGTTGGTAGGACGTAGTCAACGTATCTGTCCATCAACTGCCATCTGATTCTGTTCCTCGCAATTACAGCCTTTGACTTTTTTCTCATGCAATGAACGTGATAAGATAAGCTAAGATAAGATAGGATAGGATAGGATAAGATAAGATAAGATAAGGGATTACGTTGTAACAGTTATTAAAGTTTGTTTTAAAATAGCTCCCTGTGTTACGCGAGCCATATAAAAGACCTCAGTCTACACGGAACAATTTGAAAAAACTTCACAGTTTCAGAACGAGTACTGCAGCTCATTTTTCGGCGCATCAAAAGAGTAGAAAAGTGCCAGCAAAGGAAAATATTATGATTGCTTGACATGATTGCAACGAGGACACATTTCCTGGTCACTGCTGAGTGCTGAACA
>JACEVL010000426.1:680000-697500 GCA_020284085.1 Aporrectodea caliginosa | reverse complement strand
ACATGGATGGATGGATGGATGGATGGATGGATGGATGGATGGATGGATGGATGGAAAGGTGGATGGATGGATGGATGGATGGATGGATGGATGGATGGATGGATGGATGGATGGATGGATGGAAGTTGGATGGATGGATGGATGGATGGATGGATGGATGGATGGATGGATATCCTTGATGGATGGATGGATCCTGACTTAATGAACACCTCAGATCCTAATGCATATGGATGGATAGATGACCACTTTATAGATGGATTAATGGATGGATATGGATAATTTATGGATGATTGATAATCGCATGCACCAGATCGATGGATGATCAGTGAATGCCTTATGATAGACAGTATTTGTGTCATAGGACTGAACACGGTCCATGACCCAGGATGGATGGATGGATGGATGGATGGATGGACCTGATGGATGGATGGATGGATGGATGGATGGATGGATGGATGGATGGATGGATGGATGGATGGATGGATGGATGGATGGATGGATGGACGGATGGATGGATGGATGGATGGATGGATGGATGGATGGATGGATGGATGGATGGATGGGTGGATGGATGGATGGATGGATGGATGGATGGATGGATGGATGGATGGATGGATGGATGGATGGATGGATGGATGGATGGATGGACTGGATGGATGGATGGATGGATGGATGGATGGATGGATGGATGGATGGAAGGATGGAAAGGTGGACTCAGATGGAAGACGGAAGGACAGACACCTAATACCTAAAGACATTATTAATAGAACGACGTACCTCGACACTAACCGCATCTTTAATGCATCACTCACCAATCTTTAGCGACGTGTCCATATATTTATATATATATATATACATTATAATATATATAGACACGGCGATATATATATATATACATATATATATACCGTTCTCTCTTTCCCACTCTTTCTCCGTCGCATTGGCTACTGCACATCATAGCTCACATTAAATGTCACACACGTGACGTCATTATCTATGTAGAATGTGTCACATTTGTGTGCAGCTATTTTTAGGTGAATACAATATATGCGTGTCTGACGTGTCATAGAAAAGTAGGCATACAGTCAGTGAATAGTCTGTGTGTTAAGCGCAAGATATGACTGTGTATCTTAATAAAGACGTCACAAATTATAAATGCGAATAAATACATTATAGTTTTAATACGTTGATTCAAATGTTATTGCTCAGTAAATATTGCTGCCGTATTTGAACAAACTTAGCAAACAGTGTGCATATTGTTAGTTTAACATACATGTACTTAGGCTATGGTCCATATGATTGCTCATGACAGTATTATATTGGTGACATACTGGGATAAATATACTTTGTGATGTAGGCTACTAATAACACTCAAGCGAATTCTATAAATGTAAAACTCTACGTGGTCTATAATTCAGCTGTATATGAAGACAAAAAGGAATTGTCTTAGCGTTCCTCGCGATGTCTGGGGCCTCGTTATACTGGGATTGATAGCTTAGCGATCATAGGAAAGCAAGCAACGCTTTTCGCATCTTGCGCAGAGGTTGAATTCACACGAGATGAGAGACCAATCCTACATGCAGTGATGCTTTAGCGTACAGCAGAGGATAGGGAACATCGCACAGGGTATGGTGAGGTAACCGGTCACTGTTTTGTTTTCCCACTATGCTTGTTTTTCGCCCGTGTGGTTGTCCAATCTGTCACCTGTTGAAATCACTCTGCATCATGCTTGTGATGTGATACTGAATTGTACCGCAATCAATGCCGTTTGCATGCGCCTAGGGTGAGAAGGTACAGAGCGATGAGGAGAAGGAGGAGGAGCAGAGGAAAGGAGAAGGAAGAGAAGGCGGAGAAGAAGACGAATGATGAAAACAGCGAAGACAGTAGGTAGGAGGTAGAACGGAAGAGTAGAAGAAGGATGAGAGAAGACGCGTTAGCTTTGAAAGCTATGCGTTGTATTCCGTAATTTTATCGTAATTTTATCGTAATTTTATCGTAAATTTTATCCCTAGAATCCTACATCGACAATCAGTAAAATCTGGCCCACAATCTTTAAGCCAAAAATAGCTCTTTAAAGACATTTTCAGTTCAGTTGTATACTCCCCTTTACTGTTCCCAGTTGCGGTGTGTCAACTGGTTTTCATATTAAACGAATATATAACAATCCATCGAGAGGAGAGAGAGATTGCGGCAAACCGTGCGTACATGTAGCGCTAGCACTGAGATGACAGAGGGGTAACTAACGATGGACAACGTGCAATTATGAAGACGCCTGCTTCAACGATCTAATTAGCGGTGAAGTCGGTGCAAACGACGAATCAGAATCAGAGGAAGGCAGACATCTTAGGTCGACTGCGGGTTATCAGGTGCACCGACGACGACGGATAATGACTAAGATCAGGAAACATTTATGGTGCGCTCGACTGTTGGTCGCTTGGCGGAGCTGCGATAGTCCGTCCGTATCAATCTGCTACAGGGAAGCTGCTCCATGGTCTATCTGTGATGGCAAAAACTGTGGCGATATCTAGAATTACCGCATGGGAGTGCTGATTGTAGTACTGACGAAAAACCTGTCAATCCTTGATTTGATTTGCATAGTCTTATGCATACTCGGTCGAAAAAATGTATAGGCCTATAGTAGACATCTCCTAATATTAGCCATCAGTTTGAAACTGAGAAAGCTCCTTTGAGTTTGAAGAGTTCGAAAAAGCTGAGTTAGTCAGTAAGTGAAAGTGTTTGTTCGCTTTTCCAGAGGCTTTCTTGTTTGTGAGAAACAGAGGATATAGTTGAGTAGTAATGAACCTATCAAATGCTAGTCTATCGAGTTACATGAAACGCATGCTACATTTAACTAATATAATTTAACTAATATAATACCAGTACCCATTTAAATTTCAAGTCTACATACGGATCAACGAGGCCTACATGCTGACTGACGATTATGATATAAATATTTATATCATATATCGTATAAATATAATATATACATATTTATATATACACAGATACATACAAGAATATGTTGACATTAACATTTTAGGTGCAAATATAAAATGAATAATCATAGTCATTTGAAAATTATGTCTTGAAACAAAAAATTGAAATAATGGTGTTTCATTCAGAGTCTATTCTGTACAGAGCTGCTACGCGCCCGTGTTGCAAGCTGTAACCGCTTCACATCAATCTTCTGTATAGCCAACCATCAGCCGCGGAACCTTTCAGTAATCGAACACTCGCTTGACGGGGTTGTATTCAGTGCAATAATTAATGGCGGTGAAAAGCAGTGGGCAAGTGCACCGGACTGCTGGATTAGACGTGCTGCTGATGAAACGTATGAAGCGCAGCGGACAGCTTCAATGGAAATGCATCGCAGCATACAGGTGCTCATAATACAACCGTCATGCTTTCATGATAGATTGGTACGCAGCATTAAAAAACGGCGGCAATTGTTTGTGTCTCTGCATTTATAACCTTTGTCAGTCTGCTTATGGCAATTCCTCTCAATTGAGACTTGCGGTTTTGTTTCTGGTGTTCGTTCTTCATATTAAAAAACTTGTTAGCTGGTCAAACTAGCATCAAAAGAGAGTTTGTGCTTCAGCACGTGGGAAGTATAAAAAATTTAACACCGTTAAATAATTTTTGCAGTTAAATAGCTTATACTTTCACTTTGGAGCTTGTAGTCTTTGAACAGAGAAACGATTGAATGGGGCTGATATTGTTACTAATTTATAGTCTAGTCTTTAATTAGTAATGCAATAACTCAATCTTTGAAAATAATGTAGGTCTGCTGTTTTATAATGTTCAGTAGGAATACACGTGAAATATCAGATAAAATTGTGCGAATAATGCAACACTTTGTGTACGTTTCTTTACTACCTGAATTTTCCACCATGAATTATTACAGAAATCTTGATATTTTGTATGTAATTTATAAAATGTCACACAAAAATTAATCAAAATTTCGAAAGAAAAATTCAATTTTATGTTCTGAAAACCTGTTTCTGCACAAGGACTCTCTCTCTTCAACCGTCCTCAATACGAGGGTTGGTCGCATTTTAGACGATTCTTCTCCATCCTTTCCTGTCCTCGGTACACGGAAGAGCATTAGCCTACTACAATAATGATTATAAATTGTATATTTTTAAAGGAATGGATAATCTCTTTAAATCGTATCATATCTGAGAATTTATAAAATTCCTCATAGAGTACTAGCTATTCAGAATTGCTCTCAGCATGATAGCCCCGAGGAACTAAGGAAGTATTCAAACAACGAAGGGATGAGGTTGGGACCCCAGCTAGAATCTTTCTACGGATTGAGGATGGGAGGTCATTCCACATAGAAGGGCAAATGAAGGGTCGATTAATGTTTAGCATAAGTAAAAACCGCGATGTCAGTTGAAGTCTTTCTAACGTTCTAGCATTGATTCTATTTCTAGAATATTTTTTTATCACACAATCGAAACTTCATCATAGCTTACATAGATTGGGCAATACATTTTACTCGGATGTCAGATAGACTATGCGAAACCGTTGATAAGTAAAAGGTACGAAGAATAGAAGTATTTGTCTAATGTGGAGCTGATCTTCTTTCACAATAGCAAGTTCTTGATTCGTCTGCACTAACCTGGTTCTTGACGAGGTTTTTCTGTAGTGCCCTTGTTCAATTGAGCATTGCTGGTTGATACAATAAACAAGGCCAGCGCATGGAATGCGTTCATCATCATCTGAAACAAAATAATATCACCTGCAATATACTTCGTAATATCATTAGTTCCAACTGAAAACTGATTTATCGTATAAAGTCAAATACTTTAACACTTTGAGCGACGAGATGGTACTAAAAGCGACTGAGAAACCAATGCAGCTCATCTTTAAAATGTTAGATATTAATTGTAGACGTCATGAGCTAAATTTATTTATAGCTCTAAGATACAAGCGTTGTCTCTGAAATGTAATAGTTAACATCTTATACATGTAGCCGTAAGACTTATTTTAGCAAAAGTTTAAATGCATAATTAAATTGAACAAAAGTGATATGTGCAGTTTTTCAAGTCAAGAGGATAGTTAAGAAGATGAGCTACTATTATTTCATCCATTAATTAATACTATATTCAAATTTTAATATGAAGAGACAGAGAGACAGACAGAGACAGAGACAGACAGAGACAGAGAGACAGAAAGAGACAGAAAGAGAGAGACAGAGACAGACAGAGAGAGAAACAGAGAGAGCAACAGAGACAGATAGAAAAAGAGAGACGGAGACAGAGAGAGGTAACTGAAATACCTTGTTGATGTATATCCAATTTGCAAGAGAGTTTAAAGACGTCTCTTCGTGGTCGTCAGTCGATAGATGATGTGAGCAGCAAATGACGCTGCTAAACACTGAGTGCATCAGCATCAACAGCAGCAGCAGCAGCAGCAGAGGCAGAGGCAGCGGTGGCAGATGCAGGCGGCTGAAGACGACGATGCGAAAGAGTCGGAGACAGACGTCGTCGTCGTCGTCGTCTTTATGTCTAAGACTTTTAAGGCACTGGACGCATCTAATGGAACTTCCGTCATCAGAATCACTGGCATCATCATCATCAGAGGAGGAGGAGGAGAGAGAGGCTGAGGGGGAGAAGGAGATGGAGGATATTAAGAGCAAGACGGCAATCATCTCCAGGACAGACTGCAGCAGCAGCAGCAGCGTCTGCGGCATCAACAGCAGCATGGTCGTCGTCTATATCATCCATATACAGTCGGATTCATCTGAGCTAATGTACCTTGTGCGGCGGAGGAGGAGGATGCAGTCGAACCCAGACAATCAGCCTTAGAGAAGCAAATTCAATCAAATGAGACCTTACGACCCACAATGCACTTTTGCAATCCTCAGTTTCCAATCCGACCAGACATTTTTATCCAGTTTGGCGGACGATTGAGTGAGTGAGCGAGCGACTGATTGATTGACTGACTGACTGATTAACTGATTGATTGATTGACTGACTGATTGATTGACTGAATGACTGATTGACTGACTACTGACTGACTAATTAACTGATTGATTGCTTGATTGACTGACTGACTGAATGACTGATTGATTGATTGACTGACTGACTGACTGACTGATTGACTGACTGACTGACTGATTAACTGATTGATTGACTGACTGACTAACTGATTGACTGACTGATTGACTGACTTATTGATTGACTGACTCACGGACTGATTGGCTTATTGACTGACTAACTTATTGATTGACTGACAAACAGATTTAATGACTGTTTTCTTGGTATTACTCACTTCATTCCAAATGTAATGGATTCATAACAGGGAAGACCTACCACACTCAATGAAATTTGTCGCTGGCATTTAGAATAGGTTAGTAACTGTTGAAAGAAGTCTAGTATGACTTAAGTTGCCTATGAAAGGAAGTCCACAGTTACGAACATTAAAGGCCAGGAAGCGCAGCTTTTGCCGACGTCTCTTTCTATTGGCCATGCATTAGACGCAGATCAAACAAGACAGATTCCCGTCTTTTATAAAGCCATATCGCTAAAGAGATTAAAGTAATGTCACTTAATGGATATTCACAACGCAGTCTCTGATTTCCCGCAGAAAGTCATCCTGTAATAGGTATAAACCTAGCTAATGCGAATTACCATTAAATGGTAACATAAGCTAATAGTTGTGTTCGGTGTTCTTTATGTTTTTCACTTAAAACCCAGATCGCTTGAAGAGCTTACAAAGACAGTACCAAAGTTAACGTTGAATAATGTATGCTGCTCCTGCCTGGTGGGGTTTCACTTCTACAGATGATCGAACTAGAGTTGAGAGATTTCTGAGGATATTACGAGGAACGGGATACCTCAAGGATGATTCTCCTACGGCAGAGGACATGGCCAAACATGCTGACAAACGTCTCTTGGCTGCCGTCATCAGATGTGACCACCACGCTCTTCGAGGACTATTTCCTTCTGTTATTAACATCAAATAGCATCTACAACCCTGTCCACATAGCTACGCATTGCCTATGAAAGACGATATACAGTTTATCCCCAGAGTCCTATATATAGAAGCTCTCTTGGTGATATAATTTGACATTGTATGACTAAAAACACTACACTCGTTCTAAACTGTCCTATTACCACATGTATCAGATAGCGTTGTGTCTACCTTTTTCATACCAATAAACGAATATATTATATTATATTCAAGGCAGAGTGAATTTGTTCATGCTGAATTACCAGTTCATTCCTACTGTTTTGCAAGGTCTTATAATATAATATATAAATAAAATAGGCATGTTATCGGCGCAAATGGACTCTTCCGCTGTCATAGCTTTCAGGGTTTCTACCTGGACAATGCTTAGCTCCATTTTGAAAGACGAAGAGAAGTCCTTTCGGTGACATTCGACGACCAGCTGTCCTCCAAAGACCCGGTGGCAGAGGGATGCCCGGACATAGTGTCTTTTATCATCTGCTAGCATAGACCCCTTAAATTACAGGACTGTAGGTGCTCATGCTCGGGACCTGGAACTTGGGTCCATTCTCAATTTACACTCTTTATCACAAAAAATGAACGAATAGTCCGATTTGCATGAACTCTTCTTTGTTCTGTTTGTCTCGACGAGAGCTATATCGGGGGGAAATATTGACACTAAATTCTGGTTCATTCAAGGTCATTTCAAGGTCATACAAAATGAAATCTAGCAAAAATCATAGAAAGATGGCCAGATCTCAGCCAATAATTCTTGAAATCAGCTAATTCTTTCTTGTATGTCTCTTCTAGATAAGGGATAAGAAACAAGGCTATTAAATATAAGGCGATCCAAGGTTACTTAAAGGTCAAAAAAGGTCAATTTCAGAGGAAAATTAGAGGAAATAGCCATAGCCCAGATAAATAGTGTTATTTTTTAATTATTCTTTTACCAATTTGCTCGTGCAGATAGGGCTACATTCAAGAAGACTCTAATGCATTCTTATCTCACTCCTGCTATCAGCAGTTGATCGGTCTGGCAAATCAGGAATTAGCTAGTGTTAGTGACTGGTTCAGAGCCAACAAAACTTACACTTAATCTCACCAAAACCAACTACATCATTTTTAGATCCAGTAGAAAGATTATTCCAAGCTCTGAAAGTCGGCTCACAATAATTATTGAAGATATATAATTATTCCACAGGTTGACTCCACTAAATTCCTTGGTGTCTTTGTCGACCAGCATCTTAAATGGGACGTTCATACCTACGAAATATCGAAAAAATCGTGAAAAATATTGGAATAATCAGAAGAATTTCTCACCTTCTCCTCCCTACAATATTGAAGAACCTGTATTCTGCTCTAATTCAACCCTACCTTTCATCTTGTAATTTCATTTGGTCTTCTACCTATCTAACGCATCTAGCAAAGCCAAAACTCTTATAAAAAGCTATACGAATCAAAACTAAATCTCCTTACAAATCTCATACTAAACCACTTTTCCAAGATATCAAAGTTTTAAATATCGACCAACTTAGATACGTTCAAACATGTGAAGTTATGTATCAATATGCCAATAACCACTTTCCTGTCCTTTTTGGCTCCTGTCAAGATGTCTATACCCACCAGAAGTAACCGTGCTTATATGAGTATAATTATAATATGCAAGAACCAATACCCGTAAATTTGGGTTTACTATCAAAAGGGCGACTTCGAAAGGGTCGATCATCAAAAGGGCGCATTCAAAAGGGCGCCGCTTAAAAGGGCGCCTGGTTAAAAGGGCGCTGATCAAAAGAGCGCGCAAACAAAAGGGCGACAATCGAAAGGGCGACAATGTCCGCAGTAGTTCAAAGCCAAAGGTTCAAGGTAAATTCGCACATAAACAAAGTGGTATAGCATTGATACCAATCAATCCTTTCATGTACATACGGTAGTTTACCTAGCCTGTTATACATATCTACTCTGTTGGGACGATATTTGACTGTATATAAATGAAGGTTTTAAACGAAAAACTCACAGTGCTGCGTTTTAGCTCGCAATGTTTCAGCAGATTTAGGAAAATTAAGTTGCTGGAAAAGTTTGAAAATGAACTTAGAATTTGTAAAGAGCAACAAAGGTCGAGATTATGTTAATGGTTGATGGCTGTACATTCAGACTTGAGAAAACAATAAAGAAAATAAAATTTGGAAGTGCACTGAATATTGGAGAGCTAAGTGTACATATACGTCCCGATGTCTTGCAGTAATTACACGATTTTAGCCTATTTGTCGCCCTTTTGTTTGCGCGCCCTTTTGATCAACAATTGTTTAAGTTATTATACGATTGTAACCTATTTGTCGCCCTTTCGATTGTCGCCCTTTTGTTTGCGCGCCCTTTTGATCAGCGACCTTTTAACCAGGCGCCCTTTTAAGCGGCGCCCTTTTGAATGCGCCCTTTTGATGGTCGCCCTTTCGAAGTCGCCCTTTTGATAGGATACCGTAAATTTGCTATACGGTACCAGAGTCCTCTGGCATGGAACAATCTAGCGAGTGACATCCGAGGTGTTCCCAATCTATCTCACTTCACAAGACTTACTCGCGCATACACATTAAACTCTGTTATATGATTCCGGTTCCTTTTCCCACAGTCCTTTTACCTATACATGCTTACTTTCTACTCAGTCACACACATATACGATCAGGCCCCTACCCAGCGGGATCCGTTCCTTCAGGTGTGCCTATTGTTCTTGTTCCCATGTAATCTATCTGAATAAGTCTTGTGTTTATAATAATTTGCTATTGCATAAAATTTTTCTCATACTGTGCTGGAATTGTAACTGCTTTGTTTTTACCGGGATCAATAAATGAATTGAATTGAATTGAAGGCGGGGCTAATCGTGCAAATCAAGCGGATTCCCAAGGCAAGGCTTTCTCCGACAAATCAAAGTGCGTCACCCAAAGGTGGGGCTAAACTACGCAAATCAAGCGGCCACGATATATTCAGGTATACAGTTACACGGAAGTAATTTCACAGCAGAGCGTCAATAATTATTCGCTAGGGGCGACACGAAAATTGTAAGAACGAAGCGCCAGAGCCGCTGAGTAAAGGATATTAAATTCAAAGGCTGAAACAGCGTAGCTGCTAAATAAGAGGTCAGGAGTAGACGCATCGTTAATTTATTTATCCGTTAATTGAGTTTCAACATTCGAAGGTGGGGCTAACTACGAAAATGAAGCGGGAACGATATATAGGGTTGAGGTAACCAGTGCGAGGCCGTGTAACAACGTCTAGCAAGATATAGGTAACAAACTTACGTAAACAATTAGTTCTAAATAATAAAAAAATTCTTGAAGGTTGCCCGACTTTTATTAATTCTTTCAATTTACAAGTCAATAGCCAAATTCTCAGTTCTACTCAACTGAACACGATAGTCTCTTTATTCTCTTCCATCCATTATTGACTTTCCTCAAGAAAACGATTCAAGGCAACAGAGTGTTGGCTGCGATCCAAACAAGGTAGGCGCTGGTGCGGGTGTAAACGGATGGGTATTGGGTAAGCCTGGAGGCAGTTGCCATCAGCATCCACTGCACCCCATGAAGTAATACCAGCAACGCGGGTACCATAGTCTGGGCAGTTCAATGGACCACCGCTATCACCCTGAAAACATTATCAGTGCGACTGATGTATAACCTCAGGCTTAGTCATAGACATGACTGTATGTATGTATGAGCACTTGCTATAGCGCCCCTTCAAGATTTCTACTCAGAGGCGCTCCCGACTACAGCGCGGACACTGAATCGGAATTTCACGCCGAAGCGCATGAGAAATTGCGAGTGAATGACTTTATTATTATTATTATTATTATTATTATTATTATTATTATTATTATTATTATTATTACTACTTTTATTATTATTATTATTATTATTATTATTAATTATTATTATTATTATTATTAAACTGTCATTTATAGCGCGCCTAAACAAAAGGAATCTTGCACAAAAGCGCGTAACAGGAAAGTCTAGTCATAATAAATTTTGAACAAATAAGTCTTGAGGTTCTTTCTGAAGAGCGTTAATGTTGAAGATCTGCGAATAAAGTCTGGCAGCTTATTCCATTCAGCTGGGCCGGCTAGTGCAAATGCACGATTTCCAAGTTTTCTCAGTGATCGTGTGACAACAAAGTCAGCTTGCGATGAAGATCTAAATCCACGTCTGGATTGGAGAGATGAACAGGGTGTAACAAGTGAGGACACATAAGAAGAAGATGAGTTTATGTGGACTCGGTACATTAGAAGGCAGATTTTGAAAGTAATGCGAGCTTGTATAGGAAGCCAGTGTAGTTCACGGAGGGTGGGGGGACACATGATCGCGAGGTGTTAGGTTTTTGATAAGCTTTGCAGCGTAATGGAGAACAGTGGTAAGAGGTTGAAGGGTGGATGCAGGGAGGCCATAATGGACTGAGTTGCAATAATCAATTCTAGAGATGACCAAGGCCTGTACTAGTGTACGGAGACAATTTCGTTTAGACTTTTCTTGACTTGCCCAGGTTCCCTACGCGTCGGCTTGAGGTGGATTCGAACCCGCAACCCTCCGGCTGCAAGGCACCGAACATACCCCTACACCACCGCTTCCCATACTGTAATGTGTACCTGGTTGCGGTATGTCAAACGGTATTATTATTCTTATCTCTAGGCTAGCCGTCGTCGCTGCGAAGGTTGACCGCGTCATGAAACGCCCGTCTGCAGGCGATGTCCAACAGCTTGGAAAGAGCTCCTCTTAAAAGTGCGTTATTAAATCCAGACAGGAACAATCTCATAGGTGTATTCAGGGTTGACTGCAGCAATATCAGTTATGCAGGCTTTACATTGATCAACAACAGTCTATTTTACATGCTGCGGGTATAGGCTGTCCGTATAAATACCGAGGTTCGGGCATATATACAGTGTAATCTAGTTTCAAATATCCAGGTCTTACTTAAGAGATATGCGTTTCCGTATTATCCATCACTGACCACAGATTTCTCTCATCTGAGACGAAAATATTCTGGATGTCTCACAGCCCCGCACTTTCAAAGTCCATCATCGAAGCATTACCGTGGTCGGTCCATCTATTTGGAGGAAGTTACCACGCAACCAGACACATAAACTTACCACGCAACCAGACACATAAACTTTTTTGGCCCCTGTCTGATTTGTTTCGTAAGAGCTTGAAGACCATTCTGTTCAACCGTGGTTTGTGTCATCAGGTCGGGAGAGTCACTGACGAGTGAGTGTCTGTCGAAGTTTATAAATCTTTATTTACATTTCAATTACAATTACAAATTATGAAAAACCGATAGCAATAATAAGCAACAATAAACAATAGCCATCTAAGGTGAAATTTAATTTGGGCCGTTAGGGTGAAACTAAAAGTATTACGGAAAGTAATAGTAAACTAAAAAACACTATGGCCTAGCAGACCTAGCTGTACAACATCCTAGCCAGGAAACCGCGCGAATTAACTCCAGCGTTAGGGTGAAACTAAAAGTATTACGGAAAGGTTGATTTGTTCGAACTTAGGCCTACTAGCAGAAAATGGGTCAAAAACAAATCTTCAATGGATACGTGCATTAGTAAAACTGTCAAGATTAGCTTACGTTACAAGATCCAATCCTATTCGCCGAGTCGTAGAGACAGATATGTTTGTCCCAAATGTTGGATGGGCCGTGGGTATCCAAAATAGTCTGACACTGAGCGTTTCCGATGACTTGAATGGAGGCCTTCTGAAGAGTATCAGGAAGGATGTCGGATGAATCTAAGATTACAAACACATACATAACCTTGATTCAAATTTAGTTCTCCTGGAACCTTTACCAGATGAAATTTCACTACAGATTAATATGTTCATTTCACTTACAATGATTACCTAATTAGTATAAACACCTAAATTTACAGCTAACCAACATAGATAACCATCAACAGAAAATTCTCTGAAACAGGCATGGGCAACTTCTTTTAACAGAGGGCCGCCGTAAGGTTTTAAGGGTAGCTCAGGACCCGTATGCAAATCACGAGCTAATTTTACAGATTCATTTGTCATAGAAAATGAAACGCGATTAATTTTTTATTCAAACTAAATATTACAGAATAACCGTCAAATGAAGATAATTTTTATGACGAAAATCTAATTATCCTAATACATACAGTCCTACACTAAAATAAAAAACAAAATTATGTTTGATTCAGTTTAAAAAATACATAAAACTGTTAGTCTGCACAATGTAGCCATTTAATTGGTGTGCAATATTTAATGTTATATTTAAAGTGAGATCTGTCACTTCTTCGCATGCACGTCACAAATCCGCAATGTTTGCTTCAATGTTCAAAGTGGCAATTCGACGTTCATTGGAGAGCTTGTCATCTGTAAGTCTGCATCTGTGTTTGCGCTTTCTTAGTTTAACATCGGAGAAGAACTGTTCACAAATAATATAGGTGCACCGTGCACAAGGCCGTATTTAGGGGGGTGTTTTGGGTGTTTAAACACCCCCCGAAATTAAATAATGTATAATAGAAATATTGCATTTACTAACATAATTATACGGTGTAAGAACTAAGAGCACTCATGTGAACTTAGATGATGCAGCTCTACAGTGCTTTGAGAGCTCACAGCGCTCCTCCAAACCCCTTATAGACGGTTGACTTGGTTGCTTAATTTTTTGTCGGCTTGTTCAAGAACGAGTAGGCCTAAACACCCCCCGAAACAAAATCCTGGCTACGGCCTTGACCGTGCATGGAAACAGCGCAACCAGTTTCAGGCTATGAAAATTTAAGTGAAGGGTTAGAATTCTGAGAATTGTACAGTTTGTAGGACTGAATCAGAAGTACCTCACGAAATTTCCTTTCCTACTCACTGTTGCATTGAAGTTCAGTCAATTCCATTTGCATGGAGTTTGGTGCTGAATAGGCATCGATGGAAAAGAAAGATTCAAACAATTTAAGTCTAGTTCATGAGCAGTAAATCAGCAAACCGGGACTGGAACTCTACTTTCAATAGTTATTTGTTCTGTGCACTTCTGGATATTTGCAGAAAAGTAAAACATGAAAAATGCGAAGTAGGCCTATTGCCTTTTGATATTTGATTTCCCCAGAGTTGCAACTTCATTTGAAAAGTTCTGATAGATTGTTTCTAAATTAGCCAACCTACCCACTTGTGGTCTTGTTTCATGCAGAGAGTACATTACATTGATGACTGAGTAGTAAACTAGTTGACTATTATAACAGACTAGAGACCGGATTTTTAAAAATAAGAAACAGATGTTTTGATGTCAGTCTATATACAGAAGTTCATTTGTGTAGGGCCGGATTAAGGGTTCTCAAACTAGGGCCGATAAAAGGTCCCCAAAGTGCCAGGTACAGTGCTAATATAAAAGACATAGCAAGGGCCGGTTCAAAGGTTCCCGGGGGCTGGATCCGGCCCGCGGGCCCCCAGTTGCCCACCCCTGCTCTGAAAGATGAGAAATGCCGATGCCCAAGCCGCCCCAAGAAGGCTAAGATCGTCTGTAGCCAATTCACCATTACATCTAATTCTGTATCAAAGTATGTACTGATGCACTAACCTACACAGAATTTTGCATTCGTGAATACAATGGTTAAGAAGTGAAAAGAAAATTCTCTGAAAAATTAAAACTGCCGCTGCCCAAGACGTCTAGGATCTTCTGTAGCTAAACTGTTGAGTCCTCGACTTCGGCCTCGTGATGTGTTACCTTGGAAATTATAAATTACTGATGATTAACCCTAGGGCTACCAAGCTTTTTTTGTAACACTGGCTACCAAGGGGGAGGTGGTTACCACCCCCCTGGATTTCGTGTTTGGTTTTACATTATTATCATAACTTGTAATATAGCAATGGATTCAGCATTCATTTCTGCACAGAATGGTATATTTAGTTGTACATTATGTAAATGCACCTCGAAATTACATCACTTTTAACAACGGAACCCATTACTTAGCAATATTGTATATTATTGCGTACATTTTGTACTTTTTGGATAAACAAATATAAGATTATGTGTGTTTTGAAACTAATCTATGTATAAAAGATACACAAAATCATCCCTACACATGTTTATATAGTATAAATGTACATCCATACATATATATCCATACATATATATCGGTTTACGTTGTAATGCTGTATTCAGTCATTTTCACACAGATTACGCGTATTATTATTTATTTTGATCACTTCCGGTATTCAAAAGACAAAGATGTTGGTATGCAAATGAAGCCCTACATTCCCTCTAAAGAATGGTATCTTTGTTTCTCTTCCCGGAAGACAAATGAATACGCTACAGACAAAACACTAAGGGGGCAGTGCTTCCATCCAGCCATTTTTCACGCATATTACGCGTATTATTATTTATTTTGAGCACTTCCAGTTGTCTCAGGTCACCTCAGTGACCATAGAAATGTAGCCCCACATTCCCTCTATAGAATGGTATAATTTGTGTCTCTTAATATTAAATGACGGATAAGATATAGTCGAAAATCTAGGGGAAGTTGGTATCCACCCCCCCTGGTGCCTCGGGTATATTGGGTATAACTTTTGAACGGTGTGAGATATCATCTCACATTTTACCTCAAAACGTGTGTAAATGAACCCCCTACAGCTACTTAAAAGGTCAAATTTTTATTCCATACGGAAAAAGTTTGAGATGAAAAAAACCTAGAGGGGGGGGGGTGGCAACCACCCCCCTTGGTAGCCCGAGGGTTAATGGCATTGATACGAATAATTATGATAATATATCAGCGTTCTTACCTGTGCGGCCCCATCCTGAAATGACACAAGTAAGGCCGTTGTAGTCGTTGTCGTTGTTCGCTGGAAGTTGAGCCACCTGAATATTGCCTCCAATGGTGATGGTGCTAGCAAAATTCAGAATGGCGATGTCGTTGCCATAGGTAGGCTTATTAATAATACCCACGTTGTAAAAAAGATGCTAACAACAAATCACAAAACAGCAAAAATTACTTTCTTATTTCGATTAATTTTATAAAATCCTTCAACAATAGGTCTGCGCATGTCATCGTCCATTTCGGTCGCTGAACGACTTATCCGTCATTTCGACGGATTATTTCGTCTAAACTCAGAATTTTCTCAGTAATTTTGGGTATGTTGGAATTTTCTGGTGCTAGGTTTGCATGCCGGACCTGTTCGTCGGTTTTGCCATGGCTTTTGCGCATTTAAAGGCTATTTTGTTCGCAAGTCGCCTTGGCCCATGTGACTGCATCAGTCCCATCCTTTTGATGTACGTTCGAACCTCAGCCATAACGGACCGTGTACGCCTCCTGTAACCGACTGTTCTCGTTTCGATGGAGGACGACCGACGCGAACCATTGGAGTGACCCCGACCTTCAGTCACTGGATGCGCTTCATCTAAAAACCGACACATGATGAATGCCTTTTCTGCGAACTCCTTGGCGCCTCGACGAATCGTCCGACGTGCGTCATCTTCTACCAGTGAGGGTTTGCTAGTTGGCATGGTCACCGTGTTTGCAAACGCTGTCACCTGTGACCACTCTATCGACGCAACTTGGCCCAGAGACTCTGAACATCCACGCCATCTTCAGCTGTCGATTGGTTCCATGCGTGTGCGTTGGCCTGCCAGTGGTGACTCTTTTAGATTACTGTGCATTGTTCTGCTAACTGGCGTAATATTTTCGTTCGTAATGACACTTCACATCATAATAGGTTAGCGCAGATAGCTCCTCTGAGTAGATATCTTGAAAAGGCGCTACATAAATTCTCATAATGAATGAATAATAATATGAATCGAATCATTTCAGAAACCAAACTTAGCAACACTAATAATTATTGTTATTGTCATTTGTTTTAGATGTCTACAAAATGTTTTCTTTCATAGCGTAAGAGCAATATGAACGTTAAACGTTCAAATCTCATACTAATGTGTTGCCCTTAAATTTTTCACGGTGGTAGTTTCTTCACAGAATTGGTCAACATACCTTCGTGTAGCTGGCAAGGTCTACGGTCTGACTTCCAGCTAGGTTCGATTGTTGATGCAGACCAGCGATTACTGTAATCGTGGCTGGGTCTCTACAAGAAGTAATAATGGAATGTTTGATATTGCCTACCACTAAAAGTTTAAACTATTGAAAATAAGAATCGTAGAATTAGTCGAACGTTCATAAAGCAACTTTATTCGTAAATGCACAGTAGGGTCTGCGTCATTTTGTCCATGCATGTAATGGATTTATGTTTAGAGTCTTTCGCAGTGGGAGTAAATATATTATGTTAAAGTATGACGCAAGCTCTTTGCTGCTGCTCTCGTTGAGTCGAGCATCAAATGTCGTAGGCGATATAAATAAAAACGATTATAGCTGATTGACTTTTCTTAAGAATTTATGTGTTTTGCGTACATTATCTGCAATAAATTACGCATAATCACGAAGCAAATTATACAAACTCAAGCATTGCACGTGTTACAGTAGTTAGCCTATCAGTAGTGAGTGACTAGATGCCTGGTCCACGTCTTTTCACTTACACTCCATCGACGCAGTGAGCTGCGCTGA
>JACEVL010000426.1:622500-675000 GCA_020284085.1 Aporrectodea caliginosa | reverse complement strand
GGAACAGTTTTTGGACGCTGGTGAAAGATGATTTGCGTCAATAGCCAGAGGGTCACGTAGTTCGAGACGGAGGCAGTGGCGTAGCTATCATGTGTGCAGGTTGTGCAAGGCACACGGGCACACGACCTCCAAGGGCCCACAGAGATAAAAAAAATTATTAATCTAGCCTAAGTCAGATTCTGCTCGAACCTCGGCTTAATCAAGATTTCACGGGCCAATACGCTTTCCGACCTACAGGTTCCACCTCAGATGCACTAATAGCCTTGACCGACAACCTTACGGATCTATTAATAGACAATAAATTCGTACATCTAATTGCCCTAGATTTTACAAAAGCCTTCGACACGGTGAGGCACTCTTACCTAGCTGAACAACTAGGAGAGCTGCAAATTCCAGACTGCTTGTACAATTGGATAATTGCCTATCTTGGAGATCGGGGTCATGAAACCAAATACAATGGCTTATTTTCTGCCATTGTTCACGTCAGTGCTAGTATTGTTCAGGGTTCGGGTTAGGCCCAGCCAACTTTATTTCTACAATTTCAAAGCTTAGGGCGGCCCACCCCGGAAATAGGCTTATCAAATATGCAGACGATACCTATCTGCTTGTACCCTCATCGAACACTGCCACAGTGGCAAACGAACTTGATCATGTGTCCCAATGGGCCGAAACATGTAACCTTAAACTAAATAAGAAAAAGACCTTTGAGATGGTGATCAGACGGCCGAGTGGGCGTGCATGTAATGACACTGTTCCGGATGTCACCCCGGGATTGACTAGGGTGTCCAGACTGAATATCCTAGGGGTTACATTTACCGAAGTTCTCAGCTTTGAGCCTGATATCACCCGAATATGTTGTAAGGCAAGACAATCAATGTATGCCCTGCGCATTCTTGTTGCGCATGGCCAGAGGCGAAAATCTGTACATAACTTTGGGGGGACAGAGACGGGTCCAGAAAGTTTATAAGGGGGGGAAATGGTCGTCCGAATTTCCACACTGCAATGTTTGCATTTTAGGCTGTCATGTGAACAAATTGCTCTATTATTTCAAAACTGATAGGAAGCAGATGTTACTGGTAGCTAAGATGTTGCTTGAGTCGTCTTTGAGTTTCTCTGCCCTGCGTAAATTTCAAATGGGGTCATGGCCGGATTGGCAACCCTGGATCTGCCCCTGGGGACAGAGAATACACAAATATTAATAATTCATCAACTGCATGCAGATTATAGAGTTCATATGTATATGCTTTATTCACCACGAAGCTATAGAAAGTGCAAAAACAAAAAATAGGTATAGGGCCTATACACAGATGCAAAACTGACGTATACATAAGATGATCATTTCTGTGATCTAACGTAGCTACATTGTAGATGTATATCAATAGCATACTCATCACAAAGTGGTACAAGTTCAATATTGTAACTACATAATTATATCCTGTGCCACAAGCAATGAGGACAGTAGCTGTTATTATGACTTTCACACAACAATCGACCAAAAATTAGTTTAAGCAGGTTATATTTTATAGTATAATGTACGAGGTCTATGTATACGACCAGAATAAAATAACAGATTACCATTGATGCATGTTAAATATCTTTCTGTATACATTATTTCAACACACATTCAACTGAAACATCCAAAATAGACATCACATAATATACATTTATACATTTATTATTAATAGGCCTATATTGTAGGGAGGCTCAGGCTAGGCTTCATTGGATCGGAACTAAAACTTATATTTTTCCATAAGGGGTAAGGATGAGGTTTCTGTAAACTCTCATTGAATCTGAGCAATATCTATGGTTCCAAGTTCAGAGGGTACGGACTCGAAGTCCAGATCCCACGAATCGCTCTCCTGGCCAGCTACAACGCTGTCATCAAGCCTTATTGGAACTGATATATATTGTAATACATACCGGGTTTCTTCTTTTTGCTGGAACTGAAACTCAACAATGACTGTCTGAGACGTTTGATTGAAGATGCATTATAAGTAGAACCCATGACTCGTCAATAATGGGGTCTCAATACATTGAACAGTGGCTTGGCCTTGCTCTCGATTTGAGCCTGTGGTCCGAGACCAAATTTAATATGAAGAACAATATTAGAACAATATTAAACCGTTGATCGTATGTGCGTGGCTGCCGACATGCAGTGCTAGACTAAATAAAGAGGACACAAAGACAGAAATGCGGAGAGAGACACACAGACAGAGACAGACAGAGGAGGCATAAAATTATTATGATGCTACAGGCCGGCTAGCTCGAGAGCAGATGACTAAGATGGAATCCCGAGGCACGAGGAATTTTGTGGCCAAACAAATCAGGATTGCTACACAAGATCATGTTTCAAGCGACAACCGAGCCTTGGAGCTGATGGATGTAATTTGTACAACCCTAGATGATGGATGAGCGCGATGCTAGTCTTCTTTGTAATACACAGAGGCCTTCCGAGCCACATTACAGACGAGAGTTTCTTTGAGAATTGTTTGAAAAAATGTTTAACTTTGGGGGGGGGACAGTCAACACTGCTGTCCCCCCAGTCAAAACTTTGGGGGACAGTCCCCCTCTGTCCCCCCATGATTTACGCCACTGCGCATGGCCTCACTGGTCTGCAGCTTTATGATGTAGTACGTGCAACAACAGTGGCTCGTTTACTCTATGCTGCACCGGCCTGGTGGGGGCTTGCGGGACAACAGGATAAATGCAGACTTCAATCAGTAATAAACAAGCTAATCCGCCTCCGGTACCTTCCTGAAGACTACCCAAAATTTGAGCGACTTTGCCTTGAAGCTGACACACGTCTTTTCTCTGCGGTCCTGATGAACCAAGGCCACGTACTGCATAGTTTACTTCCACCAAAAAAGCTCCAACAATATTCCCTGCGACCGCGATCGCACGACCATTGTGTACCTCTTGCAGATAATTTACAGCGAAAGACGTTTATTATTAGAATGTTGTACTCCTATTGACATTAACTGTTGATTGTTGTTACGATGTATGTACACCAGAGTGCGGATATGCAATTGGTTTTATTAAAGAATATACTTACTTACTTACTTACATTCCTGCTCATTTTGTGACAGATGTAGTTTTTGTGAGCACACTTGCAATACTTCCTTATATACTTACTTTACTTACGCAAAATATGGACATTCATGTTGTCAAGCCTGAAATGCCTTCAGTCGTGTCGACTAATTGGTATCGTATTCCTTTAGCCCACCAGCGGTTGTTTTGTTGTCTTTAGCCGATCTCCGAGAGATAACAGATCAGGACGTTATGTATATAATATGTATATGTAATATTTATACGCACAAGTATATATATACAAACATATATTATTGACTCTGGCTGCAGCAACAGTCTCTGACTCTGACTAAGTAATCAGCCACCTTTGGGATTGGGAAGCGACCAATATAGGTCGATGTTTTGAACGATGGCAAAGATTAAAGAATGCTAGTAATACAGTTTTAAACACTGTGTCTGCAAGACGTAATACAAGTATTACATCAAAACAATTAAGTGGAGTTGCGAAACGCAAGCGAGGTCAGCAGATTGAAATAGAATCATGGAAGTTGCCAAAACTCTCCAGTTTCATTGTCACTAAGACTGAAGTTGAAACGTCAATTACTGGAACTGGATCAACAGCCTGCACAGACAATAAAGATGTCAGTGGCCATGCAGACTGGCCACAATGACTCTGCTGATGGTGATGCTGCAGGAGTACGTTACTTACCTGTGGATCATGACATAGGTAGGATATTAATTTTGGTCTGGTCAAGTGCTACTATATATATATATATATATATATATATATATATATATAGTTAGTTAATTGGCAGCTCTTTACCCCTTCCTATGCAAATGGTACGGGCGTGCCTATGCTATCGTTTAGGATAGGTGTGATGATGCATGTCTGTCCATCTAACATAACATAACAAGGGTTAAGGTGGTTCAGAAGACTAAAAATCTGTGTGAGAACCACCAATTATACATGAATTAATATCCAATCTGCCCGAGGTTGTTCTTGAAGTTGTTGAGTGTCTCCACCGAAACTGCCTCCTCACTCAGCTCGTTCCAGGCATTTATCACTCTGCTACTAAAAAATCTTTGCTTAATAGCGCCTTCAGACTTCCTGAATGTCTTGTATTTGTGTCCCCTTAATCCTTCTCTCTCAGCCAACTGAAAGAATCTTGAGTATGGCGTTACTTCTTTGTTAGTCATCAACTTGTATGTCTCTAATAAATCTCCTCTGCATCTTCTCTTCTCTAGTGTTATCAGTCCACAATTCAGCAATCTCTCTTCATACGTCAGTTTTCCAAATCCTCTGATCATCTTTGTTGCACTCCGCTACACCTTTTCTAGCACTTCCTTATCTTTTGCGTGTAGGGACTCCACACTTGAGCACAGTACTCTAAGTGAGGTCTGACCAGAGTTTTATATAGGTTCAGGAAGATGCTTTTTTCTCTGCTGATCACCGTCCTTCTGATTTGTCTCAGCACCTTATTTGCTTTGGTCGCTACTTCTCTGCATTGCCTGGATGATTTTGCGCTTTGCGGTGTATTGTGACTCCCGGATCTTTCTCCTCTTCCGTTGTTCTTACTTTCCTGTCTCCCATTTCATATTCAAAACTTCTGTTCTTTCTTCCCACATGCATTACTGCGCACTTATCCATGTTGAAAAGCATGTTCCACTCTTCTGACCATTTGCACAATCTTTCTAAATCCTCCCTTAGTATCTTGGCTTTTTCATCGTTATTAACTTTTGCGCAGAGTTTTGTGTCATCTGTAAACTTAGAGATCTTTGAAACGATTCCTTCATCTATATCATTGATGTATATCACAAATAGCAGTGGCCCTAAGACAGATCCCTGAGGTACTCCACTTGTGACTTTAATCCAGCTTGAGTTACTGCCCTTTATTCTTACTCGCTGTCTCCTCTCATGTAGCCAGTTACTGATCCATTTTAGTAGACCTCCCTGTATCCCGCATGGCTGTATGTCCATGGCTAATCTTTTGTGGGGCACTTTGTCAAATGCCTTTGCGAACTCCAAATACACCAGGTCCACCGAGTGTTTCCTGTCCAGATTTTCGTAAACCTCCTCAAAAAATCCAACAGGTTTGTTAAACAGGATCGTCCCTTCATGAACCCATGCTGGCTGTTGTCAATTAGTCCATTTTTATTGAGGTGCTCAACCATCCTTCCCTTGATTATTTGTTCTAATACTTTGCATATGTTGCAAGTTAGACTGACTGGTCTGTAGTTGCTGCTTTCACTCCTGCACCCTTTCTTATATAATGGCGTGACAATGGCATCCCACCAGTCTCTTGGAATACCGGTAACTCCTGACTTGATGGATTCGATGAATATTTCAGACAAAAAGGCTCCGACTTCATGTCTCACCTCCTTTAGAAACTTGGGATGCAACTCGTCGATTCCTGGAGTTTTATCTTCTTGGAGGTTTTCCAGCATCTTCACCACTACCTCTTCGGAGATGTACACATCCGTCAGACTCTGGTCATCGCTCCCTTTGAACAGTTTCCTTGGCTCTGGTATGTTTTTCGTGTCTTCCTCTGTGAGAACTGACCCGAAGTACTTATTTAGCATTTCGGCAGTTTCTTCTTTTTCAGTCACAATCTTCCCTAGGTCGTTTTTTAGTGGTCCCACTTTGTCTTTCCTTTTTTGCTTGCTTCTCATGTATCTGTAGAAATTCTTGTCGTCCCTTTTTATGTTTTGACTCAGCTTTACTTCATATTCCTTTATTGCCTTTCTGTTTATTTCTTTTGCTGAATTTCTCTTTTTGATGTATTTATCCTTTGCTTGTTCCAGTGTCCTCTCTGTGTATTCATCCAGTTCGTCGAGTTTAATCCGCCTCATCTGCTGCATCCTTTTCCACGCTCTATTTTTAGTTCTTCTGGCCTTTTGAACCTCCTTGTTAACCCGGGGACGTCTCTTGTTGGTTCTGTTTAAAGTTGGCACTGATTCTTCAATGACCTCTTTCATACAAGATACAAACTGCTTCCATCGTTCATTTAAGTTCAAACCTGCCAATCTATTTGCCAATCCCTTGTCCCGAATTTTACTTCTTACTTTGTCATAGTCTGCCTTGAAATAATTATAGCGCTTATGATATGCCTCTATTTCTGTTTCGTACTCTCATTTGACGATGAATCTGATAATTCGGTGATCGCTTGTGCCAAACTCTTCTCGCACCATGACTTCTTCTACCAGGTTCTCTTCTGTTGAGATAACTAGGTCTAGTGTGTTATCCCCTCTTGTTGGCTCTGTCACATGCTGTGTGAGGAAACTTTTATCCATGCATTCCAGGAAGAGTTCATCCGCTTTGTTCTTTCATTCTCTTATCCTTCAGTCAATATGGTGATTAAAGTCGCGCATTATAATACAAGACATTTTTGTAGCCTTTCCGATCAGCTCCTGCAGGCCACTGTCACTCTCTTTTGAAGAATCTCAGACTCTATAGCAAGCTCCGATTAGCAGTGCCTCATCCTTGTTCTTTATTTCACACCACACACTTTCCTTGAATCTATCTTCTTTCAGGTCATTTCTTTCCAGTGCAGTTAGGTTATCCTTTATGTACAACAACACTCCTCCCCCATGTCTTCTTTCTCCCCCATTATCCCTGTCTTTTCGAAACATCGTATATCCCTCCAATTGTAATTCACTGTCTTGTATTGATTCATTTGCCAGGATTCTGTTATGCCAATTATATCAGGTCTCTCTGTTTCCACATACAGTTCCAATTCGGTTCTTTTGTCATTAGTCACTACACTTCTTGCATTTACGTAGAAGGCCCTCAGAATGTTTGCTTTCCCTATGCGCTGTGTTTCCTTATCTAAAACTTCCTTATTTTCACAATCCGCATGTCTCCCGGTAAACCTCTCACCTGGTACTACCATTCCCTCGACTCTTCCTTTTTTGCTTTTCTCTGCATTCCTTGACCAGCTCTCTGCATTGTTCTCTGTCACTTTCGGTCATGTCATGTGTCACCGATATCTGCTTCAGTTGTTCATCCGCAGTCCGTAGCCTTGACAGATTCTCAAGAACTTTGTTTTTCGTTGTACCATCCCTAAATTCTATAAGCAGTGGTCTTTGTTTCTCTCCTCCTGCCAGTTTTCCTAGTCTAAAGACCCTCTTTATGTCCTTGTCCTCGCATGGTACCTTCAAGACCTCATTTATGAGGTAGATCGTTGATTTCCTATCTTCCTTGTTGTTTTCTTTTTCGTCCGTCGCTTTCTACCATTCTGTGTATGATAACGTAATTCTTTTTCCTTTCTTTCATTTTATCTTCTTCAACACGAAGTTCTATTTGTTTTTCAACATCTTTTACCTGTTGTGTGACCGCTTTCAACTCTTCATCCACCTTCCTCTTGACTCTTTCACTCCAGGCTTCTGTTTTCGCTTCAATGTTACCCGTAATCTCTGCTTCCTCCATAGCTTTGATTTTCTCAAAGCTCTTGACCATCTGGTCCATCTTCGACTGTTGCTCGTGATATTTTTTGGTAGTTTCCACTTCCTCTGCAATCCTGATGGTCATCAATCCCTCGAACGTTTTTCCAGTTCTCCGATTCTTCTCTCCTGTACTTCGCTACGATTTTCCAAAGTTTCAATTTTATAACAGTTTTTGCAACACGATTCTCCGAAACTATCAATGCCTCCAATCATTTCGCATTTTCCACATTTCTTCAAGTTTTTTAGTGTAATTGCCATTCTTAATTAATTTTACCGCCCCTTTGATTTGCCGATGTAGTTCTCCACGTGCTTTTGTCTATCAATGGCCACTTGTAAAGTCCGAAGGAATCGTAATCGTAATCGTAATCAAGCATTTATACAGCGCCACTCAAAACAGAGGCGCTCCCGACCCGAGCCAGTCTCTTCACTGGTAAAGGGAGGTTTTCAGGCGCTTGCGGAACTGGTCAAAAGAAATAGAAAAAAGGTCAGTCCTGAGGGACTGAGGTAACTGGTTCCAGCTATTGGGACCAACAATAGCGAAACTCCTAGACTGGGCCGTAGAAGTACGCACCCGTGGGACAACCAAGTAACCACGAGCCGAGGACCGAAGGGAGGAACGACTGTGCAGAGAAGATACTGGGGTACAAAAGGCCCTAAGATAGTGAGGAGCAGACCCAGCAAGACAGCTTCGCATGAGGGAACAGACCTTGAATTGGATGCGCTGGCGGATGGGGAGCCAGTGAAGGGAGTTACGGATAAAATAGGAGATATGGTCAAACTTTGCAATGCCCCCTATGAGGCGGGCGGCAGCGTTTAGAATGGACTGAAGTTTATAATTATGTATTTGTAGAGGAGAGACCAATGTACACCGCATTTCCATAATCAATCCTGGAACAGATCAATGCATGGACCAAAGTCGTGATAGTGTGCAGTGGTAGTGATTGGCGGATGGCACGGAGTTGGCGTAGGTAGTAGAAGCAGGAACGAGAGACACTATTTACGTGAACAGACAGAGAGAGGACAGGATCAAGAATTAATCCAAGATCACGGACAGAGGAAGAGAAGTGCATATTTGGAAACCGAAGACGAAGGGAGTCAGCATTCTTGGTAAGCTGGGCACGACTACCGAGCCATATGTACTGAGTCTTGTCTTGGTTAAGACGGAGGCGATTTGAGGATAACCATCGGTCAAGAGCAGCTGAAGCCTCTAGAATACGCTCGACCATAAGAGCAGCTGAGTCTGCAGGTCCAAGAAGGTAAGCCTGCGTGTCATCAGCATATTGTTGGGATAGGACACCCAGTGGACCAAGGACCCCAGCCAGATCCGAAGTATATAGGACAAACAGAAGGGGAGCAAGAACCGAGCCCTGAGGTAAGCCGTAAGAGAGGGGAACCCAAGCAGAGCGGGTGGGACCAAAAACTACCGAGACGGAGCGATCAGAAAGAAATGAGTGGAACCAGAGAAGAGCAGAATCAGTAATCCCAAATGAGTTAGAGAGCCGGTCAAGAAGGATGGTGTGATCAACAGTGTCGAAAGCGGCACTAATGTCATAGAGGGAAAGTAGAGTGACATGGCCACGATCAACGGCATGAAATACATCAGCCAGAAGACTCACCATAAGAGATTCTGTCGAGTGAAATTTTCTAAATCCAGACTGAAGAGGAGGCATTAGAGAGTGTAGGTCAAGGTAGTCCACCAGTTGTACAGACAGACATTTCTCAAGAAGCTTCGAGAGGAAAGACAAGTTTGAGATAGGGCGGTAATATGAAGGGGAGCCAGGGTCAAGACCTTGTCGCTTGATGGAAGGGAAAACCACAGCCCTTTTATGCAATGCAGGTACGTAGCCCTGGGCCAGCGAAGAGTTACATGAAATTACCAAAAACGGAACAAGTTCATCTAAAAATTCCTTAACTAAGAATGAAGGAAGTAAGTCAAGTTCGCAAGACTTCAAAGAAGAGTCCATTATGAGTTGACGGATGGCATCAGGCTGAAGAGGCTTCCACGAAGAGAGAACAGCTGCAGTGGAGGAGGAGACAGGAGGAGGGGAGTTTTCCGTGGATTTGCGAGTAGAATCAATCTTAGCCTGTATAAAGTTGAGGTAATCGTCTGCCGTGAACGGAGTCTTAGTTGGAGAGGTGGGGGCAGTAGACCGGCCAAGGACGTCCGCAATCGCCGCCCAGAGACGACGTGGATTTCCTCTCTCCCGGTCAATCAACGACTCCCAATACGAAGTCTCCTTCAGCCGGAACTCGTGATACATGTCTCGGAGATGGTTAATCCAAATGAGGCGGTCAGACGGGTCACTTGTGCGACGGTATTTACGCTCAAAGCGTCTAACGTTCCGACGAAGCATACGGCAATGTTGGTCCAGCCATGGCTGTAACGGTCTGACTCGAGTTCGATGTTGACGTAGCGGAAGAAGGTCATCGATGAGGGGTCGTATCGCTGAGTCGTAGAGAGCGAAGAGGTCCTCACACGGACGATCGACCAGAGGCGAGAGGTCACCACAGAGAGGACTGCTGAGGAGGCCATCACGAAACGCCTCTCGATCAAGGCGACTCCAACCACGGGAGTGGCGGAGAGCGAAGGTAGGTTGGGCGCAGAGAAGTGGCACGGTGTAGCGTAGAAGACCGTGATCGGAAATGGACGGCGGTTCAACAGTTAGATCAGAGATGCTACAGTCGTCGCGCGTGATAATGACATCCAGCCACCCACCCAAGGCATGGGTAGGTTCTGCGACGTGTTGAGTTAAACCAAACTGCGAGAGAAGATCCAGGAAACATGTAGTTTCTGGTAGGGAACTGTCCTCCAAATGGATGTTAAGATCCCCAGTAATGAGTAGCTGGGAGTTGAATGTGGCGTAGACCTCTAAAAGGGAGGAAAACTCGGAGAAGAAGGCGGCAGTGAGAGGTACGGAGCCAGGATAGCAAGAACAGTAAGCGGTCCTCTGGACGTAGCACAAGAGAACACGAGAGATTCAAACGAAGTCGTCTCAATTTCAAGACAGATCTTTTTGATCCGAAGGTTATCTCAAAAGTGAACTAAGTGAAGTAGGTCAAACCGCCGCTGCTCACTTTATAGATCAGTTCAACTTAATTCCAGCGCTGTAGCGATGAAACGACGAGGGAAATAAATCCACCCAACGACTAATATTTAACTTCTTACTGGTCACAACAAATATTATGAACTTTAAGATAGTTTTAATAGTTATAATAAATCGCAAACTTTTACACGAAACGGTAACCGTCCACGATGATGGGTGCGTTTTTCTTCTGCAGGGCCAATGAGAGGAGTCGCTGTTGCCCTGAGGTCCGGTTCCAGGGAAGTGTCTAAAACTATTGCGAAAGTGCATGTATAGTTCTTCATGTTCAGAATACAGTCGCTAATCCATTCGTTTACTTGTAAACAAAAAACGACCTGTCACGTTCCTGTATTGTCATTAAACAGTGCTCCACAGAAACTTCATACTACATGTAGGCACAGGCATGCTCAAATATTCTCCTCATCTGACGGTGGCGACCTGACAATTCTCTCAACTCCTCTCAGGTCTCACCCCAGAAATCAGGGAGACGTCAAATGGTGCAGGGGTGGATCAGGGTCCCAGGGAATCACGTATTTGCCTCTGTTTTTTTAACTTTCATGGAATATATATTGCTAAATTTAATTTAAGTACCACGAAGAATCGACGATTCTTTGGTTTGCAAATTCAGATCATGGACCAGAATTGATAGCTCGTCATTTGGAGCCTGATTTTCAGAATGACAATGAGACAGCTTGCGTTTACTGTGCTAGTAACACAGTTTCAGGACAAAGATGATTGAAATTTCTGCTTAACAAAAGTCTAGAAAGAAAACTATATAATGTCATTGCATTCCTTTAAGTACTAGTACTATAAGTGAATAGGTATGCAACGTGATTCGTATTAAATTCGATTGCGAAATACTGATATTATAACATTGTAATATATGTCTCATTTTTGCAGCATTCAATACAATACAATACTCGTTTATTGAACTCAGAAGCTGACAAAACGCAACTTCAACAAAACACATGATTCAGGGCTTCTAAGGGAGCGGTATGACTAAGTCAGTAGGTATTCTTAAATGCATTTTATGTTTATTCTGTTAGTAGTAATGTGATTTTTATTGCATGCTTAAATATCATTGTTTAGTTTTGGTAATCTTGATAGTAAGAACGCAAGGGTACAGGCCTTACAGGGCCAGACAGGGAGGGGCCTATGCGGGACCCCTGCACAAGGGCCCATGAAAAGCTAGCTACGCCTCTGGACGGAGGTCATTCGAGGCAGCAGCCCCCACAATTTAAAAGTATATAAGTTTTTTGGCGAAGTCCATGCGTTGATTGTGGCCATGTCATTTATGTAGGCTTAAGTCCTTCCCTTTGAGATGTGGATATGGCGCAGAATGGAGAAAATCAGCTGGGTGGAGCGAAGAACGAATGAGGAAATCTTACAGCTGGTGGAAGAAAGAAGATCACTGATAGGCACTATACGGGAGCGGCAGAAGAAATGGATAGGACACATCTTAAGGAGCGACACCCTACTAAGAGACATCATTGAGGGAAGAATGGAGGGGAAAAAGATGAGAGGTAGGCCAAGAACAATGCTACTGGACTGGATGTTGGCAGAGGAGGGATACAGCGGACTGAAAAGAGAAGCAGAGAACAGAGAAAAATGGCGTCGTTGGACATATGAACCTGCCTGAGGGCAGAGAACGTGAAGAAGAAGAAAGTCCTTCCCGCATTAACCAGGTGTAGGCCTAATCTGCATCAAAGGCTGTAGATCGGTTGATCGGCGTTTAACCTAGGTGTAAAAATATAATCGATTTTACACCGACGGAACTGCATTTGTTACAAATACAAAGACTACTAAATTTTATATCTTAGTGATGCTCATGAGTATTATTTTGCAGGATATTATTATGCCATGTTGTGCTGAATCTTCGGCAGCTGAGAGTATCAGTCTCATCCATTCCTGGTTGCATATTGATTCGAGGCTCGAGGTGACCTGGTTGCCTCTGGGGTCCGAACTTCCACCGTGCTAGATGCTTCGTCGTTGTCAGTCCATTTACGGAATAGCTGTCCTACAAATCTACGACATCAGCTCAGTGTGTAGGTCGAGGCATTTCTGCATTTAGCATGCTAAACATTTCTTCCATCATTCGCCTGCCGACTTATTTTCACCATAAGAAATATGTTTCTGTCTCCTGCCAATACATGTAAACTGTGTAGGTCGAGGCATTTCTGCATTTAGCATGCTAAACATTTCTTCCATCATTTGCAAGACTATTGATCAGGCTAATACTGTAACAATGCATTTCAATGCATATGATGTTTATCACGCTATCTGTGTTTATTACATCCGTATTAGTTAGCATTAAGAATAATATTATAGTTCATTCGTTACTTCATAAACAAGAGTTGTGTCAAATATAAACAGCTACAATTTATATGATATTTTGAAATTATGGATCACAGTTCATGTCACAGTCTGTTTGTCCTTAGCTATTAACCATCTTCATAAATTGATTTTTAAAATATCATACATACAAGTTGGAGCCATATTCTTAAAAGAACTGCAAGAAGAAAGACTAAAGTAGCCTACCGTGTGGCAATAAATATTGTTAAAGCAATTTCAATAATCGACCTCGCAATGCAAGTGCCGAATAAAGTATCGTGGCTCTGAGTTTTCGTTGATCAGTAGAAACATCCCACGGATGAAGATCTGATGGACAGATCTTCTTGAAATGCATCGTAAAGCCATTGAGAGCTTTCGTCAACGACTTCCGTTCAGTTCCCATCTGCATTTCACACTGTACGTTGATATAGTGAAGAAAAAGCACAGGACATATTTTAATTGCATCGGAGTAGCAATTCTGATCATTTGTACGAAAACCGTAGACCCTTAAGAATCCGACAATGGTCTGGATATCATCATCAAACAGATCTAACCATTCCGTCGATAACAGAACGGGAAAAGACATTTCGGTATTCGCTATGTTGCAAAACGATGATAGATCAGCAATCAACGGGTTGCAAATGATCAGACATTCGAAGACTTTTCGACACAGGCTTCGAGATCTTGAGTAATCTCTTTTAGCAGCATAGTAAAAGTTGGCAAGATAAGTGACAAAGAGGAAGAAAGAATACTTGTTGCACACGGTATTCCGTAGAAGTATTCTATTCGAGTCAGACAGTAGACCGTCTAGTTGTGATCGTAGCGTATCAGCGGATATAGATACCCGATAGTCTTGCACTATTTCCCGCAACAGAATTTCCTCTGTTATATCTTCAGATTCGATTGTCATCTTTGAAGTTTCTTCACTTTTGGCTGACCTCCTTAGCTCCACCTGCAATTTTAAGGCCAAGTGCAAATATTCAAACTCTTCCGTATTCGCGTGAACCACAATTTGATCATTTCGTTCTTCTATTAGTCCTGGGAAGAGAATACGGTTTTGCGACATAATGCCATTTAAAACATTAAGGCTTGCTACGCTTCGTTTGTTGAGGTGTTTTACGAACGGCATCAAACGTTCTTCATCCAAGTAATCTGACAAGAATTCAACTTCCTTACTGAAATTGTGATCAACAGGTAGATGGTCCAACATGTTGTTTTCAGGAATGAAATAGTTTGGACAATTCTTATCGATAAGCCATTCGATCATTTCGCATAAGATTTCAACGATGGCTGTAGATATGTTGCCATTCATCCAGAAGTTCTTGGGCTGCTTTTCGCATTGCCAGAGCATGAGTGTTTTGAAGTGATAAGTACAAAGGACAGTCTGGTTGCTACCCCCGCATGCCTTTACAACATGCTGCTTTATCAGCCGAAGTATATAATAGACGTGTTTTTGTTCTGGCATCCAGCTCTCAATCAGACGGAGCTCCGCTTTGGAAAACGAGATTCTCCAGAGAATGTAGTCTCCAGTGTGAAGTGGATGAGACTTTTCGACTAAGTGATAACCGCCACTGACCACCAATTCAACTACATCTTTGGTTGGCCAACCACTTGGGCGACAGCGTGTTGTCCATGTTCTCGCTGTTGTTGGCCAACCATGACAAAAAACACTAAAAACTGCATCAATATCAAGGATTTGTAAAGACCCCTCGGAATTCACCTGAATTATAGTGTGTGGCATTTTATGGGCAGGTCCACTTATTTCTGTGAAGATGTCGAATTGCGAAGCTCTTGTCATTAGATAGTCACGATCGCTTTGTTGAATTTGAACAAAACCTGGATAAATCAAATATTCGTAAAACTTTATTATACGGCCTTGGAATCCTTTCGGAGGATCATCGGAAGAGGCAACTCCGATTTCGTTCGTGTATAGTAAAACATCACATCAAGATCCGATTCAATACGACTCATGAGAGAGTTCAACTCAGCAGTACTTCCTGTTATTTTCACTCGAACGGTCATCAGATTCTTAGAAAGGTGCTGATAAAATGTTTTCCAATCGTCCTTTTCTGACATAATTATTGTCGATCGTGTCCGACGATAGACGATTGTTGTAGGTTTCGATATTTCTTTGTCGAATTAAGTTTGTGTTGGTTTCACAGTGTGTGAACCCAACTCGTCGATTTAAAATGTAGATCATGCAGACTTCTAGCCTCTGATAACTTTCTTTTCAGTGAAATTATAACTGAACCAGAGTGATCCACTGTCTCTTAGGAGTATCAGGAAACAAAGTTTATCAACTTGAATAGTATCATAATCACGAGGTTATAGAAAAACACGTCTAGAGTACCGGTAAATTTTAACGAAAATAGTCAAAATACTATTAACTGTGTACATTATATTCTATAGAACATTGCACTATACAATATCCATACACTATGCTGATGCTATGGGCAAATATTTGACAAAATTTATTCAAGCTGTGACTTATGACAATACAACCGAAGTTACCCAACCGCATCGACAAAATCATCAAACAAAGCCGAGCTGAGAAAATGTTGATGGTTTTCATGACTAAATATTTGCCTTTAGGTCAATCTGAAAGTGCACAATAACCACGCAAGTTCCTCGGCATATATTAACGAAACGTTAATGCTTAGTCAGAACATTTCCCCAAGGCGCTAGATGCAATTATTATAGGTATGGGCCTATGTCTGTCTGAATTGTTAGCCTCTACAAGTAGGCTAGCACCAAACATAAACTCTTGTAGAATATGTCACACACGCACTAGCACAGCGACCAGTGGCGGCGCCAGCTATACAATTTCAGCAGGTCGCGTCAGGGTCATGGGAGTTATTCAGCAGGTCGAAGAAATTAATGTTTGAGTTTGACGCCTCAAGCAGCATAACTTATATATATATATATATATATATATATATATTATATATATATATATACATACATGTATATATAACGAAGAAAATTATTATTGAACGCTTATAGCCCACGTGTTGTAGCATATTCAAATAAATTTCACAGAATTCAGCATTAAAACGTTAAACGTTAGTTACTTTACTAGATTTTGAAGTACTGATGAGCTACTCAGAGCATAGTGAACATGTAGGCCTATGCTAATAAAACATACGAGTCGCATGACCCACGTTTTCAAGATTTACAGAAACATCGTTTAACTCCTGCAATTCGAGCATTCGCTAGCATTATTATCGTTCAGAACTACACCAACGTCGGCATAGGCTAACAGTCATATCATTCTGCTTAACGTTTTTCCGTCAGATTTATTTCCGAAGAAATCTTCAATGTTGCAGCGCCTCATTTTTATTTATTCATTTCTTTGCTAATGTATAATTATAACGTTGATGCAATTCGTAAATTCTGCCCTATTTGACCAAATCTCCACTCTTGATATCCCAGACCAAATCTATAACTGGCTAGTTGAATTTCATCGATCTTGAACGCTCACGCCTCACTATATTCAAAGGTCACTCTTCATCTCTCCTCCCAATCAATGCTAGTATAGTTCAAGGCTCTGTCTAAGGACCTACCAACTTCTCCATTAATGGTTCAGACCTGCACCCTTTTCAGCCCCTTAATCTTATGTTCAAATTTTCAGATGACACTTACCTCCTTACTGAATCCTCTCAAGCTCATACTATTCCATCTGAACCGCATTTAATCTCTACATGGGTTTCTGCCAATAACCTTACCTTAAATAGCTCTAAATCTAAAAACAAATGATCATTTTTCGCCATCGACACCAATTTGACCCTCCTCCTCCATTACCTAGTATTACCCGAGTTAAAACTTTGAAAATACTGGGTGTCATCCTTCAAGATAATCTCAAACTCACAGCCCATATATAGGTCACCTCACAGCAACTTGCTCCTCCTCTTTTTATGCGATCAGAAAACTCAAAACCCATGGCCTTTCTTCCTCATCCATCCATAATGTAACCAAAGCCACTACCGTTGCTCAACTTCTATACATGCCTCCCCATCCTGGTGGAGTCTTACCCTGGTTTCCGATAATGAGTGCCTGGAAAAACTCCTAAAAAGAGCCAAACGCCTATAGGTTACCTAGAACAATCCTTTCCAACAGTCTATGAACTTGCAAATATAGCCGATGCGAAAGTCCTATAATAATAGGTCCTTGATTTTTGACGTAACGGCGGAAAAGACTACATAATCATTAATTTCAATTTTAGAGTTTACAACATAGGCTTCTGTTGACATAAACGTTTAAATGTCGTTTAGATCTAATAATTGCTATAGTGATCCTAAGGTACAGATGATGATGTTTGAAATGAAACGAAGATATTAAACATTCCAAAGAATTTTAAGCAGGTCATTAAGCAGGTCGGGAGCAAAATAAGCAGGTCAAATGACCTGCTGCGCCCTGCTGTAGCGCCGCCACTGTCAGCGACATGCACACCTTTCTCTTCATCTTTTATTTTTCCTTCAAACAACCTAAATTCCCCAAGGTTTGACCAATTTCACGCTTCTGACCAAATCTGAATGTCCTTTTCTCGGTGATCGCCATTAATATACCATTGCAGACTATAATCACTTTATACTGAGTGTAAACAAGGTGGGAAGCGCCCGCTCACAAAGTCTCATAGGATTACTTTTGCCAAAAAATCGAGTTAAGCAAGTCTTTTGTACCTTCGATGGGGATTATAGGGTTTGATATTTCGAAATATGCTAAAGTGTTACATAGTTACTCGAAACGTTTGATGACGCGATAAAAGCTAGGTTGCCTGCAAATGCAATTAGCACCAGTAGGCCCTAGTAGGACCTATTTAATGCTCAAAGACAGCTTATTGCAGCCACGGCCGTGGATGTCAATCTTAACTTATCTCATAAATTCAGATTTCTATAGATAACCTGAAACCTTGACTAATCACCGACCGAAGACTTGACTGAGATGAGTAGCCATGCATCTCTCTATTGATTAGAAGATCAAACAAGGCAGGATGGCATTCGTAGTATGGATGGAACATTGTAGTTGGACGTAATGGGGAATGGCCCGAGGTAAGAAGCGTGGTGGAGATTGTAATACGGAGCGAAGTATCAGCTTCGACCCATGCTAATCCTTCTAGCTCAGGAAGGAAGAGTGAAATCGAGAGAGTGAAAGAATAAGGAAATGCTCAGAGAGTTTTAATAAATTGCGTGTAATGGCAGACAGTCTGGGTTGGCCTTCAACTAGGTAGTGTGGTGGCTAAAAATAGAAAGATACACTGAGAGACGCAGGCAAATAGAGTAAATATTTGAAAATATTCATCGTATAAAAATCAGGCGCAGACCAGGGGCGCAACCACGGTCCAGAAGTTGGGGACCTACTAGAATGTCTCGTTGGGGGGGATTGCGAGCGCCGAAGGCGCGAAGCTGCGATTGCCGAAGGCATGAAACCCCTAACGACTAGAGGGTATGGGGGAGCGTCGTAAGCTCCACCATCGGGGTCTTTTAGCCGGCGCAATTTTGAGCATACGATGCCAAATGGAGTACATTTTGGGCTTTAATTTACCTCAAATCTTTCACCGATGATTTGTATATAAAAGTACCTAAACCATCTAGATCTGTGAAAAATGTGACTTTATTATATGAATAAACTGGACGTGACAAGGGTTTAAGAGAATTGAACGGAAAAGAGTAGAATAAGTATGTATGTATATGGCCATTTATATAGCGCCTTACAAGAAACTCACGAAGGCGCTAAACGTGACTACCCAACAGATCTAAACAGATGCGACTTAAGAAGTTTCGAAAATGTTTCCTGAGCTGCCTGCGGTGCAATGTTACGAATTGTTAATGGAAGGCTGTTCCATTAAGTGTTTGTCAAAACTAGGAAAGTCGGCAGGGAGGAAGCCTGAACGGGTCAATTTTCTCAGAATACCGTTAAGGCGTTTACGTTCCCCTACAGTGGTAAATTCCCACCAAACAGGGGAGGCATAAAGTAGCCGTGCGAGGATAGTACCGTAGTAGCTCTAACAACGTTGACCGTGGTGACCGTGGGCGACCAAAACACGTAGCGCGAACATGGATTTTCGGGCTTTGCAGCATATTTTGTCCATGTGTGCCCCAAAGCCAATCCGATCAGAGATGGTGAAACCCAAAATGACCATCTCCTGGACCCGTTGGATGCCAGGGGTGAGAGGAGGGAGGGCAATAGGTTTGGACCTCGGTCGTTTGACAACCATTTCTCTGGTTTTAGCATGGTTTAATTTAAGATTGCTAATGGATGCCCACTTAGAGATATGGTCAAGTTCAGAAAGAGTGCTGTCAATGCAGGGAGCAGGGACTGCAGCAAGCAGCTATCGTCGGCATATTTAGGGAGACGGTTTCTACTGCGCTTAGGTTTAAGGCTAGAAATGGGTATGGCAAAATGACAAGGCCAGAGCCTTGTAGCCTACTATACTGGCATTAATGGTACAGACGGGAGAGATCGCGGAAGGCAATATAGGGGTATGAGGGAGCGTCGTAAGTTCCCCATCGGGGTCTGGGGCGGAGTCCCAGAAGCCGACGCAATTTTGAGCATTTGATACCAAATGGAGTGCAATTTGGGCTCTTGTTTGCCTCACAATTTTCAAAAGTTGGGGGACCGTCCCAGCCGGTTCGAAAGTTGGGGGGACGCGTCCCACGGGTCCCATAGGGTGGTTGCGCCTATGCCGCAGACGTAATGGGGATCCTTGACGTTGGAAGGACAGTGTGTCAATGTGTTATTAAAAATATGAGACGAAGCAAGCTCTTCACACAGGGGCAACTGGGGTCAAATGAATATATTGTAAAACATTGACCAGCTCAGGATCTGCTATATCAAAACCTATAATAAAGTGTTAGGGTAGATTCCACCAAACGGACATAACGAGTTCACAGAAAACGAGAAAATATTGTAAAGTATCTCATTTTTAACTTTTCAGGGGTTGAAGAGGGGCGATTAAGAGCAGAGCAGGTGCATTGTGAATTCAATTTAGCCAGCGGTAATTACAGTTATAGAGAGAAGGTTGCATCCTTCGAGAGAAGAAACCGCATATCTGGTTTTACCATCTTCCATCATGAGTTAGAAAACACAACACATCAGGAAATTAAAGACGCGAGTCTCGTACCTCACTTAAATCATGACGAATTAGGCTGATAATTATTTGCTAGACTATTCCTTTAGTACTATGTTTAGTACTTCTTGTTTCTAAAATTAACATATAGCCTAGTCTGCCAAAATAGGATCCGACTTGCTGGCGTCATAAGAGAATAATCGAATGCGCGAACAGAGTCGACAAACATTAGAAACGTTGACATCCTTAGCATTGCCTCAACCGTTTGATTGCATTGTTTATCTTTCGTGACAAAGGTCTGTCGAAGGTTAGATACAATCATCTGGATCCGTTTCCTCAAACTGAAGGTGAACTTAACCATTTTTCGTCATAACGTCTGCGTCTTCATTTTATTTGCTTTTCATCAAAGACTGAACGCGCAACCAGTGGACAGACATTGTGCATTTTGATTAACCATGGACGTTTGGTGGTAAATAGGAACTTGTATATCTTGATTTTAATTCTAAATCATATACAATTATGCATGAATGTATTTATGAATATACATGCAAATATTTAGTTATGTATGTTTGCATGTATACTTGAAATCTACTATCAAATAAAATAATATACACTTAAATAAAAATAGTATAATCGCCGACAGCCCCTATTGCACTACAACGACTCTAAACTATCAAAACATATCTTCTGTTTTCAGTCATTAATTGTACTTTCTATAAAGTCCAATTGCCTCTCAGAGCCTGCAAGATATTCATAGAAATCGAATTGGATAGGACTCCCATTGTTCTTACTGCGACTCGCAAATATTCTCCCTGATCATCGAACCAAGACAGAACCGAACTGTCGAGCTTCTTCAGGCCACAAAGTTTTCAGTTCACTGTCCTGTGTTGTGACAATTATCTAAAGACACTCATTCATGAAATAAAACTGTTTCGCTGGAGCGAGATGATATTGCACCACTACGTCCACTAGTTAGCTGAAAATGCTGAGCTCCGCGTTGTTACCCCACCCTGAATCCTACCGTACCTAATACCTCGGGCTGTCTGAGCAGCAGGCTGTTGCAGTAGTCGTTTCTGGCTAAAGTCAGACTGGTGACAATCGAGAGTGTCATTGGCATCTTCATATGAAAGAGCTTTGCTTCCAGCAGACCAATGTTTATCATGGAGAAGGTCCGGTGATGATCAACGACCATTCCCAGGATTTCGATATGAAACGAAGGCATAATGATATTAGATTTAGCAGAAACGTGAGTTTGAAGGAGCTCTGGCGTTGTCATCACAAGCATAATAGAAAACCAGTACTTCCAGTTATTTTCATTCGAGCGTTCATCGGATTCTTAGAAAGGTGATGATAAAAGGTTTTCCAATCGTCCTTTTCTGACATATGTTCGACCGGGTACAACGATCTATAGATAGACTAGTCAAAGTTATAGGTTTCAGTGACCCGATGATTCTTTGTCGAATTAAGTTTTGTGTTGATTTCACAGTGTGTGTGGTCCAAACTGGTCGATTCAAACTTTAGACCATAATGATTTCTAGCCTCTGTTAACGTTCTCCTTCTTAAAATTATAACTGAACCAGAGTGTTCCACTGTCTCGTAGGAGTATCAGGAAACCAAGATTATCAACTCGAGTCGTATCATAATCAGGAGATCTGCAATGATAAGACACATGGGTAAATATATCGTAAATTTTAATCTCTATTAGCTATAAAGACTGGATACTACAGAGACCTACTGCGCGCAGGCAATGTAACATATTTGTTTTCAACGGAGACATATGACATTAAGGAGCACGTTACCCAACCGAATCGACAAAATACTCATACAACGCCGAGCTGAAAAAATTGTGGGTCTTCACGACCAAGCCCTTAATGGTTTTCAGGACCAAGCCTTTGCCTTTAGGTCTATCTAACAACACACAATTACCACGTAGATCACCCAGCATATTTCAACCAAGATTCAATATTTTCTGCGTAAGAAAATTTTCACAAGGTAGGCCTATAGACCTATGCCTGTCCGAATTTCATGTCTGCATATTTAGCAATCACTTGTATGTCACACACACACACTAACACGGGTAGGTCTACATTATATATGTACGGCGTTGTACGCGCATCGTGATCTTTTATATTTTCTTCAGACGGCTTACATTCCACTTGAACTGACCAGTTTTACGCATTATGGCTCATTTGACGCAAATCTGAATTTGACATTTTTCAGAAAACGCTTTCAATATTAACCAAAAGCTACACGCAGGCTATAATGACCTTATGCTGATCGTAAACAGTCTTTCGTGCAGGCCCGTGTTAAGGGGCCCTGGGGCCCTGGAGCACTGTGTCATGTTGGGGCCCCTCCGACTTTTTCCGGCTCCTCGCTCCCTTCCCTTTCTCCTCCTCCCTCCCTTTTTCTCCTCCTCTCCCGCCCGTCCCTATTTTCCCCTTCCCTTATTTAGTAATATTCAAGTCTGCTCAGACTCCAATCAGCAACAAATTCAATAATAATAATAGTAGCCTAAGCATATTAATTTTACTCAGGCATATATTATAGCTTCATTACAATTTCCGTTGTGTTGTGAACCGATCGTGCGTTGTCGCCTCTAAAAGGTAGGCCTCTCTCAGAAAGAAATGACACTGGTGACAGATATAGGCCTACTTTGAAAAATTAATACAATATTACAAAAGAATCTGAAAATTAAGAAATACCGTAACATTGTACGGCGAATATAATTTTACAGGATGAAACCTTACCTTGTATTTTCATATCAGAGCAATCCCTTTGCATAGTATAATTAGCATTACACAACAGTTACTATAGTAGTATAATTGCAAAAAACTGATATACTTTCTGCGACTGCTTTGTCTATAGCCTGTTCGGACGAGTAACTTTGAGACGGATAGCCTGCTATAACTTCTGATTTTGCGGCTTCATAAGGAATAGACATTGCTTCACAATTAGGCGTTGATAGACTGAATTGTAGGCTACTTGAAGTTGCAAACATTTCATTTCCATGTACCCTGTCTTTAGAACTCAAATAATCGTCACGTTCGTCAGCGATCGATCTGCCGACTATTTCCGGCTCACTATCATCATTAGCCTCTCCAATCAGTCAAAGACACACTATCATAATGACATAATCAGACGCAGACTGCGATGCAGTACTATTAGGCTACTTTGAAAGAACGTCGTCAGTTTTGGGATGCTAGTTAAGACTTTGAGATTTAGCTTCCTTGTTCAAGCTTTTCAGCCCTTTCAAAAACCCTCTGCCATACATGTAGGCTACTTGCAAGTGCTCGACATTATTGAATGATTATTCAATACTTTAAGTTTAACTTATAATGACTAAAACTACAGCAAAGTTACCGAAGCTGTAGATTTAACGACTGATAGATAGATTGAATAATAGATGGATACGAATGAGAGATAAACGGTTCTCTGTCTTACATGCATACTACATATATTATATATACATATACATTTATATATATATGTATTAGATTATACATACATTCATACATACAGTACGCACACACATACATAATACTTACTTACACATAGGCCTATGCATGAACGCCCAAAGGCTATGTATACGTATAATAATAGTTCAAATTACATTGACTTCTGACCCTAGGCGACCGCCAGTCGTGGCTTTAACCTGGTTCGCCCGGTGAGCAGAAGCACGGACCCCTGGTTTATTATATAGGAGCCCTTGGCTGAAGGCATGCTGTTCAAAGTCCACGGCAGGAAGAGGAGAAGAACGAAGAGATAGGTACAAAGACAAACAGAGATACGTATACCGAAGCGTGGTCAGTCTAGACTCTAGACTCCCTTGACTAGTAATAGCCTCACCCAAACTAACTCCAGAGTCATATCTGAGAAATATAAGGCTGAGTGGAAAATAATGTGACTTGTCGCCGTACTTTAACAAATATGAATTCAATTTTTTTTCACCAAAAGTGAATAAGTGAATTCAATTTGCGTTTTGAGATGCAGAAAAAATTACTCTTATTTGGGATTGGGGGCCCCTTTCTCGTCGGGGGCCCTGGAGCACGTGCTCCGTGTGCACCAATGGTTAACCCGGGCCTGCTTTCGTGGACCGCTGGGAAATGACAGCTGACGTGGACCAAGGGAATTCCGTTTGCCAACAAAGCGAGAATAGCAAGTTTTAAAATTACTGACAATAACATGAGGGACACATTTTATTGGAAGAGTGCTGTACTTCTATTGCTTTTGCATTTGTCTTACCATGTCTGTACATCGGAGTACGGCTTTTCTCAACCGGTTTAATAAAGAATATACTTACTTTGTTACTTTCAGAATGTAAGGGGGATAGATATTTGAAACAGCGTCGCCAGAAATACAATGGGTTGCATACGTAAACAATTTACGATGCCATTAAGGCAAGGTTGTCTGCAAAATGCAATCAGCACCAGTAGTATTTAATATCCAGAGACACCTCAAGCTTCAAGAAAGGTCCTCGAGATAATGAAACTGAAAGGAACTGAGGTCTAAATAAATTCCCTGTTTACAATGTCGGGCAGACAATCTGAGTTGGCCTGCAACTTTTCTGAGTGATGGCTAAATATAGAATGACGCTACGAGGCGCATTGCCAAGAGAGTAAAATTGGGGAAAGTTTAATCGTTTTTAAATCAGGCGCACTCTCCACGCGAGCGTTGATGTTAGGCAGCGTGTGTCACTAAAAGAATGAAGCAAAGCTGCTGACGCTGGGGTAACTGTAGCCAAATGAATATGCTGTAGAACATTGACGAGATCAGGATCTCCTGTATCAGAACCATTGCAGAGAGTGAGGGCAGAGTTCGCCAAAGAAACTTGATGAGCCCGCCGAAAAGAAGCAAATGTTGCGAACTAAGTTGTTTTTAGCAGTTTTCAGAGTTGCAGCCGTGATGGAGAAGAGGGAAGAAGAAAGATTAAGAGCAGATGCACGTAAGAGCAGGTGCCTCTTAAAAGCAGGTGAAGCTGTAAACCCAATTCAGCCTGCGTCTTAGCGGTCACAGAGAAAGGTGCCTCTTCCGAGAAGAGACGTGGCAGAGTTGATCTGGCTCTAATCACCTTCCATCGGTGAAGAAACGAAGTACGTAGGAGATAATTTTAAAAGGGAGTTACTAGGTCTCCAGTTAAATCATGACGTAGTAATTACTGCTAGCCAATCCATGACCATGGCTATAACGATTATGTTTTCTGAAACTTCTCATTATTGCACTGATAAAGCAGACGTTTTCTCCCTTGGTTGAAAAATCGCGTGTTTCCTATGTAATAGTAAGCTCTAGGCGTTTAAATCTGATACGGGTTAAAAATTATTTTGTTATTTCAAAACAAATCATAATTTACGTCGTATATATATATAATATGTTGTTTTGGTTAATTGATGGCTGTTTTCTGACGCACGAATCAGTTCTACTGGCAGCTGCTATGTTTGTTATTATTTGTTGTGGCAGCTGTACTTACTCCGCACTCCAATGTAGAGGCATCGTAAGACAAATACAAAATCAATCATAGGACATCCTGAGTGATACGATCGTAAGAATAATTTCCAATTTCGTCTCGTCTCTAAAACTCATAATTTTAGGAGTTCACTAAGAGCACAACGGGTGGATAAAATCCTTCAGTTAGTTACCACCTGGTTCATAACTATCTAGACAATAGTTAAGAAAAGGTAAGCTAGATGTTCGTTGGACTGTCCTATTCAAGTGATGCAATTTGTAGTTACAATTAGTAACTTCATTCTCGCTGTTGTCTAATGCAGAAGGCGTCAACAGCTGAAGCACCAAAACCAAACCGTACTCAGGTCAATATCCGGGAGATCAGTCCGAAATCTGATCTGCGCATATTTTGTCGGTGACAATTTTTCTTCACGATGCCCAATAGGTTCATAAGGATCGGTCTATTTGCTCTATTAATCTGGAAGGTTTGGTATTACACAAGAATTTAGAGTCATGCGTTTGTTATGCACATTGCAAAAGCATACAAGGACACACAGGATATTGAAATAGGTTCTTTTATTATTAGGGATCCAAAGGAAATGGTTCAGAGTTTTATATCTTTCTGGATTGCCATATGCCAGCGCTTTTGAGAATTTCTTAAAACGCGCTTTACAGATACCTAGATACATGCATCCGTTGTACTGCCTGCAAAGGTATAATATAGGCCTACATGTTTCTAAAATGAACTTGCAACCTGCCAAAATAGGATTTCTTTTGCTACTGTTATTATTTTAAAAAATAGAATGCAATGGTTAATTACGCGAACAGAGTAAACATTGGAAACGTTGACAGAAATTTGCATTGCCTCAAACACTATATCGTTCTGTTTATCTATCGTGACGAAGGTTTGTCAAAGTTTGTTGAAAATTATCTGAATCAGTTTCCTCAAACTGAAGATGCACTTGACCATGCTTCGTCATATCCTCTGCATCTTCATTTTATTTGCTTTGAATCAAAGACTGAACGCGCAGCCAGTGGTCAACCAGAAAGGTAAGCTGTGCAATGTGCCTTTGGTATTAGGTCTAACTAGGAACATGCATTGCCTAAATCTAATGCGAAATCCAATACAATTAAGCATATATGCATGCATGCTTGTATCTATGAATATAATTATGTATATTTAAATGCACGTAAGTAGCCTACGTTTGCATATATACATGAAGTTATGCATATGTATATGCATATGCATGTATTAATGTATATTTGAATTCATCTATATGTGTATGTACGCATGTGAGTATCTATAAAAAACATGCATGCACATCTGCATGCATATGCGTACATGTACGCATTCATGCATGTAGGTATATAACTGTATATGCATGTATGTATGTATGTTTGTAGGCTTATGTATTATTTATTTGCTTACTTTTTATTCTACACACAATGTATGCATCTGTGTTAATGTAATTATAATCGAACATATATAAAGCGCCACTCATCGATTCAGAGACGCTCCCTCTCGACCCCAGTCAGTGCTATCACCAACAAATACAATGGACTTCAAGTTTTCCCACAACAGAGGAAGAGAAAGGCTGAGGAGCTCAAGCCGTAATTCCTCCGGTAGGCGGTTCCAACTAGATGAGCCAACATAAGCAACGCTCCTAGATTGAGCAATGGCCCTTCGCGTGACATGAACAGCCAGAAGGTCCCTGTCGGCGGAGTGGAAAGTGGCGCGACCAGGAAGTGAAGACACCAAGGTTCAAAAGGTCGTTTTGAGGTATGATGGAGCAACCTCGAGAAATGGTTGCGCATAAGTTGAACTGCATAAGCAAGGGTCACAGGAAGCTAGTGAAGAGAGTCCCGAATGAAGTCAGATGTGTGGGTAAACTTCGAGAGACTACCAGTAAGGTGGGTAGCAGCACTTTATCGGTCGTTTCAGAAGCTAGGCAGGCGGCAACGACGTCCAAATCTAATAGGAGTCACCGTTCTTGGCTATAGTCATCTACTGACGGAGCCTTGGCTTGCTAACATAGTAACTGGGTCTCGTCAGACATGAACCTACATGCCAAACTCGACTTAGGCTAAGGTAATGTAATGTAAACTGTAATTGTACCATTAATGTAATTAGTAGCACTTATATAGCACCGCTTCAGAAGCGAGGCATTCGGTACGACGCTCCAGTGCTAATAGGAGTCACCGTTCTTGGCGATATAGTCATCTACTGACGGAGCCTTGGCTGGCTAACATAGAGAACTGGGTCTCGTCAGGCAAAACCTACATATGCCAAACTCACTTAGGCTATAATGTAATGTAATGTAATTGTAATTAATGTAATTAGTAATTTATATAGCACCGCTCACAGCCGAGGCCATTCAGAGAGCGCTCCCAGTGCGAGAACCCCGAGAGAAGAAATAGGTTTTAAGGAGAGAGAGAGAGATGAAGACAATGATCCAGACTATAATGTTCTGAGCTCAAATCTTTAGATACAATACAATACAATAATAGGTTGAAAATGATGATTTGCAAAATTAACACAGCCTATCTGAAAGCGTTTAAAGGAAGATAGTAGCGTTCAGCTTTCCATTCTAACAGCAAATATGTATGCGCCATATGATATATAAATCCAAATGGGCTCATTTTCTTTAACTTTTTTGTTAAATTAGCAATGCCGAGTATTAAAATACATTTCGTACTTTGATTGTTCATTGTAGACACTTTAATAAACTTGATAATGAAGGATGGAACTTTTGTTCCTGCTGCTAAAGCTGATGAAATTGCCGACGAAGTGATGTCTACGTCCTTCAAAGATGGAAGTGAAAAAAATTCTATCGTTTCATTCGTTTGGCATGGCCGTCGTTTCTTCGAGTTGGGTAGAAGGAAGTCGAGTCACCGACTACATGCAGGTTCGAAGACACCGCCCGATCCATGCAAAAACACATCTGATCTGAATGACTGTCTAAATTTATCAACACGATTCCAATTAGGTCGTGGATACAGTCACGCCTGGGGTTAGAATCACGCCCGCCAAGCAATTGGTCAATGCATGTCACATGATTTTGTGTACTTGAAACGAACCGACCGACAAACATTCCCGATTGCGTTGGAAGATTGTTCACCGTGTTTTCTAATGACGACACTAATCCTAACCCTGACCCTAACCGACCCTCACGACGCCTAATCTGACCCTAAACGACCCTCACGAAGCCTATCTGACCCTAATCGACCCTCAAGATGTCCGCCATTTCGAAATTCCAAGGGAAGACAACAAATTCACGTGACAGGCTTTAGCCAATAACGCGACGGGCGTGAATGTAGTACTGGGGATCCGCTAACGTCCCGGGCGTGAACGGATCCACTACGTTCAATTACTGATTTCAAGCAACCTCTGGGTTTCCACAAGTACTGCATTCTTCATTATAATTACGATGTTTGCCATCCAACCAGTGAAGCCAGCCGTTGATGCCTAGCAAATTACTATTCTAATTTAATTAAAAGTGATCCTGCTGATTCTCAATCATTTCCTCGGATTTGCCAGGAAATATGATTATTCACCATATATAACTTTAATGTTGATTTAACCAAATATTTCCAACACGTTAGGATATCTGTGATTGACTTTTCGTGACGGATCGATCATAAATTTGATTCGTGTTTGAATATAATATATTCTTGTTTGAATTTTACGGCGTCCTTTCAACCATGCCTCAGACCAGAACTATTGAGCGCTTTTAATTAAATCCGGCGCCAGTAGTTTCTGCATTCGGAGTAAGCCTACATTTGCTCAATTAATGTCTGTCGCGTAACAATTGTCCCAAGAATAGAAAGACAGGTTTAAAATTATACTCTTAATATTTGTAAGAGCCATTCTGATATTTATAGAACACGCTGTATTGCAAACAAGTAGTAAAGAGAACAAAAGCAATGCCTAATTAATACGATACTTTGAAAATAATCTAGAAATAATTATACAGAAAAGTCTATTGCAGGTCACTGTGAAATTCTTGACGGCAACCGTTTGGGTGCAAGACACCGTCGTATTGAAAATCATTTATCTTACAATATTGATCACTCCCGTTCCACAAGGTTAACCTCAGGATAATTAGCTAAATGCTCGTTTTTTAAATTTATTGACATTGAAGATCCACAGTTTGTGTTAAATTTCCCGGAAGCGAACAGCATTAAAAACCGTCTTAGTCCATCGGAGAATATCGATAAAGGACCTGTCTTCGGCTAACAGGAAGCGCTCAGAGAGAAATCGAGGCTCCCAGTCGTTTTTCAGGCCATGAGGCTTTGAATTTGCTCTCGTCTGAGGCTAAACGCTGCTGCAGTGGTGAAGGGAGTGGCCGTCCGTCCAGTCCAGCGGCGGGTGGTATCGATCGAACGTCGACATAAATAACGCCAACGGAGGAGCCTCATATTGATTATATGCATCGTCGTCGTCGTCGTCGCTCGAAGCCGCAGGTCAGGGAGTGGCCCACGCCGACGGAGGACGGAGGAAACGGGAGACCGAGGACGGGGGACGGGGACGGGGGACGGGGGAGTTGCAGACGGGGGAGTGGGGCGTCGAAAGCGGACGACGGACGATTCGTCTTCGGAATCAATCGCACCATCGAGTTATCCGTCGCATCTCATCGTCGTCGCCTTCGTCGTCAGTGGAAGGATGCGGCCAGACTCCTCCTCCAGTCGCTGAAACCGAGAACATCGCATCCAATTAATAACGCCAGCCACTTGGATTGCCTCATTGCAAATCGCAGTCCATCTTTTCCTCTTTGTCTGTCTGTCTGTCTGGTTGGTTGGGTGTCTGTCTGTCTTTCTGTTTCCAATTTGGTCTCCGTCTCTCGTTGAAGCCTAGATTGTGTCTTATGTGACTGTCTATGTGCATAAAATCGTCCAAATGTGAGCAGTCGCTTTGGAGTCACGTTAATTGCGGGAGAAGCCAGAGACTCGTTTATATGTTCGATCCAAGTGCTGATAAAGAAATTATAGGGCCTATACCAGCTATTTAGGCGCTTTTAGTCAAGGCAATTGAAAAATATCAATTAATCTACAAGAATCCAGTCTAAACAGTCTCATTAAATTTTATTGAAAACAAACTTAAGCAAAACTCAGAGTACAGATGTGGTCTTATCTCAAGGTGCTGCCGTTCTTTCACGGAACTTGAGAAAACACACAGAAGATAATATTATATGGAAATTATAGCTTAGTAGGCCTATTCTACGAATTGGACACTTCAGTCCAGCACGTCTAAAACTGTTTGAAGTGTCTTTCACCTGCGCAATACATTAAACTGAACGACCAGAGTCGATACTACGACTGTGAGAAGACTCCTACGTATATCAAGGCGTGACTCTGGACACATCACTTACATTATTATCACCACTTGAAGAAGACTGCAATCAAAATCAGCGCTCGAAACAACCTGTTGAGTCAACTCACTGGATCGACTTTATGCCTCGAAATGGATTCGGTCGTCCCACGAATGGATAGTTGTGAATCTTGTGATGTCCCTTTTCATGCGTTCATTAGCATATTATCTTAGCAACACTGCGTCGAAACCAGGTGCCTTGACAGCCAATGCTAAACAATATCACATTAGCTCATCTACGTAGAAAGAAGCAGGGCATACAAAAAATGTATGTGAACATACATTTGCCACTCTATGATGATATCACTTCGCATCCGCCAGCACATCTTTTCTCTGGGCACCCCATTTGGTTGTACATTTGACCTGGGGATGTGACAGATATTTCGGCAAAGAGGGATGAGTGACTAGTGATTCACAGGCTGCTCAGTGAGGAGGGAGCTGCTAGTAATCACTCCTTCGTCACTGAGCCGTCTGTCTGTCCTCAAGGTTTCAACTTGTCTCGACGACTCTTGTGTTCACCAAACCGACTCAGACAGGCAAGTCTTATCGAGTCTATTCTAATCAGCAACTTCTGAAGTTCAGTTTCGTTAAGATACGAATCGATGTTCTCTCCTAAGCAGATCCGTGTATCGAAATGACAATCCGTTGGACAGGGAACCAGTCGACGTGATCCACATGTAATTCACAGTGACCAGCCAAGTTAACCTTTGCCCTTTCCCATCTTTCAGATTCATAAATATTGAACTGGTTGATCCGATGCCTTGACTCCCTTTGTACCTAGACGGAGAACACTGCAGCTGGGTTCCTGACTCTGTCGGTCACTGACCGCAGTTCCTGTGACCATCCTCTCTGTCGTCCCTTGACTCTGAAATAAATTCTCATCATTTTTCGGATTGCATTTCCAGCGTATAGTCTGTCATTCGGTCCCTGGGATCTCATGGATCATGTCGACTGGTTCCCTGTCTATCGGATTGTCATTTCGTAGAGACAAACAGAAGAAATATGTGTATCCAAATCGGACTCCGTTCACTTTTTGTGATAAAAAAGTAAATTTGCAAGGGACCCAGTTCCAAGTCCCGAGGCTGCGTGCCTACAGCCCTGATAATTATTTAAGGGATCTGTGATACATACATACATGCATAGGGCCTACTCTAACGTCCATACATACATAGTACGCAAGCGTAAACATACAAACGCCTTTAAGCAGACGCATATGATTATATAGCGCTAAACAAATGTGGGCCAATATATCTTCGGCAGCTGAGAGTAGCTTTTAAGTCGCCGTCTCTCACTCAGTGAACATCTTCTCTTAAACAGTAATTCTCGTTAGTTATTCAGCGCATCGCAGGGCGGCGATGATTCATTCGGAAACGCTATTCGATCTGTTTTCTCGACGTCACCGTCTATAAATTCCACAACAAGTACCTCAGAAATAAATAACTCCGCCACTGATCGCGTACTCTGTCAGTGCCAGTCCCAAGCCTGGATAAAGGAGGAGGGCGACGCCAATGATCTTTGGTATCTTACAGTGTCGTTAAACTGAAACTACCACTACCGCAGAAATAAATATCCGAGAAAACCGAAAAGTGCAAATCGGTCGCAGTGGAGTGAAGCCACTTATTACTATTATGGCAGCGCGACTGTGGGGCTTCAAATAGAATAACAACGACCCTGGTGCAAAGCCTGGAACCGCAGCTAAGACGAATCAACATCAACATCACTTTCTTAAATGTATTCACCGTCTAATGGATGGGTTTCAGCCATTACTGTCGCTGTTTTTCGGTAGTCAACATCATCGTCATCATCAGCAGCAGCATCAGTAGCAGTATATTTTCATCAGCATATGCTTCATCATCATCATCATCATCATCATCATCATCATCATCATATTATTATTATTATCATCACCATCACCAGCATAATCATCATCGGTAGCAGTAAATTTTCATCAGCATATGCATCATTATCATCATCATTATTATTATTATTATTGTTAATATTATTATCATCATCATCATCATCATTATCATCATCATCATCGTTATCGTCATCATCATCATTATCAGTAGTATATTTTCATCATCACCATCGTCATCGTTGTCACTGTCGTATACATTCATTCATTCATTCCATAGATTTCATTCATTCCGGAGATTTATATCAGCGCCTCTTTAAGAAGCCTACTCAGAGGCTCTCCCAGCGTTGGATATTTAGCTCCATCGTTCATGTGTTATCATTAGCATTTGAAGTATCGCCATCAATGGCATTATCATAATCATCGATAATTCGTCATCATCGTCCACATCGTCGTCGTCATCATCATCGTCATATTTATCATCTTTATTTCATCATTACAGTATCATCATCATCATAATTCGCAGCATTGTCATCGTCATTGACCATCATCGTTTCTGTCTGGACTGGGTGTAGACGAGTAAAGGGAGGGAGGGAGGGAGGGAGGGTGGGTGGGTAGGTGGGTGGGGAGGTGATTAATCGATGTCATTGACGAGCTGCAACTGGAGACGTGGCTGGACTCTGCCAGAGATCATTAGGAGGCTGCGGCGGCTCCAGACCAAAGCTTCCCGAGACAGATGATGGATCGTTAGCATTGATCTTTGGCCAACGGTCTGGGAGAAAAACCTGGAGAACGTATGACATAAAAATATAATCTTAAGTTACGTTGACCTATGTCTATAGCGCGAATTTCGACGATTTTATGGATTTTATGTAACAAAGGTATTGTATGTGCGTGTGAATGATGGCTCCAGTTTAGGCTTTACTTTGATCAGTTTCGCTTGCACATCGGTTCTCTGGAGGGTTTTTTAAAAGGAATTTTTAGAACTGTACAACCCCTTAAAAAGCCATGAGCATTTTTAACTATATTTAACTGCACAAAAATGCCTCTACTGTAACAGCTGCATAAATACATTTAGAATTGCCCCTTTGTGTAGAACTGCACTCTAAAAAAGCCATGGTTCTCTGATTACGTGAATATTACGTTTTAGGTTCAAGATGTAAGGATAAAATTAGAATAAAAGTGCAAGAGCGCGAAGCTGTGTAAGCGAGAAAAAGCTCGTAGTTTTCTGACTGTCAGTTGAACGTCGTTAAGTTTCACATCTTGGTTCCCCAACCATCTCAGCGCATTTCTTTCTAAGATTTAAAATTGGACTTTTAAAGGGGTTTTGTGCGAAAACGACTTTTCGACCAAGACTGAGAGCTCGGCTGTGGATTGAAGATTTCCAGGAACCCCAGCAAATTTGTGTCATGCGATGAAGAGTTTGTAGATCTACAGCTCTGTAACTGATAGCAACAACTGGTGCAAGGTTAGACTGCGCTCAGCCACGCTAACAAAAACTTAAAACTACGTTTATGCATTGTTCCTCTATTTGTGAATTTAATCAAAAAAATACAATTATTCCTGCAGAAGGGCTTTTATGGTGTCTGAAATCCGACCCCTCGTCGCTTAGTTTGAAGCCGGATGGGAGCTGAACTGGTCTAGGGATCGTATCTCTCCAACAACAAGCAAATTCTATCTTGTTATGATTGACGTGCTTCTCAGTTCCCACGGTGTATTTTCTTTGTCAAACATTACACTTCTGTTCAATGATATTTCCATGCGTTTTCCTGTATGTCTCTTCTGTCTAATTTCAGTTTTGTCTTCATTACCTTAGCATTTCCATCATTATATTATTCTAGATATGTGGTGTAATTCCATGTAATTACTACAGTATTTCCGTTCTTTTCAACACTCCAAGAGCAGTCCATCTGGGCCTAACTAACGATATTGCTAATTTCCTGAACCCGAACCCAATTAATTAGCGTTATTAGGGATTAATAATTCCGTGCTTTGTCCGGTCGATGAAATTGCTTGTCGGCTGCTCCCTTTACGAGCTGACGTGGCCCCCTGGTGTTAATTAGGATGATGAGAAACAGTCTTCATTAACTCCGGAGCTATGGCGTAATTGAATTGATAAATTTATGAGGAAAATTTGATTAGGGACACACGGTCTATGCCGTCGTTCGCCGAGGGCTTTGAAGAGCTGACGGTCGCCTGACTATAGCTTAACACTGTCATCTCTCGTCATCCGTTATATGCGGGTATACCTGTTTATAGGGTAAGGCAGTAGCCTACTGTGGTCAACGCGGACACAGCAGATGGCTTTCTATGCAGACATTCGATTCGAATTTAGGTGTGTCTCTCTTGGGCTCAAACACTTCAAAGGGCCGATGGGTCCAATGATTTCAAAGGGCTGCAGATGGGCCCAACATATTCAAACTTGGTTTTGTCACTAATACATACCAAATTTTGGTAACTTTTCTTCCAGCGGGTCACACTTCAATACAGATAATTTATATTTATGTCTTGTTAGTTTTTGCAATTGTATTGCTGCAGTTTTTAGACGACCAAATTCACGCTGGCTCAGAAAAGAAAGCCAAAATTAATCTCTCTCTCTCTCGAAACCAACATTTTGTAAGTAATTATCAACCCCTGTGACTCCGCAAACTGCATTAACACCTCAACATAGCAAATATAGTGGAGCACATGAGGATAGATTTCTTAGGTTATAATCCCCTTCCTTTGCTTGCCACGTGGATAGGCCCTGATTCCCCGCCTTAAGAATGTATGTATGTATTTATGTGTGTGAGCATACGCACATACATGTATGCATGCATGTATGCACGTATGTGTGTGTATGTATTTGCTGTATATAGTGTCTTTAATAACCTAAGGGTTCTTATGGTCCGATATTACGTTATTTCAACTTTAGACTGAGGCTCAACAAGACAATGACAATCATTATGCTTCCTATAATAAACAATAAAACTTTCGCTAACAGATTGTCATTGCAACACAACGTTTATTGCCGATATAAGCACACTCTAGATATGACTCTTAGTGAACTGGAAAATGATAATTAGATTTAATGCTAAACCGTATTTGACGCAGTGAATTAATTTCCATTCAAGGATTGTCCCTTTGAAACGGTTGATCCAGAGATGAAAATCCTGATGACGATAAATGTATAACAGTTGGCACATATAAGCTTACAGTGTTTGTTCATTTGGTCGGTCAACTTATTTGCTTTGGTGTACATAAGTCCTTCAGACATGAAGCTATTTCTAAACCATATTTAACTCAACCGCACAAATAAAAAATTGGTCATGTTTAACACGTATGAAAACTGACTGAATAAAAGTAAAAAATTCTAAGTAAATATTAACACAACAATGCTATTCAAATCAACATTAGAAAAATTTACGAATCATTGGAGCCTTTAGAACGTCAATCAAACTCCGCGCCAACTTCCCAATGAATACTCTTTAGTTACTTAAAAGTAGAGGCCAAACTAAGCATTTGAAATATAAACTAAGGGTTGTAGCAAAAGCTTCCTCCTATTTATATCTGTTGAGCTCTACTTTCCTATGTCGATATCGCCGTTGTAAAGGTTGTAAAGGTTACTCTTCGTCTTTGCATTTAAGCCTGACGAGCTATTCCGCGCAGGAATCAATTCGCATTCTGTTGCTAGGCAACTCAGTCGCCTCCGCCAAAGATCAAGCACTTTGCGGATACTTCGGTCATCATTTCGAATCTTTGCTTTGGAGCACTCACATTTGAAAATTTTGGAGACATAAACGAATCACTGCGGAAGTCTCCTTCCTGTTTCATTTCTGTTCACGCTCCTCCTGCTGCAAGTCCGCATGCACATTTACTATATGTGTAAACGTATTCAGTACTATACAGGTTTCCGCAGACCCTACAGTGGATGTCATCTTAGTGCTAAGCTGCTGAAACATCTCCAAGAGCTATCTAGATGAAACTGAACACATAGATCTTGGTCTATTTTAGACGTCGAATTTCCAAACGAGGGTGACGAATTGACTACGCCTCGACCGTACGCGTTCGACGTTGAGAACCTAAAGGTCCGATGGTCTGGTGTCGCTTGGGGTAGTTCAGTCGAATACTTAAGCAGTGCCGCTACATATGCATCACACGATGACATTAACTTCCTCTAAGAAAGAGACCTCCTACGAGGTTCTGAAGTCGACTCGTCTTCTTCGCCTCTGGCTCCGTCAGTCGGTGGGTTCTGAGCGGAGGAGTGGCACAGACGTCGACGGTGTTGGTCGAGAAGAACGCCCTCTGCTGGACGGGACTCGACCTCGAAGGGTAGATCAGCAGCGGCTGCATCAGCTTCGTCGCTACGACCGGCGACTGGTTGCTATAGCAACTGGCCGCCTTCGTCGCTCGAACAGGTGTCGCTTTCGTTGACTGTGACGTCATCGTATCCTGGCGACACCTGGCGGGAGCCTTCGGGCGAGATTTGGACGAGGAGTGGCCTTCGACGTCTGGGTTGCTGATCTTAAGGATCTTGGATCGACAGACGATGCATTTGAGGGGCAGAGAGCGCTGGACGATCGCCGTCTGGATCGTCTTGATGAAACACTTCCGGCAGACGACTTTGTGACCGCAAGGCAGGACTTCTATGGTGACACGAGCCGACAGACAGATGACGCACTAACACACACAGCACAGCAAACAACAACTACTTATATTAATCAATCAATCAATTTCGTTTATTCTCAACTTCAAGCTGACAGGTCGCAACTTGTAACAGGTAACAGGTAGCAAATGTTATCTCAGGTCTGACAGTTAGTTACTAAAAGAGAATTAGGCTAGTGACAATGTAAGTTTTGGCAACGAACGAGGTAAACAATGAGGTATAGACTTGAGATAATGTTATTTAGTAGATGTTCTTAAATAATAATCCGCCATGCATGCGCTTCTCTGATCAAATCTCAGCGCCGAAAATAGATAGAAATATAGAGTGCAAGTTTATCTATCTTTATAAACTCAAACTGTCCAACTTCAACTCCACTTAATCATTTGTACCTGATCATGAAAAATCTTGCAAAAGGATCAAAAATTATTTAGTAAAACTCACAAATTCTCTGAATGCTTATCTAAGCAAAAGCGTATGATCAAAAACTATCGTTATCGTCGAACAAAAGAAGACTACAACTGTGATGACACATACCGTATATCCATTGTTAAATGGCTTCTATATAGAAGTCATACCTTTATTTCGAGTAAATTTCTATTGCACTCTTAAGCACTCGTGAAGTTAAGTGAAATGAGACAACGTGACATTGAGAAAAGTACTCGACAAGACTTGTACAAGAGAAGTACTTGACAAGACCTGACAAGACTTGACTACTGTATCACTCTACTTTATGGTCTCCATGAATGCACACTGCTTCCTCTAACCAGAATTATGCACAAGGTCGAAAGACTATCTTAGACTCTCGTACCGAGAAGATATAGCGCCTGTTTTTCGTTCTATTGGCTTTCTGTATGTAAATGTACTGGCAACTCTCATGTACATACAGAAAGCCATGGCATATTAGGCCTACTGATACCATAATTATAGAAAAGAGCAATTAGAGTTATTACTAGACATCCTATTATGCCCACATGGCATGCAGAAACTGAGAATATAATATAATGAACTTTGGGAACATGAACCGTTACCTAGTGGGTAAATTCATCTATAAATTTGTCAATAACTTGTTACCTGAGTAATTTTTGAACTATTTTATTAAAGTAGTAGACATGCATGGTCATTATACAAGATCAACTGGTGGTTTAGTGTGTCATATGACTCATATACTAGAACATATTAGCGTAGATTTTCTATTTGCTGTAATGGTCCGAAAATTTGGAATGCTGTACCAAGAAGTATACAGCATACACCTACTTTTATCCAGTTCAAGAAATTCTGGAGGAATTACTTAAATCAAAGTTGAAAGATTGACGATATCTTATTTGGAATTGTTTCATTTTGTGAGCTTACATATTAATCTTCTTCTTTGGAAAGTTAAATGTTATCAGCTAGTTAACAACTGACTTATCATCCATCATCGAATCTAGTTATTGAGGTGCCCGTGCCCCTAATTAAGCGGGGTTCCCGCCCCTTTTGGATCTGCCCGATTCCTGTTGGAACTGTTGTTTGCAGTGTGTTTCTGGGAAATAAAAGTTTTGTCAGTTTGTCAATATTTCGGAAAACGGTTCTATTCCAGAGTATTATGATTCATGCAGCGATTTTTACACGATTAATCACATTTATTTCTTTGTTTGAATAATTGCCAATTTCTGACGTGGTCTGCAGGGACGATCTAAGCTTCAATCTCTCATCGGAAACGCACGATGACCAGCCGTGGATGGTCTCGTGTTTGACCTCTGACCTAAGAGCTGACCTTTGACTCCGACAACGTAAAGCAAATTTACTGACGGAATTTGTTCATTTTTGGCCGTTTGTGTTGGTCCGATCTCGGAACAGCAGCAGCGCATCGGTCGAGGATCACAATGGCCAACAAATTCCCAGGAATCCAATAAACCAAGTGCCGAAGCACGATTCCCACAAACCCAATAAACCACGGACGGTGGCGAAATTTCGGCCAGTCATAAACCAGTTACCAAGAGACGACATTTCGTCGATTGCTTAGTGCGCTTATTCGATCTTAAAAAGTGCCGAATCTAATGGTCTCGCATCCTCTTGAAATGGCTGGCCTGTCATTACGTCGGATGAAGCTTCATTCTCCGCCTCTCTCTCTCTTTCCAGATCGGTTCAGCCTTCGGCCAAAACTCGCTCCATCGCTGATTGCTATGGTCTGCGTCAATATCCTCTTTCACTTCAACTGTCAACAGCCATCTCTTGCATGGCAGTTTGTTCTGTCAATTCACTACTCACTTCAACCAGATTAAGAAAGGTCAGCGTTAATTAGAGTAAACTAAGGCACATACTGACGATGCATGTAGGCCTAATGCGAATTGGTTGGTGATCACCGTAGCTTTAAGTCGTGTATTGAAAACACCATGGTTCATCTGACTATTATTAATTTTATAAAGTATTTGGAACAGCCTAGGCCTACTGTCTAAAATTACAAGGAATAAAGGGGTAAACATGTAAAGTAAGGTATTGTATATACAGCTAAGTGCATTGATTAACTTTTGTTCTTAAGAACGTTAACATCCATTAAATTTTAGGTTGGCACAGGCAGCGCACTTATGAGGTACTTGCGCTATATTAAGTGGTAGTTTCAGTTAACGACACTATTTGATTACAAAGATCATTAGCGTCGTCCTCCTCCTTCACCCAGGCTTGGGACTGGCACTGCCTGGCACTAAGGCGCGGACGTGCAGTGGCGGAGTTCTGTATTAAGTAACTAGATACATACACGCGCAAAAGTAGAGGTGAGTACACACTACAGTAGCCTAGAGCCTGCAGACTATTTTTCCGAAAGATTGAGCCTTGTAGTTTGTAGTGACTAGTCTACACTATGCAGTATTTTTTTTAAATATGTCAAAGTACGTTCTGGAGGTGAGTACACGCTGTGCCCAGGCGAGTATACTAAAATAAAAATTTTATGAGGTGAGTACACGCTGTATACCCACGTAAACCCTCGTCTACAGCCCTGAATAAAAGTATAGTATATTTATGTAACTTAAGGCAAGGGAAGATGGTAATGTATTTTAAGGTACGGTAAGTCGATTTCGGATAGGGCAAAAAGGTCTGGTAAAGTAAGGTTAGGTAAGTTAAATTGAGGTATAAGGCGAGTATAATGGGAGTGTGCATTGGTCATTGTGAAGCCGTCAAATTGGTACTCTCTAGTCATCTTTGTTATGACAGCAGCGTCGTCGTTGAGCCGAAACTACTACTATTTGATGCAGTAACGCAGGCCAAGACACCAGGAGAACGACAGTGTCGATACGTACAAAATCCACGGCAGAAACGACGTATAAGTCGGGTACGCAAGTGTAACGTCAGTAAACTCCAACATGTGATATAACCAATGAGCAAATATTCTGTGTTTAGACAAAAGAATCCGTCAAAATAACAGAGAAGACGGAACAACGACCGACATGGCGGGTGAACATATGCATAACGGGAAAATTCCTGGTAGCCTATTCCATTTCTAAAGTTCAATACATAATCTGAAACTTTCTTAAACCTGTATGAATCTCAAAGGGCGCTGTTCAAACTCCAAGAGAAAGAGCAACAGGAGGTTAAAATAAGACATGAAACGATCCGAGGTAAATTATCGATGACTAACCTCATCATAATCTGAAGCAGTCTCTTCAGTTTCACCCAGTTCCAATTTCACTAAGAGTTTCTCCTGCAACAGAAAACGTTTCAGCGAATTTATTTCTCTAATTTTAAATTCAAAATTTGCATATGATTGTGTTCATGTCGTTAAACCCTACTTTTGCCGCCTAACACAACAATCAGTAGGTAATTAAGGTTGGCCAAACAAGCCCTTGGCTCCACTATTATCGGCTCGATAGTTTAGTGGACTGTCAATCAAGCGGTCGGAGGTTCAAATCCCTGACAGAACAGAAAACCAAATTTCTGCCCCATCTGTGCCCCCTAGCCAATTCAGCTTTACGAGCACACTGAACGTACACTGTCGGCGGGAAGATGAGACGGAGAGGAAAAGGACTGGACACTCGCCCTCATATGCCGAGGCTAAGAAAAATGAAGTCGCTAACACTTCATACCCATGGCTGCCTCAAGGCTAGCTTAAGGAACGGTGCTTCTTCTTCTTCTTTATCTGCTATAAACGAACGCAATTAACCTCACACTGGATGCGATTTGACCGAACTCATTCACCTCGCACCTGATGCTGTTTCATTTGGCGCTTATGTTATTGCGCGCCAAAGCATCTCTGAGCGGCCAGTGTATCCTTCCGCCATCAGACGAAGCTCTATCGATTTATCTGGCTCTGGTCATGAAGAGAACATATTGAAACAGGTGCGGAATCTATTAGGCGCTTTATAGAACAACACTTTGACCGTTTTAGGGAATTAACGGCGTTGAGCTCAACTAAACCACGAATTTCATCCGTCGAACACGACTCAGGAAATGGACGAATGATGACGAACCACTTCGTTCCTGTCGCTGCCTTCGTAAATCCGCCGATTATTATTTTCTGTTTTCTAACCTATATTTGTTACTCTGTGTCTGTCAACAAACATACATACATACATACATACATACATACATACATACATACATACACACACATACATACATACATACATACATACATACATACATACATACATACATACATACATACATACATACATGCATACGTACGAACGTACATACATATAATCATACATACATACATACATACATGCATGCATACGTACGCACGTACATACATACAATCATACATACATACATACAGGCATACATACATACATACATACATACATACATACATACATACATACATACATACATACATGCATACGTACGCACGTACATACATACAATCATACATACATACATACATATATACATACATGCATGCATGCATACATACATACATACATACATACATACATACATACATACATACATGCATACATACATGCATGCATACATACATACATACATGCATACATACATGCATACATACATACATACATACATACATACACACACATACATACATACATACATACATACATACATACATACATACATACATACATGCATGCATACGTACGCACGTACATACATACAATCATACATACATACATACATGCATGCATGCATGCATGCATACATACATACATACATACATACATACATACATACATACATACATACATACATACATACACACATTCAAACATGCATACATACATACATACATACATACATGCATGCATACATACATACATACATACATGCATGCATACGTACATACGTACATACATACAATCATACATACATACATACATGCATGCATGCATGCATGCATACATACATACATACATACATACATACATACATACATACATACATACATACATACATGCCTACAGAAGGTGAACATCTGTGAGAGGGCCAATCATACAAGCGCCATAATAAGGCACACGAGATAATGCTTTAAAATAGGAATTGTATTTCTTTTAAAGGAGTGTGTCGCAGAGTGCAGAAAATGTAGGTAAGTGCGGTCGACGCCAACGGACCTGGCAGCCATAGGATGTTGTTATACACTTATTGGTTCAGACAGCAGTGTGCAGAGACAGACAGACAGACAGAGACAGAGAGAAAGAGAAATAAACAGTAACAAAAGAGTGAGAGCGAGTCGAATCGAACTGGCTGAGAGTTGCATCGAATATAGAGTTATTTAAGACAGTCTCGAAAAAGAGTTAGCTATAGTATGTTGTTGCTGTACAATATATATGTATTTATGCATGTATGTATGTCTGTATGTATGCAGGGCTGCCGACAGAAATTCCGGGCCCCTAGGCAGAGCAGTCACGGGCCCCTAACTATCCTTAGACTTCATGAGAAAAATTTAAAAATAACTGAAATAATAATAGTGCGGGTACAACCCTACAAAATTATATGTATATATGCAACTATAGTAGTTAAGTGTCCGTAATATTATATTTTAAAAGGCATAAATCATAAACTTTGTATAACTGATTATAATATTTTTTATAAGTTGATTGCTGGACCCTGCTCGGGCCCCTAAAAGTCGCCGGCCCCTGGGTTTTTGCCCCCCTGCCCCCTCTCGGCGGGCCTGTATGTATGTATGTATCTATGTATGTATGAATGTATGCATGTATGTATCTATGTATGTATGAATGTATGTATGTATGTATCTATGTATGTATGAATGTACGTATGTATGTATCTATGTATGTATGTATGTATGTATGTATGTATGTAGAATAGAATCTTCGTTTATTCATAACACATTGTCAGAACGCAATGCGATTAATGTATGTATGTATATAAAAGTAATGTATGTATGTATATAAAAGCGGAAGTAAATAAAGCTATCTCTCAACTGGAAACGAAAGTTATAATTGTATGCATTCCAATGCAGGTATAAAGCTCTCATTGAGTCCCGAGCGGAACTTAAGCAGTGGACTGGCGCTCATTTCCCCCTCTTCGGTCCATGGACGGGCAGTGAGCGAATCCTCAGTGTTAAGGACAAGTCTTTGACACGGAGGAATTGCATTTACTTTGCATACAATAAGCTTACGCTACAGTACACTACAGTACCGCAATTTGATAACGACCTCCTTACAAATTTCAAAGTTCAGTTCAAAGACACATTCAAACCGGGTATAGCAGGATATTTTACGAACCATAAACCGCCAAAAGAGGTAAGTTTTCATTTTAGAGCTGTGGAGTGACAGAGTTTCGGATAAAGGCAACCTGCAACTATGCAAGAACAAAGGCAGAGTTTCAGATGGAGGGGACCTGCAAACTGTGAAGAAGAAAGATAAGACGTGCAGCAGAAAAAAACATACTTCACGGCAAACACTGATCAAAGAGAGGATCGTCCTAAAATAATTTAAAAGAAATACATGGATTATAAATAAGATGGCAAATGATCTACTCATGCATTTTACACGAAGAGTGCCGTCCTGAAGCGGATAAACATGTAATAAACCTAAATGGGCCTTCTCATAATTATGGTGTCGGTATTTGATACACCTTTGTATCAAGCAAACAAATTCATATTTAAATGGACGAAGTCGTTTAGATTATTGTTCGATTGTCTGTTGTAATAATGGTCCCATAATTTCGAAAAGTTTGCCGTCTTACACCCTATGCATACATATATATGTATATATGTATGCATATATATACATGCATATAATTGCATATGCTTACGTTTATATAAGACCTATTCACCGGTTCTCTCTTACTTTTTTACATCAATACATCTCTCTCTCTCTCTCTCTCTCTCTCTCTCTCTCTCTCTCTCTCTCTCTCTCTCTCTCTCTCTCTCTCTCTCTCTCTCTCTCTGTCTCTCTCTCTCTTTGTCTCGCTCTCTTTGTATCTGTCTGTCTCTGTCTGTCTGCCTCTGTCTGTCTCTGTCGGTCTCTGTCTGTCTCTGTCTGTCTCTGTCTATGTCTGTCTGTCTGTCTGCCTCTCTCTCACTGTACTAGTGTTCATTTATTCATCTTCCTTCCATCCTTCTTAGCAGCGTTCTGGTTGTGTTTCATCGTCGTCGTTGGTTGTCGCATGTTACCTGAATGTTCAATAACGTATAAAGTATACGTAGGCCCTATATTATCGGAAACACTTCGCTCGGCCGTCTTGCATTAAGCTACTTATCTACCGACAGATGGAAGACACTTAGCCAAACACAAAGACACGCATACAAACAAACACAGAGACAATCAGACAGACATAGGGCGGACCAGAAGAAATGATAAATGGAAAAGCTTTTAGATCGCAGTTGCATTAGGTCGGCTAATGAAGTCCAGAGATTCCGTCTGTGAGAGAGAATGAGGATATTTCGTTTGATTTTAGTTACAGAGTCAAATGAACAGAAGATAAAACACATCTGCTCGTCTGCGCCCATTTATCTCTAATCCTCTTCAGGATTTTTTCATTTGGCTCTAAAAACCCAGAACAAAAGTCATTCGATTAATGCTTTTGCAAAACAAATAATACGAAAAATATCGCGATGTTTAACACTGTATACTGCTTTGCGCAATCTGAAGCACAGACCTATTGAATATAGCTAATCAATTAGACAAACAGCAACTTTTAATTCTAATCGACCAGTTATAAGATTTTGCTAATTCTCATTCTAATCGATTAGCAAATTTCAGTAGCTAATTCTAATCGATTAGCTACAAGATGCTGCTAATTCTAAATCTAATCGATTAGCAAATTTCAGTATGAAATTCTAATTTTGATCGATTAGCAATTTAACTAATCGATTAGACATTTTAATTTTTTAGACAAGCAGCGAATTCTAATTCTAATTGATTAGCTACAAGATTTTGTTTATTCTAAATTTAATCGATTAGCAAATTTCAACAGATCCATGTAATTCTTATTCTAATCCATTAGAAATGGGGGGCCCGATAGCGCATTGGATAACATCTGGCGTAGAGAAACGAGAGGTACCGAGTTCACGTCCCGTAGGGCACACATGCTTTGTAGGCTGCTATTAGCGCCGTGTATTGCAGGCTGTCTGTTCTGTTAGTAGTTAAGATTCATGTCTTCTGTCATTTGCGTTCTTGTGAATTGTTTCAATTGCATAACTGTAAGCTGTACCGGTTGCGATGTGTCAACCGGATTGTTTCAATAAAATAAGAATTATTATTATTAATTTAACTAATCGTGCCCATCTCTCTCTGATATAGGCCTATATGGGTTCTTCAGCAACATTTACTTCTTTCCAGGCATCATTATTTTATTAGGTGCTTAAAAGACGTTTTATCAGTATTAAAAGACGTTTTTAGTCAGTATGACTAACTAGGGTAATATTCTGCTGTCACTAAACAATCTACCATTTTAGACAAATAGAGCCTTTTTATACATTTCCTTTGTGTCGCTACTATTTCTACACTAGTTTCTTCTCTTGTGACTCACCGTCCACAACGATTTACAACTATGCCAACAAAAACCGGCCCTCTATCGGTCGATGGCCCTAGGGGGTGGGGCGAGTTTCAGCGGAACGGAAGGAATCGACCCGACCAGATCTTTCACACCACATTAACTGCTTAGTTCGATGACGGCATTTATGCCCGCGCCCCCTCGCGGCCCTCCTCTGCCTTTCCCGCCCCCCCCTCCCCAGCGTTCGGCCCCCGCTGTGCGCCGATGCCTATGTAAATCTGCGTCATAAGCAGGATTTATGACGTAGCTTTATCTGGTTTCTGGTGCATTTGACTATCAGTGGCCAAATGAACGAAACCGAAGACAGATTCGCCGTCGCCGTCGCTGCCTCAGCCGCTGCTGCTGCCGCAGGAGCCGCAGTGCATCACAGGCGCCGCAGATGATGCGGACGATGTTGCAGAGGCTGCTGCAATAAAAGTTTATCAGTGGAAAGTTCACAGTCGCCTGCACAGGCTGCGGTCACTTGGCGAAACCATGGACGACGACGTTGCGATAGATGGATAAGATTTAGGAGGAGGACGATGGTAGAGATGGTAGGGATGGTAGAGATGGTAGAGATGTTAGAGATGGTAGAGATGGCGATTCTCCTCTTTGTTAATGGCTTCTGCTCACGTATCAATTGGCAGAGCCATGGTTTTAAAGCAGTCGCCTTCAAGCGAAACCGTTATCGTAGAATCAGCAACGATAATAATGTAGCTCACTCGACTGCATTGCCACGCATATAATTATCGGTTAAGGAAACAATAATAGTAGCACTTTCTAGTGAGGGTCTTTATTTAAACAGCCAGAAATAATATTGTTATTCTTCGTTTATTGAATCCCAAAAAATGTCAACGAAAGATAACACAGATTTTCATAAAACATTAACTTGGATATTGAAAAACAATCGGCAGACCCAGAAGGAATCAGAGTCAAGCTTAAAATAGGGTCACCAAATTAAAGGCATTACAGATGGCGACGAAGAACAGTCGTCTTGCTAATTAAACATGTAACAAAATCATAATTATGAATAATAATTACATAATTATAATTATAATAATAATAATAATAATAATAATAATAATAATAATAATAATAATAATAATAATAATAATAATAATAATAATAATAATAATAATAATAATAATACTACTACCTAATAATAATAATTTTGGACACATAATTATAGGAAATAGACACTCATGCATATGTACACACATACGTAAATACACAGGTACTTACCTACATACGTGCATACATACATAACTACGTACATACATGCATACAAACAAACACATTTGCTTACGCTCCTTACATAGCAATTCACACGAAACGTATATTGACCTGGTCGAATGATTTTACGGACTAAAGAGCGTGAATGTGCATTAAACTTTAGGCGACATATTTAAACAAAGACGATATTGATAAGCAACTGAATCCTGTTCATTGCAGTGGATCAGTGTATATTTAGGCCTAGGTCACAGTGAAACGTGTAGGACGGACATGTGCTAAACAATTTCCAGCATCAGATTTCCGTTCTAGAATCGATCAGACGTCTCCTGGAATCGAAGAAAGCAACGCTTTAAGTGCAGAGCTGTCACTTCAGGTGTCAGCGACGAGTCATTGGAAAACGGTTTGTTATGTTTGTCGGTTGAGGATTGAACGGTGCCAAATCGTTTGACCAATACACAATAAATAATGCATATATGGACGCATACATGTAGACATGAACACATTTGAAGTGTGCAGGTTGAAATAACAAGAATTTACGAGAGGGAAAGATAGCAAGAAGCAAATATATATATATATATTATATATATATATATAGAGAGAGAGAGAGACAGACAGACAGACAGACAGAGACAGAGACAGAAACAGAGACAGAGACAGAGACAGAGACAGAGACCGACCACACACACGCACACAGGTTTACATAACTATACATGTGATTGCATATCTATAAATCTATATCCTCAACCCTGAGTAGCACCGACTTGTCATCGCACGAGTCTTAATATGCGGCCGGATTGCAACCCCCGCTGCAGGGAGAAGGCAAATCAGTGGACGATTTGTGATTTTTTAATTGATTTCTCATTGTTTCCCATTTCCATCAAATGACAGTCTAAATGCCACGTCAATTAATATCCGTGGAAGGGTCTTAAAACTCCTCTGTGGCGATTCATCTGCGATTCTTTTTCAGCCGAGAACGTGACCAAGCTATCGGAGCTACAAAAATTTCTGTCTCATTGAACTTCTACATCACCTATACTGCCTTAGACAAAGAAGGCTACTGACTTTGACATATAGACCTAAGACATAATGTAAATCCTACGATATAATAGAAGACCGATGACATAGGCCTAATAAAAAGCCAATTAACAGAGTAGAAGCCCCATAATGCGACAGAAAGATATAATGGAAGGTCTCTGTTACGATAGAAAGCCAAGGCATGATTGAAAACCGACGACAGAGTCTAATGATATTAATAATAATGAGATTTCACGCAAAAACGGTGTTATTTCCAAGAAATAATAGCAAAGGTTATTTTCCATCAAATTATACATGGAACGAACTAAACGTCTCCTCAAAAGAGACTGTTAAGCTTGACAATCCACAGTGAAGCGATTCCCGAATCTACAAACCCTGGCCAAATCTTATAAAGCTTCTAATCATCTGAATGAAATTCTGGACATTCTTTTGCGTCTGTTTCGTCCACATGACTTAGTTCTGCGCGTGTAATGGTCTCTTTCAAGAACGCCATTGATTCCTGCTGAAAAGTTTTCTCTTGTTTATGTGCCGCCAATTCCCTTAGAAGAACCGAAACATAGAGAAGACACAAACTCTCTCCATTCCCTTTCAATAATTCAACGTTTATAATATCGCCTAGGCGACGACAATTTCTTCAATAATGCACCGTATCTCATAATACGGGCTTTTATAGTTAGGCATCTGTGTGTTGCCTGTCGAGTTGGACGTTGAAGATAAAGAACAGGCATTGATTGAATTTCTCAAGCAATATTTGTCCTTGAATATTTCACACTGCAGCTCATGAAAAGAAAAGCAGCGCGTAATGCAGTAAGGTAAGGTTTTGTTAGGGTCACATCATTAAAATAAAATAAGTATGGCATATTATATTGTGGGGCGCGGTGGTGTAGGGGTATGTTCGGTGCCTTGCAACCGGAGGGTTGCGGGTTCGAATCCATCTGAAGCCGCCGGGTAGGGACCTTCGGCAAGTTCTTCACTCGCAATTGCTTATGCGCTTCGGCGTGAAACTCCGATTCAGTGTCTGCGCTGTAGTCGGGAGCGCCTCTGAATAGAAATCTTGAAGTGGCGCTATAACAAGTGCTCATACATACATGCAAATATATACATACATAAGGGAATGTAATTAAATGTGATAGCCCATTTATTAAGGCTGGAGTACACTGACGGGAGCCCATGAGGAGACTCTGGATGCCTCTGAACAGTGGTGCCTTTACGAGGTTCTTAAAAGGTGCTATACAAATAGCTACGTACAATGCGTACATGCATACATACAAACATACATAAACATACATACGTACATACATGTCTACATACATGCATGCATACCTACCTACCTACATACATACATACATACATGCATGCATGCATATATATACATGCATACATACATGCATACATACATGCATACATACATACCAGTGCCGGCCTTAGTATATTGCGGGCCCTGTGCAGTGTGAACTGCACGGGCCCCCATGACACAAGTCAAACATATATATACACACATATATGTGTACTAAATAGTAAATCCTGAAAATAAAATCCAAATCTAAAATCCAAAATCTAAAAGAAATAATATAAAATAATTAACAAAGGTACCGTACACAGTCGCGTACAACAGTGGTTTTGGAACTTTTTGGCCCAGAGACCCTTACTTTTTCTAGGCATGGCTCGCGGACACAAGTATTCAAGATGTAAAATTTGTCACTTAAAATTTAAGCAAAGTTTAGCAAAGTATAACTATTTCTGGTTGCAGAAATGATAATCATTTCTGCACCCAATTTTATCTTTTGTGACAACATAATATTAATAATATGTCAAAAAACAAAAGTCATATGGTTTCAACTTGGTACCATTTGACTTACATTTTTTGACAAAAGAGAAGATTAAATTGAAACCGTAACATTAGGGTTCATGTTAATTTTCTGTGACACTTTCGGGCCTCCAAAATACGGGGCCCGAAAATATCACAGGTTTTACTGTGAGAGTTTCGGACCTCCCCATTAATAGGGGGCCCGAAAAGTCACATAAAATGTCGCATAAAATTAAGTTTTGTACCATTTGACTTTTTTGATAAAAGAAAAAAATTTAATTGAAACCATAATAGGTCTATTATTATTAGGGTGTCTTGTTCATGTTATTTTCTGACATTTTCGGGCCCCCTTAATTTGCGGGCCCTGTGCAATTGCACGGTTCGCACAATGGTAAGGCCGCTACTGATACATACAAACATACATACCATAACGATAACCATAAATTTTATTGTTTTCCAACAGAAACAGAGAATACAAGCATCATGAGTACAGTACAATAGTTGAGAAACAACGGAGGTAGAGAGCCCTAAAGGGAACAAGTCCCGACTAGTAGGGTCATTGCTATACATACATACATGCATACATACATACATACGTACATACGTACGTACGTATACCTACATACATGCATACATACAAATAGGCAGTAGTCTAAAATTTGTATCTTTGCTCTAAACAAGTTTCGTTCCTACATGAAATTGACAACATGGAAATTAAATTTTTATAATAAGACATGCATACTGATATTGTAAAAAAATTCCATCAAAGAAAACTTGTTAGATATATCCACAATTCCACATATCTGTATGCATTATCTTGAATGATCTTTAAGCTGAAACCCAACCAGAAATTCAACAACTCGACTAGGCATGCATGCGCACACACGCAGAGGCCAAGAGTCAACGCTTCAGCATTCTGTCACTGTAGCACCCTTCGTAAGCGGTAAGGTATATACTATATATGCCTAAGGGACACTTAGTCATTTAGATACTTATTATAGTAGGCATACCTCAAGAAGCGTTGCCTACGCTATGGTAATCACTATCTCACTGAGCTTCAATCGATTCAGTTCCTCTATTATTATTATGCGTCGTGGATAATTTACTGTCGAATGAGGAGTCGGCATCGATCCATCAAAGATTTATATCGTTACACGCGACTCCACAGTGAAATTGCCAATGCAGAATTTTCCATCAGGTCACGTCTTCCATTTCTTGCAATGACATTTCCGAAAAAACATCCTTAACAAACTGCTCTCCAAAGATTTGCCTTCAGACTGCATTTCGGAAGATATTTCTCTCTGACCCATACTACAGATTTGTCACAGATACGTAGGCTGTGTGAGCGTTAGGCCTATTTCTTTCGAATAAGAAACTTAGTTTTTGGGCATTGCGCTTCAACGAGAACATCATATCCCAACAGAATTCTGCTTCCTGTGTCTATTTCTTTTAAAAGTAGATTCCTGGAGTGTCTTTCTTTACATACAGAAGACGTTTCTTGGAATTATTTGTCCGAGAAAGAGCCTCTTAGAGAAACGAGTTTCTCGCGGAATAATTGTCTCCGAGGGTACATTCCTCAATAGGGGTATTTCCTGCGTCAATGGTTAGGGGACGGTTGGGAAGGAAGAAGAGGGACGGATGGGAAGGGAGAAGAGGGGGCCTGTGAATCCACTCCTCATTGGAGACGTGTCAAGCGCTTACTGAGGCAAAGTAACGGATGAGACCGCACGGTCGTGTTAAGCAGTTATTGTTGTAGATCTGCTGAGCAGAGGGTATACACGGTCTTCGGCAGGCATATGGTTGGCACTGTTGACGATCCTCATCCGCTCAGCGAGGGATGCGGGGGTTAAAGCTACGGATGCTACTGCACATCATGCTGTTATGACGGACACTGTGGAGGAGGAGAGAGGAGGAGGAGGAGGAGGAGGAGGAGGAGGAGGAGGGAAGGAGGACGGACGGAGGAGGAGGAGGAAGGAGGACGAGGAGGTGGATGAGGAGGGCGATGACAACGAGGATGAAACCGTTCGACCGTGGCTGGGCGTTGAATCAGTGACCCGGTACGGGATTTTTGGTACAGTGAATATCAGTTCGGGTGAGAGGAATGTCTAGAAAGGGAATTTCAGATGAAGACTAGGATTGTTTGGATAGACATGAAGACACAGATATATACGTAACATAGGCCTATATAATTATTTAGACAGACATGGATAGATAGATAGGTAGATAATTGGATGGAT
>JACEVL010000426.1:440000-620000 GCA_020284085.1 Aporrectodea caliginosa | reverse complement strand
CATATATCTCCGTCCATCGTCCGATCCTTCTTTTCCAGTCCTATCCATGGCAGCAGCCGCCGAGCGACGGAGATTCGAATGCACAGCTGTTCTTTGCATGCCATCGATCCATCTCTATTTTGCCTGGCATCTGACCCTGCTTCAGAGGACAGCCTTTGATTATTCGAAGGCTGAAGGCTGATCTTCAAAGGAAACAAGAGACGCAACCATAGTCCGTCCTTCCATGATAGTCCTATAGTCCTGCAATATCTCTGCGGGACTTGCGCTGCGATCTGACTGCCTCTGGCTCAATGGGGATCCGTCTGCTAACTACATGGTAGAATAATTCGCTGTCGTTTTTCAGCATTAAAGGCCTTAATTAAGACGCATCACCTCCGTCCTCAGATGTTTCAACAGCTGTGGCAGCAGTTATCGTTTCTCTTTGTCGTTCAAGGTCTTATTAGGAATAAAGGAAGGGCAAGGAGGCCTTGCGGAAACACACAACCATATAGACAGATAGACAGAAAGACAGATAGACAGACAGACAGACAGAGACAGATAAATAGAGAGAGATATATAGACAGAGAAACAGATAGGCAGATAGACATGCATACAGATGCACAGATAGCTTGACAGATAGACAGCTTCTGTTCGCTCTGCTATTATTGCTAAATAATATTATCGTTATCGTAGTCTCTGTGTGTTTGTCTGTTTGTCTTTCTGTTTGTCTTTCTGATTGTTTGTTTGTCTGCTCTGCTGCTGTTGATGATGACAACGATGACTACAACCACCTACCGCCATCATTATCGTCATCATTATCGTCATCGTTCTCATCATATAACTACAGCCATTTTCCACATCATTGTAGTAATCATTTTGATGATTACCACAATGGCGACGAAGACGATAAAGAGTGCAATGATAAAGAGGAAGAACATCATCATCATCATAACAATTATATGACAGTATACAAGGGATTCTTTAATCTTGCCTCAGAGGTTCACTCCCACTTAACAAGAAACTCATTATAGAAGTGTCTTTGCCCGCTCTAAACACTCGTATTCTCAATAAAATCTATTGGTGCCACTACCTGGAATAAAATTCCTCAAGAAATCAGAAAATCTCCCTCACTTACACTGTTTAAGAATAAGCTTCGCACTTATTTAGTTGAAGGTAATTATTAATGCTTTGATGTATTAATCTTTTATTTCCATGTGTTTAACTGCACTTCCCACTCATTCCTTTTACTTTCGATATTTAGTTTAAATTAGTTAAGGTTAGTTAAGATTTTTATGTTAATCAAGTCAACAACTGTTGTACTAAGTAAAGCATCTTTCGGTCGCCACATATTCTGTTGAAATTATATAGAGGTGTCCCTACTTAGCGGGATCTTTGATCCCTTCAGGGCCTTCCCTTGTGGCATTCAACAATCCATACTGAAAAGTGCAATGATTGTAATATTATTATTTATTGTTGTGTGGCTACAAATAAACGATTGATTGATTTATTGATTCATCATCATCATCATCATCATCGTCATCGTCATCGTCATCGTCATCATCGTCATCGTCATCATCATCATCATCATCATCATCATCATCATCATCATCATCATCATCATCATCATCATCATCATCATCATCATCGTCATCGTCATCGTCATCGTCATCTTCATCGTCATCGTCATCTTCATCGTCGTCGTCATCATCATCATCATCATCATCATCATCATCATCACACTATCATGACGACGATGATGATTTATGGGTGATGGTTCTGGCGTGGTGTGGTAGATGTATTGATTGATGGTGGCAGTGCTACTATAGTTATGCTGGTCATGATGACGGTGTCCTTAGCCAACGTAGATAGATTTTACATCACTTGCCGAGCTTATAAAGTCACTCGTGGCCTACTATTACCAGACGCTTCGCTTTGATTACCACCTCATACCTATCACAGTACACGTCACACTAGATACAATAGTGACTTATACGACTTTACGGAATGATTAATCTGCGGTGATTTCCTTCCGTAATGTTCTTTTCGGCCGTTCTGTTGTTTGTATTGTATTGTATTTGAACACTTGTTATAGCGCCCCTTCCAGATTCCTAATCAGAGGCGCCCTGACTACTGCGCGTACGCTGAATCGGAATTTCACGCCGAAGCGCATGAGCAATTGCGAGTGAAGGACTTGCCCAGGGTCCCTACGCGGCGGCTTTGAGGTGGATTCGAACCCGCAACCCTCCAGCTGCAAGGCACCGAACATACCCCTACACCACCGCGCCCCAGTTGTGGCCAAACAGTATGCATGTTTGGTTAAGTCTTCAGATGTGGTCTGGTATAAAATCAATCAGAAGCTTAGACTTTTTGAAGTTTAGTATGTTTTCTTCTGCTGTCGGTTAAACGGAGCTCTATCCGTCTCTCAGATCCATCGATGTCCGTCTTCAATAGGTTTCTTCCTAAGAGCTTCTGTCCATTCTGCTTTCTTTTCGTCCGCTCGTCCTCAACGCATTACTTTTTCACTTGAGCGACCGTCTATTGCTGCTTTTATGCATTTTTATAAAGCGCGAAGTCACTAGAATTAAGTTTCTAAATATCTGAGCCGTGTTAGACTCTGAATCAATTCTAATAGTGATTACCGTTTGAGTTAAAAATTTCTGTCACACCGTTTGCAATACAGCGACGCCTTGCCTGGGACGCCACTGTTATCGACACCATGGCAGAATCATACCGCACCAGATCAGCTGAGGTTGCGGGTGCCTCTGCCGAGATCACAGCAGATAGAATAACAGCAGAATATACTGCCATTGTTGTCATCGTACTGCTTTGTTCCCTAGGCCTTTGAAACTACTGCTTTGTTCCCTTGGCCTTTGAAACTACTGCTTTGTTCCCTTGGCCTTTGAAACTACTGCTTTGTTCCCTTGGCCTTTGAAACTACTGCTTTGTTCCCTTGGCCTTTTAAACTACTGCTTTGTTCCCTTGGCCTTTGAAACTACTGCTTTGTTCCCTTGGCCTTTGAAACTCTGGGTTAAGTAAACCAAAAGGCCTTGAATTTAATTCAGCAAGTCTATAATTGCTGAGTAGTAGAGGTTATTTAACAGCTACCAAATATCATTCTGTCACTTTAGAATATCATTCATGTTGTCGTAAGTTCGTCGTAACCTGTTGTCTGGATTTATCTTTGTTCAGCAAATTTTTAAAAGATAAATTTAGGGGATAATCTTTCTTGTTTGGCATCAAATTTGATCTTCATTTTCTCATTTAAGTCACTTGAAAGACGACATTTACTTCGACGAACCGTTCACCTTAACAATAGAGCAGGACAAAGGAAACAGCAGCCGCGGTGGACAGGACAGAGAAGAATTTAAATTAGCAGGAGGAGGAAAAGAAAATGCGGAAGGAAAGAAGAAGAGGATGAGGACGGAGAGGAGAAAGAAGTAGATGAAGAAGAGAAGGAAGCAGAGGGGAAAGAGAAGAACAGACGGAGGGATACTGGAGTAGGGAGAAGATGGAGATTGGGTAGTCAGATATGCACTTGATTTGACCTTAGGACTTGGGCCATAAATACATCTCCAGTGACGTGGCTCAGATATCGCTGCCATCTACACAGTAACTGCTGTTGATGGCATCAATATCTACGCTCACTATACTCCCCTTTCTCTCTCTTCCTCTCAATGTCTCTCTCTGTCTGTCTATAAGTCTCTCTTTCTGTCTCTCTCTGTCTCTCTTTCTGTCTCTCTCTGTCTCTCTCTGTCTCTATGTCTCTGTCCCTGTCCCTGTCCTTGTCCCTGTCCCTGTCTCTGTCTCTGTCTTTCTCTCTGTCTGTCTCTCTCTGTCTCACTCTGTCTCACTTTGTCTGTCTCTCTCTCAACGTCACTAGACATGCATTCAAAGTGTCACAGGCTTTCGATTCATTACATGGTCCACGTGCATCATGCGATTTATTTGCGAACATAAACCGCAGGAGATGAAAAGAATTCTCAAAGCGCATAATAAAAGTGTTATAATTATTAGGCTTACATTTTTTACCGTTGCTCATTTATTTTATATTGCCTTAGTTTGCACTGCATTGCCTTATATTTTGCCATAGGGCCCTACTCTTGTCTGCTGTGCGTGTCTAGTCTATAGACCACACAGCCATTGTTCTGGAAATGAATTACCACAGTTAATGCTGTGGATCTGTTGTAATGTAATTGGACAATAAATAATGTAGCACCGTTTCAAAAATATTGTCAATTACATAACGTATTTGGTTTTCACAAATGGGAATCAGTAAGAGAATTTATTGCAGGTTTAGGCAGTTTGGACTTTAAATCTATGAGAGTTATTGCTATGTTTAAATTTCTTAAAGACATGCTAAAGGTGGATAATAGTACACTGTCATTGACATTCAGTTATGGCCATGAGCATATTAATTTAGTTACTGGTTATGGTTTGTCTGTAAAAGACAACATGTATTATGTAAGATCGCGGGTCCACTACGTTTATGCTTCGAGAGGAGCAATAGTTTGAGTTGTCTCCCAGTCTGTTTGGGAAGGAGTTTTTGTATTTTTGTATTTCTGTTCTAGTCTGCTTAGTTTGCTTAGTTTCTCTGTTTTGCTTAGTGCGTATAATATATAACTTGTAACCTTCAAAAATTAACCTTCAAAAATCAAGTAAGAAAATTTCAACCTGAAGAAAAACAAGAAGAAGAAGGAGAAGAAGAAGATGATGATGAAGAAGAAGAAGATATGATAAGAAGAAGAAGAAGAAGAAGAAGAAGAAGAAGAAGAGAAGAAGAAGAAGAAGAAGAAGAAGAAGAAGAAGAAGAAGAAGAAGAAGAAAAGTAAAGAAGAAGAAACAACAAGAACAAGAACAAGAACAAGAACAAGAACAACAAGAACAAGAAGAAAAAGAATGCGAAGAAGAAGAAGAACAAGAAGAAGAAGAACAAGAACAAGAACAAGAACAAGAACAACAAGAACAAGGACAAGAGCAACAAAAACAACAAGAACAACAAGAACAAGAGCAAGAACAACAAGAACAACAAGAAAGAGGAAGAACAAGAAGAAGAACAAGAAGAAGAAGAGGACGAGAAAGAAGAAGAACAAGAAGAAGAAGAAAAGGAACAGGAAGAAGATGAAGGCGGAGCACAGGAGGCTAAGTTGCTCTTGGCTTAGACAACACGAGCCAATCTGTCCGATTGGTGGACTGCATTGCCAATTACAGAATATATTGCAAACGTAAACTCTAAAATCTCTAAAGCTCTTCTATAGAAAGGCTACGCACAGGGCACCACGTTATTCAAAGGAGCTGCGTCAAGTCACAGAGGAGGATGTCCAGAGATACTAAAAGCAACTGATGAAGAAAATCCGGTTGCCAGAAGAGACGAGAGAAGAGAGACATGGTGAGAAGGATACAACGGATCTGTTAGTAAAAGAGACCATTAGGACGCATTCCATAAATTGGTCTTAATGGTTTAATTGTGCGTTTATTCTCCAATCGGTCGTTTGCTACGATTCCATAATAAGGGTAATAAGGTGTGTGTGAAAACCTGACGACAAGTGTAAGGCCTACACGTCGTCGTCTGGACTTTGCGCTCATTAATCAATGAGAGACTGGTTCGTGTCAGTCGACTAAACCTCGTCCGCGTCTATTGATCTGAAGAGGAGGAGGAGGAGGAGGAGGACGAGGAGGAGGAGGAGGAGGAGGAAGAGGAGGAGGAAGACGAGGAGGAAGGAGGAGGAGGAGAGGAGGAGGAGGAGGGAGGAGGAGGAGGAGGAGGAGGAGGAGGAGGAGGAGGAGGAGGAGGACAGGAGGAGGAGGAGGAGGGGAGGAAGAGAGGGAGGAAGAGACGAGGAGGAGGAAGAAAGAGGAGGAGGAGGTAAAGGAGGAGGACGACGAGGAGCAGGAGGAGGAGAGGAAGAGGAGGAGGAGGACGAGGAGGAGGATGACGACGACGTAATTGAATGGGTCGACCGTCGACGAAAGCCTCGTCGCATCTGACACGTACGCACGTTGTCTGAATGATAATGATCCTCGTCCTCAGGTACGACGATGGCTCGTCACCATCATGAATGCCTATCAGCTTATGAGAATCATCGCCATCGTCATCGTCGTCATCGTCATCAAAGTCGTCGCCATCATCATTATCTTCATCATCATCTTCTTCATCGGCATCATCTTCATCATTAGCATCATTTTCTATCTTTATCATTTTCATCAATTTCTATCTTCATCATTTTCATCATTTTCTATCTTCATCATTTTCATCATTTTCTATCTTCATCATTTTCATCATTTTCTATTTTCATCATTTTCTATCTTCATCATTTTCATCATTTTCTATCTTAATCATTTTCATCATTTTCTATCTTCATCATTTTCATCATTTTCTATCTTTATCATTTTCATCATTTTCTATCTTTATCATTTTCATCAATTTCTATCTTCATCATTTTCATCATTTTCTATCTTCATCATTTTCATCATTTTCTATCTTTATCATTTTCATCATTTTCTATCTTCATCATTTTCATCATTTTCTATCTTTATCATTTTCATCATTTTCTATCTTCATCATTTTCATCATTTTCTATCTTCATCATTTTCATCATTTTCTATCTTCATCATTTTCATCATTTTCTATCTTTATCATTTTCATCAATTTCTATCTTCATCATTTTCATCATTTTCTATCTTCATCATTTTCATCATTTTCTATCTTCATCATTTTCATCATTTTCTATCTTTATCATTTTCATCATTTTCTATCTTCATCATTTTCATCATTTTCTATCTTTATCATTTTCATCATTTTCTATCTTCATCATTTTCATCATTTTCTATCTTTATCATTTTCATCATTTTCTATCTTCATCATTTTCTACCTTAATCATTTTCTATCTTCATCATTTTCATCATTTCTATGAAATAATTTTCATCATTTTCTATCTTCATCATTTTCATCCTCTTTATCATTATCATCATCGTCGTCATCATCATCATCATCGTCATCATCATCATTATCATGGTCATGGCCTGTATATATGTGGCTTTATAATATATATATATATAATTATATATATATATAATGTACGTATAAAATATCTCATTAAATGGCACGACTTTGTAATGAGAACAAGAACATCGTACAACTGGCTCTACCTGAGGATTATTGACATTCACTTTTGAAATTAATATAACATGAACATATGTTCATTTGTTCACGATATTATAACATAATACGCATTGTATTGTATACATGCTGTTGTGATGTCTGAAGACTGCAGGTATAGAGTTGCAAATTATGTCCACCTATCGATAGCTCACATACCGTGAGGTTATATATATATACTAGGGTGTCCCACGATAACATAGGAAAAATAAAATTGTTGAAACTTTTGATGCAGTCCCTCCTAAAAGTATGATCCCGTAATAACACCTGCCAAGTTTTATTAAATTTCGAAAATATTTAGGGGTCGCGCAAGGCTCATAGAGTTAGTGCAGTTTGTCGTAAATTACGCGTGGCGTTATTGACTTTTAAATATTTGGGTGACCACATTTTGATCCCATAATAACATGTTTAGTATCACTAGAAAGCTCTTAAACAGTAAATCTACAGACATAACCTTCTTGTATATATATATGCATAAAGTTTCAAGTATGAAGAAGGCATAAAACACACTACAACAAGAAATCAAATTTCTTAACTTGCAAATCAAGGAAGACTTTCGAGCCTTTAAATCTGTCGTGCACTGGGAGGGCAAGCTGCTCCCTTACATAACTGGAGTAGGCCTAAACACGGACAAAATGGACAGATTGTCAGTACTGATTTCTTCTCTAGTTAATAGAAATACTTAACTTCTGGGTGTGCCAAAGTTGGCTTCTGTGTCAAGACAGGCAGCAGCAGTAGCAGTTCTAGACCTTTTGAAGTCGTGGCAGTGCGATATATTTATTATCGGCATGTGTTTTGACACAAGAGCCTCAAAAAAGCAACCGGCAGCGTTAATGGAGCCTGCACCCTTCTAGAGGCAGCAACCGGTCGTAATCTGCTGTAGATGGCTTGTCAACATCACATGTTTGAAGTCCTGTTGTCTTATATATTCGTAGTGTGCCTTGGTAAAGTTTGTCCATCAACCAAGGCATTCTTCTCTTCAAGCGATTTAAAGATAAATGGTCCGACCTGGCTCACCTTCAACCAAAGCCTCATTAATGTCTGTCTGTGTCTGACAAACTGAAGGGGTTCAATACTGAACAGCTACAACGTGACAATCCTCGAGTCAAGATGATTAGAGAGAATTCTTCAACTCGCGGCATCCATGTTTGGATTGAGCAGTTCGGCAGCGGTTCGCAAGCCTGGTGCCCTTCTAGAGCGCGTCAGATGGCGAAGGCAATAATTAAACTCGCTGAAGATTTAGTTGCGTTCTCATGGAACCGCACTTAGTCAACATCTACATACAATCGTGGTTTTCATGTCGAGTCACTGCTGATTCACCCATCAATGACATCCAACTAATAAAAAGGCTGCAATATTACGATGCTGCTGCTCTGAAGACCACAAAGACGATGCTGTGTCATTCGTGGTATCTAAGTCCAGAGCTGGAAACCCTCTCTCTGTTCTCACACCATCGGTCTTCTGAAGAGAGAGCACAGCTTATGTCGACAATGAAAGGTGATCTAGGATTGCACTTGGTTCAATCATTTCCCCGTACGATAAGGGAATTATATATTTCTCGAAGCTTCTTCCGAACTACCGCCAACTCATCGTGGCGTGTATCCTCGCTATTCCATGTGAAGAGTGACCCAAAAGCCAATTGTATAAGATCGCACGTCAGGTTGTTAATAACTTGGCCTGTGTGAATGACAATGATGAACTTGGAGTTGCTCTTATACAGAATTTCAATTCAACAAGAACGAAGAACAGAAACAGTTTCTTTTGCAAGTTGTTGAAAAACACAGGCATGACTTTCTAAGTGCAATCGTGACAATCTTGTAGATATATAGATTATTGCAAAATGTAGAACTGAACAATATGCAGCTGAAGGTATAAACAGTAATTAAGAATAAGCAGATGAAGGTATGGAGGAGTTGAAACCATGGCTTGTTGCATTACGCTTATGGCTAAGTACAAGGATTTGTAATAATGATTCCTCCTAACGATTAATGACAATAAATGATATTGAGAAAGTCCAAAAATCTTGAGTTTCTGTACAATTTTTCACTATTTGATCGTAAAACCATACGTATGTACGCAATAAAGTCAGATGCTTGTAGATTCCACTATTTAAGAGCTTTCCAATGGTATTAAACATGTTATCATGGATGAAAGGTCGGTGTCTAAAAGCATTAATAAATTGGACACGTCCGGCGCAAATTATGCCAACATGGGGAAACTGTGAGTGTCTTGCGCGACCCCTAAATATTTTTTAAATTTCCTAAAATTTTCCAGGTGTTATCATGGGACCATAAAGAAACTTTGTAGAGGGACTGCATAAAAATATTCGACAAAAAATATTTCTGGGACACCCTAATATATACCTGAGAAGAAATCACCTCAAGATTTTGAAATCTATGAACGAAAGGTTCGACCAAATTAATTATTTATCGGATTGTCTTAAAACTTAGACTGATGAAACTAAATGCAAATGGCCATGCCATTAGGCCTACAAGGGCGCATCACAAAAAGATATGCTCTACGCCGTCTTTGAGTGGAGTTTCTACAATAAATACTACTCAGATCATCGACTATACAGAGTTCTTGAGCTATAGACGTTCTTGGCTAACAAAGAAGTTAATAATATAATAATAATAATAATATCTTTTCTTTAATAAGCGCCTGACAAACGCACTGCGCTGTATCTCATTTACATGTTATGCAATTGAAACAATCTTAACTAGTTAACTACTAACAGAACAGACAGCTTGCAATACAACGGCGCTGATAGCAGCCTACAAAGCATATCCGCCCAACGGGGGCTCGAACTCGGTACCTCTCGGTCTCTGTGCCAGATGTTATCCAATGCGCCACGGACCCCCCATAAAACTACAAACGTTAGCAATCAACAGTTTAGGTAGAAACGTCTGAATTAAAGTCACTGAAAAATAAGCAGGGTCGAGACCATGCGGTCGCTACAGAAACGTGTATATTTACTAGGGGTGAGCAACGATTAAATATTTTAATCGAAATTAATCGCACGATTAAAATTTTTAATAACGCGATTAATTTTTAATCGCATGTCACAATAGATAACAAGTACAACTATTCTACCGACTCTGAGTTGTAACGTTGAATATGCGTTATATATTGTATTGTATTGTATTGTATTTATTAATTTATATAGCGCCATATATTATATATATATATTAATATATATGCTTGCAGTCAAGAAACAAAAAGCAAACATGCTTTTACCACTTGCTTTTACTTTTTAGCTTATACTTTAAAGTTCAAAGTTTAAACTTAAACTTTTTACTCTGTAATAGCGGTTTTATCAAGAATTGTTTTCGCGCATTTATTAAAAATAATTGGGCGCAGTGACAATAGCGTTTACTGCGTAAAAATATTAATCGTGTTAATTAATTAACGCATTAATCGCGTTAATTAATAACGCGTTAAATGCCTAGTCCTAATATTTACATTTAGGCCTACATTAAAGCTACTCAAGGAAGCGGACACTGTAGTATCAGATCGCAAACACAGAGCAACCGTCAGCAACGCAGTGAGCAGAGAGAAGCTCGAAGGCTCGAGCGGAGGTATTATTTTTCTCTGACGTTAGAAAATAAGGCGTTTAAAATTACTCTACTGAACGACATTTCGTGATAATTACATTGTGTGGGCGAAGGAAACAGGAGCCGACGCAATAACAGGCACTGAGTGGGCGAAGACGTGACTCTGTTTGCGATGGAAATAGAAAGCCGGCCTGTAGGCAATTATTCTGCTTTGACAAATAATTTAAAAACTAGAAGTGGACGAGTATGCTACACGAGTTTCACTGAGCAACTCTAATGAAAGTATGAAAGAGAGATAAGAAATAAGAGATAAGAAATTTATGAGCACGAAAAGAAACGAAGATACAGATCAAAAGAGAAAGCAAAAACAAAACGAGAGATGGAAGTTTTCTTAATCTGCGTCCTTTTAGTTGCTTTTGGCTAAGTACACCGCAGGTAACGCTTATGGTTAAGTACACCGCATGTAACGCTTATGGTTAAGTACACCGCAGGTAACGCTTATGACTAAGTACACCGCAGGTAACGCTTATGGCTAAGTATAACTTCATGTAACGCTTGCTTTCGCTACTGATATAGACCTAATCTGATCTAATGGCTTGAGTAACTCTGTTTCTTTGGAAGATAGCTATGACAGGCGCTACATAAATGTTGCTAAGTGCATAAATGATTTTAAGGAAAGTCTTGACAATGCGAAATGAAGCATAAGACAAAACAGAGCAAAAAAGCGAAGTCATAACATTAGAGATCAAGTCAGCACAAGACATAAAAGTTGTTAAAAATGTAATGTAATGCAAATTGCCGGTATTTCTCTGCCCCACACAAAAACGGTCATGGAGACACCAACTTATTTACCGATGCTATGTTAAGTATTGTCTTCAAGTTTGCTTAGTTTGCTTAGTTAGTCAATTACATGTTTCGTAATCGTAATCGTAATCGAATATTTATATAGCGCCACTCAAGATCAGAGGAGCTCCCGACCCGGGCCGGTGTCTTCACTGGTAAAGAGAGAGGTTTTCAGGCGCTTGCCAATAATACTTTAGTTGATAAGGGAGAGACAAGTTAATTTGGAAATTGTCTTTTTCTCTGACATCCACATTCTGCTTATATCTCAATCTACGTCATACTGGAGAACAAAGAAGTGTAGCATTAAAGACAATAGCAAAATGATCGTATTCATATAGCGCTGCTTACGATCTTGTTGTTCAAGTGGTCCAGTTCCTTCTCGGCTGTTTCTTTTGGCGATTCCTTCAAATGCAACCGTTTGAAATTCGTGTACTTTCGCACGAGGTACATTTCTCCCGCCAGGCGCCAGATGTCGTAGTATTTCAAAGAGAAACGATGTCGCACAGCTAAAGGTCTCTTTCCTTAAGAAGAGAACATTGCTTAGCAGCTGCGCCGTCGTAAGTGTTCGTCCATTACTTCCTAAGCAGTCGGCTTTCACATTGCCTTCTGCTTTATAGTGCAAATGCAGACGCTTTCGGACGTCAGATGTAGTGAGGACCAGAGCCAGAGCCTGTTCATCTTAATCTCCTGATCTGCTGCATCCCTCTTTTACTTCTTCTTCCTCTTTCCGCCTTCCCTTTCCTCCTCCTCCTACTCCTCCTGCTCCTGCTACTTCTTGTTCAGTGGTGCGACGGAGACTGAGTGGCTGCTGCGCTGCGATGCCAAAAGATGATGCGATCTAAGTGATGCTGCTCTTCAGGAAGACACGAAAGACCAACGAACGATACACGACGTGAATCATTGTCTTTGGACGACGCCGATTGGCCAGCGCCTTCCAGTTCCTATGGAACGCCGTTTCTCAATAAAACGCAACGATCTACTTCGTATTAAGCACCGTTAAGAATCAACATTATTTTGTAAACTCATGAACACTTTTGCCGTCTTTAGCCTAGGCATATTGAGGTAGCCCATTGTGACATATTCACTCTATATAAAGTCTTCTGTGGCTTTGTACTACAGTTTAAACCAAAGATTTTAACAGGGAGGAAGATGAACTACTAATGAGAAAACTGCGAATGAGGGCGCGCAAGGGCTTCTGGTCTATCCAGTGTGAAAACAACGAAAAGTTCCGATCTTAAAATCCATCTGTTAAAAGTTGTTTTATACGCAATGTTTTGCGAATTTAGTATTTTGGCCAAGTAGAAAGTTAGGTAGCATGCCGCACTATTGTGCAACCTTTAACTGTGGCAATGCCAGCGAAAAAATCATGGAATTTCGTTTTTCCGTTTCCCAAGCGAAGCTACACGGTAGGCGTACGGCTTCATTAACTTATGGATTTTAACATTGTAGAGATAGGAACTTTTCACACTGGATAGACCAGAAGCCCTTGCGCACCCTCGTTCGCACTGCGCAAGCCAATATTCTTTAAGTAGGCCATCTTCCTCCCTGTTAAAATCTTTGGTTTAAACGGCTGAAAGCTACAATAAAAATATTTCAAATTGAATTTAATTGCACAGTTTAAGACTTTCAAATATCTTGACGCGCTGTGTCCTCAAATCCAACGGTTAGTTTATTTGGAAAGCAGATGAAACCTATTCCAATATTATTGTTGCCAATGTCTGCACATTTTGCATATAAATATTTTCACAAAATATTCATGTTGCAAAATGCTGCTCTAAAAATGTCTAATTTCTCTGATCGGCCCTTCATAAAATTGTCTGATAATAGTAACCATGGCTTTCAACTGTGGTCAGTGCGACTTGCGAGATAACGATGAAGCATTATTCGTAAATGATGTTGCTTTTACGAGCAGTCCTAAATGACCTTTGTCTTCATTCTCAACTACCCTAACATGGCTAACATGCATTTTGCATACACGACAATTAATTTAAATGGATGTTAGACGCAACAAGCGGCTAAGTGAAACGATACATTAAATTTGTATACATGTACGAATACATGTAGGCTATGCATACATGTGTACATTATGTCGGCCTATTTAGTAGGAATGTATGTACGTATTTTGTAAATATTTTGCCTGCAAGTATGTACATATGTAAATAGGTACATAAGTATGTACATACGTATGTAAGTATATGTGAATGGTTTTTTTTACATTGGAGTCCCAACTTTATATAGCGCCTCTTCCAGACAGTCATCAGAGTTACTCCCGACCTAACGATGGAAATCCAGGATCGAACAAAATGTTATTCAAACACACACGGAATAGATGTAAAGAAAGACCAATAAGCTCATGTCGTAAGATGCCAGGCAACTTATTCCAGAAAGTTGGACTGATCACAGCACAGCTGCTTTTGTGCTAGACTGTGGATGTTCTGGCTGGAGGAACAACCAGGCCACACTGCGCAGCTGAGCGAAGAAATCTACGATCAGTAACGGATTAGACCGAAACACACAACTCCCTAAGATAAGATGGATCACAGCCCACAAGGCAATTACGCACGAGCATTAAGATCTTAAACTAAATGCCTTTGTGCATCGCCACCAGTGAAATTCCTGCCGCATGAAGATCGAATTATGACCAGACCTAGTTATGCCAGCTTTGCTGTAATCAACCCTTGAGAATGTGAATGCATGCATGAGGGTCGTGGCGTCTTGATTTGTAAGCGAACGACGTATCGTACGAATCTGACGCATGCTGGCAAATGAATGTTCAACATAGGCCTACTCTTCCCATTTTGTTCTTAGGTCCCATTTGTGTTAGGGTACCAAGCTCACTTGCATAGTTGAGTTTGAAGAACTGTATACATAGTAGATTGCTTCATTTTGCGACCTCGTTAGCTTTCTGTTAGAATTTCTGCAACCTACAGTATGGCTGCTGTTGTGTGAAGTTTTGCTGTCGAACTCGTCGATTTTCGAGCTTAATGTGTTGCTCTTTTGACGCCTGAGTCTGTGCTTGTTGACGAAGGTATCAATGTATTTATGTTAAAGTATGAAACAGTATATTTATCATATCCCTAGTGAGCTCTTCTAGTTTTCCTTAGAGGGAAATTAATCACCTTATAATAATATGTGCATGTATGTATGGATGTATGTACATATGTAATGTATGTATGTATATATGTATGTATGTATGTATGTATGTATGTATGTATGTATGTATGTATGTATGTATGTATGTACATATGTAATGTATGTATGTATATATGTATGTATGTATGTATGTATGTATGTATGTATGTATGTATGTATGTATGTATGTATGTATGTATGTAATAATATATCTCCAACATTACATATTTTATTAACCAGTCACTTGTCAATTTAAGTAGGCCCCTATCTAGCGGGACCCGTCCCTTATGGTGAGCCTATTGTTCCTGATCAACTCTCGTTGCTTATTAGCTCAATGTGTTGTTTTAATCTTTGATTGTTCGATTATATGACTATGTTGTTCAACACTTGTATCTGTTACTGGGATCAATAAAGTGAATTGAAAAAATGTAATGTATGTATGTATCTATGTATGCATGTTTGTATGTATTTGATGTATGTATAGCCTATGTATACGCGTTGGCTGTGAGTGATAAGATTGGAAGTGCGGCTGTCCATAGATGAGAAGTATATATGTGGGCAGAGGAGGTGCGTCGTGTGTCTGTGTCTGTTTGTAACTATGAGAACGTGCGTCACTAGGCGCAAATCCGAGTCGCTCAGCAGAAAATCTAACGACGCCGCGACCGTGATACCCGCCGCCGCCACATCGAACGCCGGCTGCCGCCGCCGACGCTGACGTTAGAGGCCGGCGGCGGCGGTGGCGGCGGCGGCGGTGGCGGCGCCACGATATGAGGCGCAGGGCATCGATTGGTGGCGATGTTAAAATGAGCTTCCTTTCCATATTTAGATCGATACGAACACACCCCTCATCAGCTGGTCTTCCCTCGTGCAGCGACGCCACCAAAGACGACACACCACCAACAATAAACATGTAACTACGTAGTCCTTATACATATAATATGCGGGGTCGGTGTATGTATATATATATACGGTATATGCGTATGTATGAAGCAGGCTATGTCATGAAGTCGCAGAAGCCATATAGAAGAGAAACCTGGAAGCCGTTCATCTGGAGCATTTAGCCAAACGTCGGCAGCATATAGGCGGTCGCCAAGTTACCTTTGGCATCGTCTATGTACTATATGTGGACTCTTGCATAGAAAGAACTATTTTTTTGCTTTTGTGTATACGTGACATTGTATAAGCTGTATTATATGCATTATGTGCAAATAATTATATATTTTATGTATATATTACGTATGTATATATTATATAAGACTTTCTTTCTGGCTATAACGCGACGCATGTGCATGGAAACAAGATAAGAGAAGACCATTCAGCATGTAATGCCTTTATCCATGTTTCCATGGGAATATATGGATGCGTCCAACTCCATGCATTGTAGGCCACATTATGGTGAATGTCAGCGTCAATGATTACAATGACTACCACAAATGCAGAGCTATCTACATCCTTCTATCTCTCTCTGTCTCTCGGTCTCTGTCTCTCTGTCTCTGTCTCTGTCTCTGTCTCTGTCTGTCTGTCTGTCTCTCTCTCTCTCTCTCTCTCTCTCTCTCTCTCTCTCTCTCTCTCTCTCTCTCTCTCCTCTCTCTCTCTCTCTCTCTCTCCCTCTCTCTCTCTCTCTCTCTCTCTCTCTCTCTCTCTCTCTCTCTCTCTCTCTCTCTCTCTCTCTCTCTCTCTCTCTCTGTGAATGGTTGTCGATAGCTGTCGCTTTTATTCTTGACTACTGTATTGTATTGCATTGTATCTATACATTTACATAGCGCCTCTCGCAGTGCACACCAATCAGAGACGCTCACAGTGCGAGAGACCCAGAGAAAAGAAAGTGGTCTTCAGACAACGAAAAGAGGCACTTGGCCCACCAGTTAATAAACAGGAACGTATCAAAGGAGGAAGCTGGTTCCATAGTGCAGGGCCAATGAAGGCAAAGGCTCGTGCTTTAGCCATAGCAGTCCTCGCTCGGGGAACAAAGAGATCATGCCGGACAATTGAGCGTGGCGGGCGAAGAGAAGTGGCTGAGGTCGGCAGGCGGATGAGGTCACATAGGTACTTGGGAGCGCGGTCAGAATACGACCGGTGAGAACATTGAATTGAACCCGAGCAATAAGGGGGAGCCAATGAAGGTGGTCAAACATAAAAGCTATTTGTCGTTTCACGTCTTGTAAATTCTTCGTATGGAGATTGAAGACTAAAAGCAAATTAAACCCTGTCAGCAGTTGATGCTTAAAACAGCAATAGATGCAATGTATGCATGTTCAGTCTTTGGTTCGGATATTGGCATCTGCGTCGTTCTTCTTATATCACGAAATATCAAGCGCTAGATACCGGTTTAGAATGGTTAAAGATCCATGACGTGCACATGGAGATCTATGAGTGCTTAGTAAGAACATGTCGCTAACAACGAAGGTGTTTGGCGAGAGTTAAACTATATCGTCGACACACACACACACACACACACACAAACACACACACACACCACACACACACACACACACACACACACACACACACACACACACAGGCTATGTATTAGACAACCGTGAATGCAGGTTAGCTTCATCTAAATTTCTATTTATTTAATGTCATTTTGTTGACGTAGGGAGAAGAAAGGTTATGCCTCTGCCTATTTTTGAGATGATCGTTATGCTAATCGAATAATGTTCATTTCGGTCGAATGAGCCTACGACAGGCGAAAAGGGAACACCCGCGGAATAGCAGCGTTACAGCTGGGGTGGAAAGAGACTCTGGGATGGTATATACAGCGGAGACAGGAACGATTCAAATTACAGTTATGGACCTATGTGACAGTTTCATCTGCATGTATCTACAAGAGACCACTCAAGATGACTAGACATGAAGTTTCTCTCTTGGAAGTCGTGATACTCACACGTCAACATGACAAGAGAGTTTCTATGTAATCCGAATGCCATGCAAAAGCTTCAGAAGCCTCCTGGTTCTTCTTGAGTGAACGACTTCTTTTGAGCAACACTCAACTAATCACAGTCAGCCAACGCTCTTCCAATGTCTTCTTATATGTCTGTTCCTGTCTGTTGCTGTCTGTTGCTGTCTGTTGCTGTCTGTTGCTGTCTGTTCCTGTCTGTTCCTGTCTGTCTCTTATTTCAATCTTCTTGAGTATACTTATGTTTGATAATTGAATCATTTCTCAGACGTGCATGCCACCGTTCTCATCATCATCTTGGCCTCTCTATGTTCGATACTGTAAATATTACATTATATAATAAATGTGTGTGTGTGTGTGTGTGTGTGTCCGTGATGGGGACGTGTTTGAGGTAGCGATGCATGCAGTAGAGCGCCACCTAATACAGGCGTTATACGTAATTTCGTCGAACATTTTTGATGACGTTTTTACCTCTTTTAAGTTGCTACGACACTTTTATGTGCATTCTTAGATTTCGGGAAAATTGTTTTAACCTTTGTTTAGCTTTCCATTTCTCTGGTGATATTAGGTAGGGCGGTAGACCTACAGTCCTACACCAACATTATCATCCTTAGAGTCGAAAGTGGGGACAAAAACATCTGACACCAGATTTTTACTGGAAGCATGGTTCTCTGATTCTCATGCTGACGACTTGTTTCTACAATCATTAAAATGCAGTTTATGACTGACGACATCCATACTTAACACAAGAACTAATGAATTAATTAGCAATTATGAAGTCCTGGATTGTTTTACGTAGTTCAACAATGTAGGCATAGGCCTACATAGAGAATGTGTATCATATGCATACGAAGTAGTTCTTTGTGGTTTCGTAGCTATAGTCTATTCGCTAATTTCCGTTCCTTTCTTTTATATAATTTAATTTCTGTGGTGCCATGCCATCATTACAAATATGTTGCTAAGCAACAGAGCTCTAAGACCGCAGCATCCTGATCGCCTCAGCTTTTAATTTATAGGCTCAACCCAACGCGCTTCGCGCTGAAGACAACGGCTCGATGAGTAAGTAATCACTCACGTCACACAATTCAGTATTAATGAGCATTTGGCCTGACTGATTAAATTAGGTTTGATAGATATTAGACCGGTCGCCTAGTGGCAGTTCTGCATCGATCAATTTCACTGTTGCTCAACAGAAAAGAGCCACAACGACCCTGAATTCTTTAGCCAACTAATGTGGACCACACATGCCGCTCGTCCAACGGTTGATGCGGAAGTAATTATCGATGTCTCGGTAATTAAACAGTAATTGATCAACGACTATTAATCATTCTTCCGGTTCATAAACGATATTTTTGTCGCAGATGGAAATAATCGAAGGCCTAGTTGTTCAACGCTTAGCCATCCAGATGTGTCTTTCCTTCTCTGTCCCCGTCTGTGTCTTCATTTCTCTGGCTCTGTTTGGTTGTCTGCCTCTCTGAGCCTCTCTCTCTGTTTCACTCCGTGTTTTATTGCGACTGTTCAGTGGCCGAATCACAGAGCTTGTCGTAATGACGTTAAGTGCCCCAACAGTGGCCTTGATCTACTATTAATAATAATAATAAATTTCCAATTATTTCATCATCAAGCCTCAAATTCATCTATCTTTGTGGCATGTAAGTCTCCTAACGCCGTTACTGACAATATTTAATTCTTAAAACGTCGTCTAGCCTACTAATTGAATCGTTCGTGTGGTTTATCATTCGGCGGATGCGGTGGCTACTGTGAGTCAGATGTGTCTGACTATGGATGTCCTCTCTTCTTGGATGGGCTCCAACCGGCTACTCTTAAATCCCTCTAAAACACAACTCATTTGGCTGGGTGGCCGTAGCCAACTTCAGGGTATAGACTTCCCCAACTTACCCTGTCCTTTCCTCACATAACCTTTTCCCTCACAGTTCGTGATCTGGGACTTACTCTTGACTCTAAACTTACTTTCTCTCAACATGTGAACCTAGTTGCACGGAGTTGTTATTATCAGCGTCGTCAGCTTCGAGTGGTCTCTCTCTCACGATGCGGTCGTGGTCCTTGTTCACGCCTTCGTTACTTTGTCACTGGTGAGGGAAAGTAATATCTCTATTTTATGATAGGTCTCTTCCCATAACTCCAGGAGCTCGCAGTCCTGGTTAGCGTTTGGTTCTGGATCTAAGCGTGGGGTTCTGGATGTAAGTGCGGAGTTCTGGATGCAAGGATTTGGTTCTGGATGTAAGCGTGGGGTTCTGGATGCACCGTAAGCGCGGGGTTCTGGAGCTGGATCTTTTTTTGGGTTGAATCTTTCAGTTTAATCTTAGACAATCTAAGACTAACACAGCACTACCTCACGGATCCAAAAACCGGATGTGGAGGGGAAAAGTAAGCGTATTAGCTATTTGCTTCCATGACATCCTGTATGACTAGCCGTTTGCAGTGAAAATATGTGGTGCGCAAAAGTCCTGAACACTGGCTGCCACTGCATGGAATGGCATTTATGGTGCTAATGCTGCAATATCCTGGAACATCGCTTAATCTTTTAACTCCTGGGATTCTGATACACAGTTTCCTAGCATTCAATAAACCTGTCATTTCTTAGAGCAGTTTATCCCGACCAAAACGTGCAAAGACCCGTGGTTCAATATTTTAGGGTACTGTACCGTGAACGTAAGCCATATGAAACTACTCGGTGTGTAGGCATTAATAACGACAGGACGCTTTGCCACTTGTTGGCTACTGCGTCTGAACGATAGGCCTGTAGTCGTAAATCATACGAATATGTCTATTAACTGTTATGATTATGTTAGGCTATTGCTGCTGCTTTCGAATGCAGTCCAGTGTAGCCACTGAAGCTTTTCTTTGGTTATGAGACTCTTGCATCTTTGAACTTTAGCATTTCCAGTTTACAACACACAAGCGAGATGAAACTAAGGAGTGGATGACAAAAGAAATTCGACAGGATGAAAAAACGACCTAATCAGAGAAAAGATTAACTCATTTATCTCAGATTCAAAATACAAAGACGAGAGGAGAAGAGTCAACCATATTCATAAAAGATCCAATCCATCAGTTTGGTTTCCTATGCCTTCGGAGTCGGCCAGGCAGTCATTGCCTATCGAACCAACATATTTTGTAATGACGACCTTCCTTGGAATGGAAAGAACCAACTGGATTTTACAGCTGGTGTCATGGTTCCCCGAGGTATCAACAATTGCACACGATTCTGTAGTCCAAGTTTGCTACAGAGTGTGCTTTTTATTATCTAAGGCTAGCGTAATGCGTGTGTAGTTTTTAGTGCATGCAGTAGACTACTTGTGATTGCTGTCTACATCGCGGACCCAAACATTCAAAGTCTATGTCTTCTCTATCCATCTTTCTTAGAATCTCTTTTCTTTATTTCTTAACCAATTCAATCATTTGCGCGCAGTTAATGCTTTCGCCCACAAAACTGCAGTGCGAATTTATGTCTATCATTGTACTGATAAACCAATGCTGTCTCAGCAAAAAATGCAACATTGGTCGGAATGTTTTATTTAACATGTCGTATTTAACATTTAATATTCTATTCAACATTTAAGTAATGATCGATAGACTAAGTATGCTATTATGAAAATTGGAGAAAAGACCTGTGGACCAAAGTTTGAAAACCTAAACTTCTGGGGCGAAAAACTTCATAACACTTTCATTTACAGGAGCAATGCTCTAGCGTTAAGCCGTACTCTTGAGCCACATTTTTACATGTAAAGTTACCCAGTATACAATGATCTGTGGCCTCGTTGAGTCAGTAGGCCCTAAATACAAGCACAGTTGATCCAATGCGAGACGACCTTTCGCCACCAGAAGTTCAAATGTTAAATAGCATTGTTAACCAAACGGATTTCTTGCCACAGATTTTAAGATGTACAAAGGCCATTGCAGAATTTCCCTCTGTGTCGAAATTACTGTTTCACAGCCTAGCCTCTATGAGGAGAGTAGGCCTAACCTTAGCCAAAGCCGTATTTAGGGGAGTGTTTTGGGTGTTTAAACACCCCCGAAATTAAATAATGTATAACATAAATATTACATTTACTAACATATACGGTGTAAGAACCAAGAGCACTCATGTGAACTTAGATGATGCAGCTGTACAGTGCTTAGAGAGCTAACAACGCTCCTCCAAAACCCTTATAGACGGTTGACTCGGTTGCTTGCTAGCTTGTTCAAGAACGAGTAAACACCCTCCGACACAAAATCCTGGCTACGGCCTTGACCTTAGCTGAGTAGGCTACTGCGTTATGAACTATAATAATTTGGATCGGAGGCTGAGAATCTGTTGATTGATCTGGTCTCGTCTTGTATACAAATCAAACAAATGACCAGATGCCAAAAATGTTCTTCAGCATGATGTAATTTTAGGAAGTGGGAGACAAATATGATAATTATGTGGCTTGGACTGGTACACATTTTGTAATACAAACACAATTAAATGACCATAGGTAGGCTAACGCTTTTATTATAAGGTAATCATAATTATTCAGAGTGCTCTACAGTCTGTAGTTGAAAGTAGTCGTGGAAGACCTCTCTCAGACACAAGGAAATGTATAAGAAATGTATCTTTATAGCAAATTGGAGTCGAAAGAAAGGAGTCATTAAGCATTAGATAGGCCTACTGACAGTGCAATGGTCAACTATAATCTACAGTTATGGGTCTAAACTACAAGTAACTGAAATGTGCGCGATCTCGTGGACGAACTGAAGTACCAGGAATAAAACGATTACAGGTGGCCACAAGTTTTTATGTAAGTTTAACTCACAACCATGTACAGCACGAAAATAAAGTTTATAAACACAGTACTGTTTGCAGAGTTTGACAGCATATAGGCTATTTTTCAGTCTATAGGGCTATATATAAGTATATATATATATATATATATATATATGTTTGGTTCAATATCTGCTTAAGGCGTGCAATGGGGGACTCTGTGAGCAGTTCCTTTAAGCGGCGATAGGCGTCGCCAGTATGTGATGTGGTCAAACTTTAGACAACTTTAGCGTAAATAAACCATAGACATCATATATTAAATGTAAGATGTCTATGAAATAAACCTACCGCACAACAGAGCACACATTTTACCTAGAGTAGCCAAACTATATCCCATCCTGGCGCCACCTATATATCAGCCATTTTTACAGAGTCCCCCATTGAAAGCTATATTGCCTAAGTACCCTTATTAAAATGTGCGCAAAACCATGCGCTCAGTGCTGCGTGAATACTCTGATGCAAAAATTCAAAACCTACAACGCACATAATATTCTACGTCTAAAGAATATCAATATCCGTCTAGCGTGATGCCCGTCTCGATAGACAACCTACGGTATACCTATGTATAGGAACCATTGTAACTGGAGACAATGCGTATGCTATCAGCGACTGCGTGTCTAAGACTAGTGCTATTGTATTATTCCTACTTGCAGTCTGCGATTGTGCGTGTTTGCGTGAGTTGCTATGGTTTGGGGACTGTTGAAAGACGACACAAAAGATCCTCAGCTATAGGCCTACTCGTGGCTGATGCAGCATGCACGGACAAAGAAATTACCTAATGAACCAGATACGATCTTAAAAATTGATAGACTTAGAGTCTTTTCTTTAGCGCCTACAGGGAGAGAAGGAGACAGAAAGGGAGATAAACAAAGAAGACGAAATAAGGGGAGGCATGCAAGTACGACAAGATAATTAAGCGCATGGAATGACGTCAAACCACTTCCCGCGCATCCTCCGTTTACTTTTAAAGCGTCATTAGATAGAAGGTAAAAATATAGACAATAATATTTAATGACAGACAAATGTAGGCCTATAACGGTTATTGATACGCAAATGTTCGAATATAGGCCTATATACAGGATGGCTGTATGGGAGTATGGGTGGCTAATTGCCATCCTGCCTTTGCGTCATCTTTAGGCCTACGTCGTAAATCTAGATCTTCGTTCTGCACGACAGGCAAGCTGTAAGCCAGTAGAAATTTACGGCAAAAAAGTTCAACAGTCACGGTATAGCATTTTGTAAATAAAATGGGTGAAAATCACAGCAAATTCACGGCCTGAAATCAAGCTTAAGTTTATTTACTCAGATCCGAGTCATGCGACCAAACGATAATGCAAATAACAGACACGCTGTCGGTACCTATGTAGGCCTAGAACACCACACAAATTGTCAATGTAAACGTCCTGCGTCGATCATCGAGAGGCTATAATTATTACTTTATTAATTTTATTGTAATTTGTTACGTTGCGAAACATAGGCTAATCAGTTCCGAAAGTCGTGTTAATAATAATATACTTGTTTATTATTTCAAACTGACAAGTAGGCACTAGGCTACGTAGTATAATTGCAATTCATAGTATAGGCCTGTGTTATTACAGGAATCGAATTTAACTGTAGCCTATGGCAGCCTTGCAAGGCGCCCATCACTCTTACGTCCTATAATACTCATTTTACAAACGCCATCTAGCGAATGAGAGACAGACCGAGTGGACCTTTGGGAATAGTAGCGGGCATCGATTCCGCTTCCTACTTGATGTTATGCTCTTCACGCCAGTAATTCACAGCATTCACGGTAAATGCCGAAAATCACGGATTTCATGGCCTTTAAACTGTGACTTCGTGAATTTCTACTGGCCACAGTATTAATCTGGTTATTCTCTCTCGCGTAGCCTACCTACACAATGCCACATGGAAGATATATCGTATAGGCCTACGCAATGGTCAGCCCCGGTTCATTCTGGGACACTCCCAAGCAGTCTGCGACATGAGCTTCTTCTACTTTCCATACCTCTATTTCGCAAACGGTTGAAGACCATTGTGTTCGAACGCGGACCGTGGTCTTGTGTAGGCCTAATTAGGTGGGGTGAGTTTTAGAGGCGCTACACAAATATGCACTTGTACAATTACCAAATTTACAATCTACGACGATGTTATGCAGAGAGTTTGCACCGTTGCAATGCCTTTAGGCCTATGTGACACTCCTTATTATAGAACTGAGTTGAAACTGCAGCTTCATTTGAGTGGTTTTCCCCAATATAGTGAGTTTATCCTTTGGTGGAGACTTAGCCGGAATGGACGTCACAACACGTCGATAGGCATACTTGATTACCGGGTATTTAATGTTATCTGTTTCAATAAAATTAATTTCGAAGTAAAAGTTATGCGTTCACGGCGGCCTGGTAAGGCGCTATAAAACATCTGCAAGGTCATTCAACACGACGCGACCTAATTGGGTCAAGGCCAGAGGTCAAGGCGCCTTGTGATGGTTTTAAATGTTTACAAATTATGAACTAGCGTTTTTCAATAAATATTGCGTTACCGTGAATCCGACAGTTATTTGATGTCTTAAATTTGTATATTGACTTATTATATGGATCTGAATTTGTTTACGCATAGGAATAAGTTATCCTTAATCTAGTAACCACGGAACAGGTGCGTGCGGCTCTGAAGTGGTTCGAACTCTGTCTCTGTCTCTGTCTTTGTCTGTCTGTCTCTCTCTCTCAAAATAAAATGTCCCTGTCTTTTGTTTTAGATTTCAGAATGGTCCCCATTCAATAGAATAAGTAGCAAGAATAACGCACTGTCATTTATTTTCGTGCACTTCATTCCGTGGTATATATATATATATTATATAATATTATATCCTTTCAAACTAAACTTCTGTATTTGTTTTATGCATGAAGTGCCCAGTGTTCAAGTAAAATCTGTCTAAAAGTATCCAGTTATAATTAGTATAAATTAGTAATTAAGAATTTCGGCATGCATTTAGTATCGAGGTGCGTAAATTTACGGGCGTCGGACGGTATCTTCTGGCATGCCGCGCTGAAGGTACGATGTTTTCTAAAGACGATACTAACCCTGACCCTAACCGACCCTCACGACGCGTAACCTTACACGCACCCCGATACTAAATGCTTGCCAGAATTTCTATAGCACCAGTGTTTAATGTACAAGGCATCGATGTTTGAAAATAAAGTGTTGCACTTGTGAGCAACCCAAGATCATGCAGTTTTTAGCTGGCATCAACTGACCAGCAGAGCTGTACTGCATGAAAATAAAGGGTAATATTACATGGAAATAAAGGTTGAAAGTACATTGGACTCAGGGCTAACAATTACTAGCAGTCCAATTTAAGCAGTACAGTTCAAGGTAGATCATGTTATCAAATTATATATATTTTATGTAAAATACCTGTTTTGTTTCTAGGTTGCTGTTTTATCGTACGATGCTGAGACATGGCATTCGATTCTGTCTGTCTGAGTCGGCCGTCAAGTGGAACTTACTTATGCTGTACGCCTTGCTCATAGTCAGTGCAATCGTTACACGACACAATCTCCAGTATCCTTTCCAGGTGTTGATGCCTCAGACGAATGTTTCTTCCAATGAGAAAATTATTAATTTTCATGGGAGTAATGTATCCATTGAGATCTATAATATCACTAGTCCTATAAATGCCGATTTCAAATGCGTCCAGACAAGAACAACACCGTCGACCACCATTTGCCTCTATTCTCAGTGGCACGATAAATACATATCTCATGACTTGGAATTTACTGGGAGGTGGGAACCTCAGGTCGTCAATGACTTTCTGGAGGTGCTACGTCGTGATGCGGAAGTCGGTGTGTTTGACATCGGTGCCAACATCGGTTATTATACGCTACTAGCGGCAAAGATGGGTCACAAAGTTGTTGCTGTTGAGCCACTTTTGGACAGTATCCACCGCATCCACTTGGCCGCACAACGGGAGAAACTCTGCCACAGAATAACCATTCTCAGAAATGCTGTGGCGGACGTAAGAGCGTTGAGCACAATCAGGAAAAGTGGAGATAACCAGGGTGACACGCGGATCGAGTTGGGTGTAGAGCCTTGCCAGGGAGCCTGCCCTTCAACAGTCAAGACAATCCTTCTCGATGATCTGATTGAAGTGTTGCCTTTTGAAAGAGCCGTCATGAAGGTGGATATACAGGGATATGAACACAAAGCTTTTCAGCATGCGGCTGTGCTGTTCAGCCGGGTTACGGTGACTTATGTTTTCATGGAGTGGCTGGTCATGAAAGAGCATTACATGGAAACTAAGGATAAACCATCGGAGAGAGTTCTAGTGGAGGAAATGCTGGGCTTCTTTCTCCGCCATAATTATCGACCGTATCGTCTGAGCAGTGATGGTGGCCAACCTCTCGATCCCAATCTATGGCACCTCTGGCCTGATGACATAGTCTGGCATCTCTTAGCTGATGCAGCCATCAAGACCAAATTGCTACAGAGGCATTTTCATCAGTGGCCACTATAGAGCGAAAATGTTTCCTAAAAAGTGAAAATGTTTCATAAAAGTCTATGCATTCACCTTCAAGAGGCTCTGAGTTCCAGTTCTATCACTGTCTGTGAAAAGTCATGTACTGAAGTCTAAGGTATCATGCTCTCAGGGCAGAATAGAATGAGTCAGTTATTGTGAGGTTTTAGCTATTTTTCAATTTTGAATCTGTATCTTCAATACTTATATTGCACTGTGGTGAAATATTGCAGCTGTGGTCGGCCAGGAGTGCCTCTGAGTAGATATCTTGAAGGGCGCTATATCAAGTTTTTTGATTGATTGATTATGGTGACCCAGCGGTTATTTATTTATTATTCACTGTCAAAACTTGTTAAAAGGCACTACATAAATATTCTTGTACATATCCTGTATTAATTAAGAATAATATATATTTCTTTCTTAATCATTTGAGCCTTGATTAAGGAACGACAGTCTTTCAAAGGGAAACATTTCGATTAGGGCATCATATCATCTCCAGTGGAAGTGTTTCAGAGACCACACTTGCAATTATAGCAGAACATTTGTTTATCCCCTCTTACAGCTTCTTAGAGGCACCTGCATGCAATTGTTATTGTAAGTGCTTATTTATCTAGCACTTCTTCAAAGCACTCAACAGTGGTGCTCCTGACCTGATTACACAAGACTGTGATCGAACAGAATGGTCTTCAACTGCTTGCAAGAAAGAAGCATATAAAGTAGAAGCTTACAGTTAAATGGAAAAGGCAATCCAAACAATGTAGTACAATCCATTTAGAGTGAAAAAGAGCAAATTTCAATGGGAAGACTGCCCCAACATAGGATAAGACCAGACATGCCTAGATGCCCTTCGCCCACGGTCTCACGACAGGATCCCGACTCTTATCGACAATAATATGAGGAACACATTTGTAGGAAGAATGCTGTACTGTTGATTTTGTGTTTGTCCTATGATGTTTTTACACTAGAGTGCGGCTCTCCTGCAACCGGTTTAATAAAGAATATACTTACTTGTAACTTAAGTATATCAGTGTTTGGAAGTGCAGAATGAGATAACAGTCATACTGTTGGTGGTTATCAGATGATTCTGCTGCCAGGAATTTATCTAAATAAGCAGAAAGGAAACGTATACTTGTAGCAGGGCCAAGTGAACTGAGTTTGTGTAAACTCTGCTGCTTTATTTATGATAAAAATGGATGAATTCCTGCTTAACAGTTTATTTCATTAGGATCGTATTCTTTTGTGCGGATTGTCTGTGATCGTTTATTATAGTTCTAATATATGCTGTTGATGAAAAATCATATCTGGGCCTTTGAGGCCTGTGATTGAGATTATATATTTACACATTGACCTTTTGCTAGTTATAGACAGAGTCTGATAGACAGAAATATATTGAGATTTAAAATTATCTTAACTGTGTACATGTATGTGGTTTTTTTTATTACGGTACCTAGAATGTGCCAAATAATTGCTGTGATCAGAAAATATAGTGTGAAATTTCTTATAAATTCCCTGGCACTTATTTGTACAAATCAGTTTCACCTACCAACAATTGTTGGACCAGGATTTAAAAGATGTCAGCACTATTTTACAAATAACTTTTACTCTGGTAGTAAAATACTGTATTTGTGTTTCTTTTTACCATGAATACTGCTAACCACCCCACTAAAACATGACCTGCAAGCAACGTTCCCTGTAAAATGTTTCCTGTGTGCGCGGAACTGGCGGTTGTTTGAGCAGCCTAATTTCCGTGTGAAAACACATTTTCCGAAACATTCGTGGTTGTAAATTGTTACCACAGACAGTTCACAGACTACAGCACCAACTAAATACACATTTGTAATAATGTCTTTTTTTGAGAAGATGTATGGCTGAAGTAGGTCAATAATTCAATGGCCAGTTAAACAAAACTTTAGCTCATAATATGTATTTCCTACCAAAATTGCGTGCGTAATTTTGAAGCCGCTGCCCGGAATTTTCTAATGAGCTGCGCAGCCGCACACCTTAGAGGGAACATTACTTGCAAGTCTTCCTCAGCTTCATCTGTTGTGTTTGTGTGGCATAATCGTAGCATACATGCTGTTATCAGCACATTGGTACCTGAATGGGACATGGTTTATTAGAGATCAATGTTTAACGACAAGCATACATGTACTAAGAGTGACTTGGAAACCAATGCAGCTTGTCTTTAAAGTGCTAAAATAGGTTGCCGTCTGTTGCACATATCGTTTTACACGTGGCAACGTTTGGAGACCACCGTTTAGTTGGGACCCTGCGCTTAAGAGAAGTTTTATGGTACTTGCTTCATATACATTGATACAAAGAGTCATGTTTAATTGGCAGTTTAGAAATTAGTTGCCCTCAGAAGTGTTTTTTTAATAGTTTATGGTAGCCATATTGTTTAAATCAATTTTGAACTTAATTAAAACACTAATTTTCTCTTTGGTCTCAGTAGTTATTCAGTGTTGCTTCTTTTGCAGTTACACTTCTAGTGGCTGGGCCAACAGAGCAAAGTGATGCTGTTAACATGTTTATCTGTTCATCTGATGATAATACGACAAAGACTGCCTGCACAATATCCACCTCAACTGTTAACTCCAAACGTGACTACTGCAACTCCCTTTCTGTAGCATCGACTCATCTAAAATAAAACATCTACAAACCAGAACGTTCTTACCCGTGCAGTCACCAAAACCTCAAACACCACAACACAGCTCCAGTTCTTAAAGCACTTAATTGTCTTAAAGTATGTCAATATATCCATTACATAATTATACCTCTTTCCAGCAAGACCCTTCAAGACTCAACCCTCATACATATGGTAGACTCTCTGACTGCCCAATTCTACTCGTTCTTCATCATACCTTTCCTATCCTGCTTCTGTTTCTTCACCATCACTTGACCACCATCACCTATGGTTTCCACCTAGCACCATGTTTATCTACCAAGATTGAACCGCCCTGGTCCCTCCATATTCTGCCCTGGCACCAAAACTGATGAAACAACCTGTATCTTGCTTGATTTGAGATAGCACCTGATGCTGCTTTTGTGTGGCAGTGAGAAGTTTCAGGGATTTAAATTTACAGTTAACTTAGAACTACAGCAAAGACATTCAACTGGCCAAATCACCCTTCCTTTGGATACATTTCTTGTAAGAACTAATTTTGCTCAACTGGAATAGCCGACTTGTAGTCTATGCAAGTAAGGTTTTGCACTTTTAGCTGAGTGGTACAGTGAAATCTCTTTACATGCTTAGGCAATCAGTGAACCGGGAATGGGTAAATGACAATCACTAAAGACTTATGAATGTTTTTGTTAGTGTCTTTTTGTAAGCCTTTGACTGACATGGTTAGAATCCATCACAGAATAATTTAACTTTGCAAGCCACTTGCGACGTCAGACAACATACATTCCCTTAAACAATAACAACACAGATCTAGATTAGGTTTACATGGTAAAACAACTTTAAACTTTAGCAAAAAGAGTCAGAATAATTTATGTTATACATGAATTCCAGACAAAACTAAGCAAGGAAAGATCAAAAGACCTATGAGTTAAAACAAATATGTAGCACATATTTGAAATACACAATAATGACAAGCAAAAAATAACAATTGTATGCAAAATGTCTTATTTACATATGACCCACTACAAAATGAGAGAAGATCAACATCAAATAAGTTAATATCTTAGTACCTTGTGCAGCCGAGATCATTTAAGAGTCATAAATACAAGAATATAAGAATCATCCATACAGGATATCCACAAAAATGACCTACTTTGAACCCTTTCCTTGCTAACTGCTATGGGTGGGCACTTTGATGCTGATGCATCTAGCAAAGGAATCTAAATAGATCCAATGGGAATCTAATTACATCCAATGCAGTACAGTCTGACTACAGTTCGTGTTTAAGGCACAGGCTGTACTGAAATAACAAAGTACCACACTGATTTGGATTTCTGCAGTGGGTACCGCCTCCTTTGTCTGCAGTTGGATGACCCACTTCCCCTCTTTGTGGGTATCCTTCAGAGACAACATCATATAAAACTTAACAGACTAGTATCATTTCATTGAAATCTCCAGAGTTAACATTTAAAACTGTAAAAGAACAATTCAAAACAGAAGTTGTTTGCACTTTTGATATCCTGCCTTCATGACCATTACGTAGGTCATGAGTTTACATATTACTGGTCCTAAAGAAAGTAGTCAGATGTATCAAGCAGTTATGTGCAAAGCATTGTAATGCGATTCAAATATTCTTTGGGTTTTCACTTTTCTAATAGATATTGGTACTTGAAGTTAGTCTAATACCAGGTCTAAGTAAAGTTATGGAAGGTAATTGATTACCAGTATTTATTATGTGCCCCTTGCAGCAATAGTCTTCTTAGCCAAGGTCTTGTGATACAAGGTAAATCTAGCTGATGCAGAACCTGACAACTGAGATTAAACCATAGGGCAACCATAGCTACAGATGGACATAGCTTACATATTTTCAATGATAGAGTCGACATTTAGAATATTTCAATAAATTCCTTGCATCTGAACATGAAAACTGAAACATGAAAGTAAATTTAGATGTTTTAGTCAAATTTAAAACCATGAGTTATATTGAAAGCAGCAACATATAAACTTTATACCAAACTAAGTAACATGAGTTTAATAAAGCAGAATAACAATGCTGTTTGCAGCTTTGCAATTCAATTACTTGCCAACCTTAGCTAGAAATACCAATAACAGCAATTATTGTTATGATATTGTAAACTGGCCTATCAGTTAAAAGCATAAAATTAATACACAGACTACCATTAGCAGATCACAAAATGAGTAACATCCTTATGACACATATTGCTTTTTCTGACATTACTAAGACTTTTTCAAACTAATATTTTCACAGACAACAGATTCACAATGAATAAATAATATACTCACTATAACTACACTCTTCAATTAACACCACGCACAAAGAAAGAAAAGCTTATCAGATCATGCTGTGGATCCAAAAGTTGAGAAGAGAGTAAATTTACCATGGCCAGATTGGCTCTTTGGATCTGCCCTGGCAGTCCTTCCAAGTCCCACTCCCAACCTGTTTGTATTTCTTGGCCAGTGCTCTGATCTGTCCTCTCTTTTCTGCCAAATACACAAATAAATCTGAATGCCTTTCTTGTGTTCAGCATGCAAACAACAGCTGTAGGCTACGCTGTACTTATCCAGTGTGATCACGAATTTCTTGATTGACAGAGCGACTGTACCAATCAACCTTGTCATTGGAGTTAGACAATTTTGTGACCGTGTGCAAGAAAACCTCAAAGTCAGAAATTAAACAAAACTGAGTTTACTAGGAAACCTCATGCTGTATCAAAATGGCCAAAAATATAAACCATCTGAAAAGCAGGGCTTTTTAGCGTGCAGTTCTGCACAAAAAGTGCAGTTCTAAATGAATATGTGCAGTTGTAAAAGCATTTCTGTGCAGTTAAAAATGGCTAAAAAAGGTCATTGGGAATAATTTACCATGGCTTTTTGAAAAAGAGTGAACAGGTTGTGCAGTTCTAAAAATTCCTTAAAAAAAGCCCTGCTGAAAAGGTATTTTTGTCAAAAAAATTATGGGAGGACTGCATAGGTAATCTTGATGGAACGTTAAAAAATAACTTTGGCAACTATCATCACGGTCATAAGTTTTCACAAAGGTACATATAATATAAATGTATATGTCATTCAGTTAAAAGCAGAAACTAACAAAAATATTTGAAAAACAGATCAAATAATGGCACAACATTTGACTAAACACCAATAAGTTAAAGCTGTACCTTGTGCAGCCGAGATCATTTAAGTTGACATGCAAAGAAAGGTAAAAACAACCAGCAAAATAGCTGTGTGTACCGATCAAATACTCTTCTTCTCTATCTCTGACTCAAATTGTAACATAACAAATATCTTGTACTGTAGTACACTACCTCCATAAAAGCTCCTCTGACATACATTATCACTAAAAGGTACCAAGTCAAAAGGTTGAAAAGGCCCATTCTGGTTAGTGCACACATACAGCGATATCAGATCCACTGTAGTTCAAAGGCGGCCATAACTTACACCCGGATCCAGTACATAAAGGTGTTTTCTTAGTGCGACATCCAGATCCAGCACTTCAATGTGCTTTTGTAGTACACTTAGTGTATGTCCATGTATTCAGCCCAATTTCAGCATTTAGCAAGAGGGCAGCTAAACAAATTACTGTGATTTCAATTGTTTATATGCATATGTCTTCCATTGTACGCCATCAACCCCATCTGGTAGTGTTGGTAGAGGCAGAACAAAATTGACGAGCCAGTACGGGCCAAACACTTGCCGAAATCTTGTCTTCACATCACTGGTTGTGCTGAATGTTCGAATGTTTTTCGCTGCTTCGTAGGATGTCTGCTCCCGAAAGATGATGCAGACCTCCCAGAGAAAATATCCTAAGGACATTCCAAAGGTCATCACACACACGAACAGCTGCAGAGAAAGGAAGACATGTCCAAGCGACAGACTTCCACCAAGCCACTGGAAAATGGCTACCACTGGAATATAGCGGCAGTACGTCATCCAGTGGGAATACGGAAGCACGGTCCCAATGTAGGACATCATAAGCATGATGCCGTACAGAGTGCCAAGTGCCACGTAAAAGTTCATTACGATGAAGTATCTCTGGTTGCTGAAACCAATGCAAGAAGCTGTGAAATAACAGTGATGGTCACGCTTCAGTACGCACATGCTGCATACCTTGCAGTGGAAAGCTCTAGGCGGAACTGGAACCTGGCAGGTGGGACAGACGATCATATCTTCTATCGGGAGGACGGGGAACTCTTCCTGGGACTGTTGGGCGCTGGCAAGGCTGCGCTGGATGCGTCTAACCGTCACCTTCGACATTTCCTTCATCGAACACAGACCCCAGTTGATGACGAGCTCGGCAAAGATGAACCAGACGAGTGCCTTGAGCGGTAGGCTCTGCCAGAGCGTCATCCCCGTCTCCACCTCCGGAAGGTAGACGAACAGAGCCGTGAAGACGAGGCTGACGCTAACGACCCAGAAGAAGGCCACTGCCAAGCGATTGGCGACGCTCGGCTCCGGCTTAAATATCTTGTCCCTCGTATTCCAGTGATCACGCCATTTCTGCCGCAGACCTATCTCCTCTGGCGCATCCATGACGATTATGAAATCCCGAATGTAATCTATTTTTGAGAAATCGAGATTCCCTAACGATATCTTATCCGTAACATGTAATCGCACCTGCACAGGTAACAAACGCTGGTCTTCGCTGGAATTGATTATCTCGGGCGCGGTTGCTATGCAACGGCCATCTGAGCCATAGAATTTAGACTATGAACGAGAATGGACAAAACCCAGTATCCTGTTTTACTCCACCTTTTTCGCTTTTGGTAATTATTCATTAGTTTTCCATCCATGTAATACCCATAATTTATCTCGTTCAGATTTCAAGGCTATATAATTATATAGGGCCTACATATAGTATTATATTTGTATTTTAAAATTTCTAGAGCGCCTCCTGAAGTGCAAACCAATCAGAGGCGCTCCCAGTGCGACAAACTCCGAGGGAAGAGAGAAGATTTTAGACAGCTGTGGGATGCAGCGAGACCACCAGTGGCACCAGATAGGACTGCAGAGCAGGCAGAGTGAGGAAGGTCATTCCACAGCGAGGGACCAATGCAGGCAAAAGCACTATGCTGTATGATCTATTGTCACTTGTTAATTCGTTTAGATTAGCCTAGGCCTATTACATAGACGCATTCTCACGTCACTTCAAGTATTGACTAAATCTTTCGTTACTACTTATTAGTTTTAATTCTGCTAACATTTTATAACAGTTCTGCTAAGCCTATTGTTACGCTTTTGTAGGCTAAATCGCAGCGTCACTTCAATTATAAAAACAAGTCCACCGTTATATATTTCCGCACTGAGAATAGTCCTCTAAGAAGCTATAGGCCAATTGTTACGTCATTCTGATTATAATACAAATCTTTTGTTTATATAAGTTCATTGTGAGAATATAGCCTAGACTAGGCCTATTGTTACGTCACTTTGATTATGATACAAATCTATTGTTATATATGTGTATTTTGAAAATATAGACTAGACCTATTGTTACGTCACTTTGATTGTGATATAAATCTGTTGTTAGCCTATATAAATCTATTCTTATACGTTTATTTTGAGAATATAGACGTTAATTTTGAGAATATAGACAAGGCTTATTGTTACGTCACTTTGATTGTGATATAAATCTATTGTTATATACGTTTATTTTGAGAATATAGACTAGACCTATTGTTACGTCACTTTGATTGTGATATAAATCTGTTGTTATATAGCCTACGTTAATTTTGAGAATATAGACAAGGCTTATTGTTACGTCACTTTGATTGTGATATAAATCTATTGTTATATACGTTTATTTTGAGAATATAGACTAGACCTATTGTTACGTCACTTTGATTGTGATATAAATCTGTTGTTATATAGCCTACGTTAATTTTGAAAATATAGAATAGGCCTTTTGTTACGTCACTTCCATTATGAAACCGTTCTGTTATTAAAAAGATATGTGTCCAATACCGGCAATACGCAGTTCATTTGGCTCGGTACACGACAGGCAAGAGTAGCGATTGACAGGGAGCTATAGGCCCTAATAACGGTTACAATCTCCGGACTAGATTCCACAACTCGTAGTCCTGGACATTGGAGTTCTTCCGGACGAAGATCTATCCAAGTTGGTGGACTACGCCAACTCTGCAGATCCGGCTTTACCCTCTTGTGCCAGATCAGGGTCGTTCGACGGCATTTAACGCATGACGATGATGCGACTCTTGTTCATTCCTTCGTCTTAATCCGCTTGAACTCTTGCAACCCTGTCCTCGCAGGCTTGCCAAAAAAAATTCGTCAGCTTCAGTCCGTCCTTAACTGCGCTGCCCCCGGGTCGTGGTCAATCTGCCAAAATTTTAAATGTTTCAAACTACATGCGAGAGATTGACTTCCAGTTGACGATCGAATGACATTCAAGATCCTCATCCTCGGCCATCGGTGCGCCCCGTTCGGTACCTCTGCCTATCGACTTTGCTTTGATTGAGCGCCTGTGAATAAGCTGGCTCCCGCGACTTCGCCTTTGTGGGCGCTCTAGAAATTTCGAGTTTACGATTACGATTACATCAGAGGGCTCTGTGTCCTGCAGCCAGCCAGGTCGACGAATAGTGCGCACTTTGGCAACCGTGGGAGATCGTTCTCCCAACCCTCAACCCCATTGGTTGACGTTACTGGGTCTACATGCAGACATAGGTACATTATTAAGGTTTTAAATTTAAAGAATAAATTTATTGTCTCGACACTTTATATTTTATTAAAAAATCTAAATCTAAAAAAGTCTATTGTTACGGCTTCAATTACGAAACACGTCTATTATTGAAAATAAAAGCTTGCGAATGAAGGCCTACTGTTACTTCACAAACCTATTTTTAATATTTTTAATAAGCTAATTTGGAGAATAAAGGCCTATTGTTAGGCCTACGTCATTTCGATTATTATGATTGGACACTTCTATTACTAATAATCTAAAGAATAAAGGCCTGTTGTTACGTCACTTCGATTATGAAACAAGACTACATCTCGCAATATGGAATGCAAATATGCTGGTATCTCACAGTCACACATATCGTAATCGTAATCGTAAGTTTAGGGGCTGTCCATAAATGACGTCACACCTTAGGGGGTCGGGGGTCGGAAATTTGTGACGATGTGTGACATGGGGGTGGGGGTCTGAGAAATGTGTCGTCACATCAGGTCTATGTCATTAAATTTAACAAATAACAACAATTTAATTTTAATAATAACAGCACAAATTTTTAGTATTAACTTTTCATTATTTTTGATTATTTTAATGTATATGGGCACCATTATTAATAATTTTCTAATTATTTCAATATTTGGTCACCGTTAGATTTTAAAATATGCATGCTCTCCCAATTTGTTCCATGAAGGAGCATTTTGCTTCGCCATGGAAATTTGGTTTAAGGGGGGGTCAGAGCTTTGTGACGTCATTTTCAAAGGGTGTCACTTTTTGTGACGAAGTGTGACGAGGAGGAGGGGGGTTCAAAATCGGCCAAAATTGCGTGACGTCATTTATGGACGGCCCCTTATATAGCGCCACTTCAAGAGAAACTCCTCAGAGGCGCTCCCGACCTGATAACACCAAACCACAATCGAAAAGAATAATAATTGTTTTCAAACGCTTGCGGAAAAGCGGCAGAGACAGACCAAGAAGTTCATTACGGAGGTTGCTAGGCAACCTGTTCCAGAAGGGAGGACCGACCACAGCGAAGCTTTCATGCAGCGCCGTGTAAGTTCGAGCCATAGGGACAACCAGGTCGCCCTGAGTGACAGAGCGAAGAAATCTACGACCTGGTATATCGTCCCTGTTGCAGTCGAAACAGCAGGAAGCTGGCACACCAAGTCTGTGGAGTTTGTCCAAGAACTAGGAGGCAAGATTTCAGCAGTGACAGGCAACAAGCTCGAGACCAGCCATCTGCTCCATGTGCTCATCAGTTGTAGCCCTTCATATTGAAAACTCCCTGTCTGTTTTAGTCACCTCGAATTGGAAGAATCAGGAAACTGAGCAGTCCCAAACTAAATAAGGGTCATAGGTACAGTTGTCTAAACACTGTCTATTTAATTAGTCTGTATAAAATTATGTATGTCCTTCAATTATGTATGCCCTTCAACGCTGTGTGGATAGGTGATAATTTGTTCCAACACGAAAAGGCTCGTGATTTGGAACATTTGGTATACCACGATAAAAGGAGACTGCGAGACTTCCACTCCCACACGAAGTGCCTATTTACGTCAATGAATATTTCCAACGAAAGAATGTCAATCTCAAAGAGCACAAGAGGAAAATCATCCTTCGAACGTTGACTGCTAAAGAAATCTTTCCATTCCAAGGATTATTCTGTGAACTTAACACGGCTACGGGATCATCTTATCTCTTTCAGTTGCCTCATGGAAGTTGGGAGATCTACCAAGAATTTGTTCTTCTTTGGCCTGATCGGTTTGACGTGGCCTAAATTTTGTCTGTATCTTTTTGTTTGTTTACATTATTTTGTTTAACGAATTTGTTCTTTTTGGCCTGTTCGGTTTGACGTGGCCTAAATTTTGTCTGTTTCCTATACCTTGTTTACTATAATTTATTTAATGGTATAACGAAGTATCTTTTTTGTGGGAGCAGAAGTTGGGAGGTCTGCTAAGAATTGTTCTTTTTTTCTGGCCTGATTGGTTTGACTTGGCCTTAATTTTGTCTGTTTCCTTTAGTTTGTTTACTTTAATTTGTTAACGGTATAACGAAGTATTTTTTGTGTGTTGAGCAGGCAGCACCATGCATTGTGAGAACCAATCTCTCACATTGGCCCTAGCTTTGTGTGTGTGTGTGTGACTTGTTGATTGACTATTCTGCTTGACTGTTTTATATCAAAACATCCAACTAATGAACTATGAAGCTGATCATGAACTTGACATTAAATGTTGTATATGTAAGCTAGATGTTAGAACATTACGTACACAAATGAAGTGTGTATCCAACAAAGAATGCATCCACTCTAAATCCTCTATCTGTGACCTACAAGGGATTGCCCAGACAAATAATTGGTACTGTCCCAATTGTCTTACAGAAGTTTTTCCATTTAACCACATTATAGATCAGGGAGAGTTTTTAGAAGTATTACGTGACCCTCTACCAGAATCTTCTAGAGCTGACTTTTTAAATTGCCTACCTAAACTGAGTTTTGCCTTGGACACATCGGACCAAAGATCTCTTCTCAATAATGATGAACTAGATCCAGATATGAATTTTTTTAATGATACCCCTGAGCATGCATTGTATGTTCCTCCTTCATTGCTAACTAGTAAATTTCATATTCATAAAAATCTGTCGGCAGTCATTCATGTGAATTGTAGAAGCATTGCGTCTAAACTATCGGAGTTGCAATTGCTGATAACCCAAGCTCCAGTAGATATAATAGCGCTTACTGAGACATGGCTGAATGATGATACAGCGCACATGTTATTTTTACCTGGCTATAAGACCATAACTAAATCTAGAATTGGGCGCACGGGGGGTGGAGTTGCACTCCTTGTAAAAAAGGGCATTACCTTAAAAAATTTGGAAATTGCCACTTCAACTTCTAATACATCGTATGAAGGTTTATTCGTTACTGTAGCGCAACCAAAAGGTCTGGTTCTTGTAGTAGGAGTAATCTACCGACCACCTGGACAGCTTCTCAATACATTTAATAATGAACTGAACCTGCTTCTTCCAGAAATAACTAAGGGTAGCAAAAAAGTGATCCTACTTGGAGATTTTAATGTGGATTTGTTGAAACTTAATGAGCATACACCTACTCAGGACTTTCTGAATATTATGACAGCATCACATTTTCTTCCCACGATTGATTGTCCCACAAGAATTACCGATTTCTCTTCTACACTCATAGACAATATTTATACTAACTTTTGGCAAGAAGTCGTTGACCCTTTAATACTTATAAACGACATATCTGATCACTTGCCAATTATGTTATGGTTTGGGAATAAAGTACTCCCCAAATTTGGGAAAACAACTACCTCCTGTAGAGTCATAAACGACCAGCTATTGGATCAATTTGCTAAATCTCTGGATGAAACTGATTGGGGACCAGTAAGAGATGCCATCTGTAATAATGACGCTGTTCTTGCATATGATATGTTTATGTCCATATATAACAAGCAGTATGATAAAGCTTTCTTGGTGATAAGAAGCCAGCAATCCCGAAAAGACACTCCCCACAAGCCATGGATGACTAAAGGGCTCCTAAAATCGTGTAAAAAAAAGGATAAATTATATTTAAAATATATAAAGTCTCCTACGATTAGCAATAAGGATAAATATAAAGTATATCGAAATAAATTTAAACAAATTAGGATCAATGCAGAAAGGCTATACTATACAGAGGAATTTCTTAAATATACCCAGAATTTGAAAAAAACATGGGGGTCATAAAATCATTAATTAATGGTCAACCCAAGAGCACTGTTATTGACACTTTAAAAATTAATGGAATAGAAACTGATGAACCAATAAGAATTGCACATGCATTTAATGGGTTTTTTGCAGGAATTGGACAAACCCTTGCAGATAAAATACCCATAGGCACTAAGACTGTTAAAGAATTTATGAACCCTCCACTTCCAGGATCTTTTGCACTACTTCCAACTAGTGCTAATGAAATTGCTACTATAGCTAGATCTATGAAATATACTCGTAGTATGGGACCTGATGATATAGACCCGCTAGTGGCAAGAAGTACCATTGGCTCTGTTGCAAATGTTCTTTCAGATATTATAAACTGCTCTTTCAATACAGGTGTTGTTCCTCCCGATCTAAAAATTGCAAAAATAACACCAGTTTTTAAACAAGGTGACAAACAGGAAATGTCTAATTATCGGCCAATATCTATCTTACCCTATTTTGGCAAAGTTTTGGAGAAGGCGATGTGTGAAAGATTAAATCATTACATAAATAACAAGCATATATTATACCCCCTTCAGCATGGATTTCGTTCAGGTCATTCTACGGAAATGTCTCTAATTAATATGCAAGACCTCATCTCCAAGGCAATAGACACCAATAAATATTCTATTGGTATATTTCTTGATCTGGCGAAGGCATTCGATACGGTGGATCATAATATCTTATTAAGTAAACTTGAAAATTATGGGATTAGGGGTACACCTCATTTCTGGTTCAAAAGTTACTTGGAGAATAGGTATCAACAGGTGCTTTGTAATGGTGCCCTATCTTCTCGTAAACCTATAAAAGTTGGTGTCCCTCAGGGTTCTAATCTCGGTCCTCTGTTGTTTCTACTGTACATAAATGATCTTCCCAATGCTTCTGCTGTGCTTAAACTTATCTTGTTTGCTGACGACACGAATGCGTTCTGTTCACATGACTCCTTGCCTATCCTCATTGAAATAATAAATTGCGAGTTAAATATTCTAGCAGAATGGTTTAGGACCAATAGACTTTCCCTTAACATTAAGAAATCATGCTTTATAATATTCCACTCTACACAAAAACGAATCCCAGATCTTCGACCAGATTTATCAATCGATGGAATTGTCCTTTCCCAAACCCGCTCTACTAAATTTCTTGGAGTCTGTATTGATGAATGTCTGACCTGGTCGGAACACATTAATGTTATTGCAGGCAAGATTGCAAGAAACCTTGGCATATTAATGAGAATATCTCACCTAATCCCTGTTCACATTCGCAAGAACTTATATTATACCTTAATTAATCCCTATTTTGATTATGGTAACATTGTCTGGGCCTCAAATTATTCAACTAGGTTAAAATGTCTTGTGCTTCTACAGAAAAAAGCAATTAGAGTTATTGCTGGAGATCCGTATTATGCCCATACAGCATGCAGGTACCGAGAATATAATGTAATGAACTTCGCGAACATGAACAGATACCTAGTGGGTAAATTCATGTACAAATTTGTTAATAACTTGTTACCTGAATCATTTTTGAACTATTTTATTAAAACAGTAGACATACATGGTCACTATACAAGATCATCTGGTGGTCTATGTGTGTCATATGCACGAACAAATTATCGTAGATTTTCTATGTCCTGTAATGGTCCGAAAACTTGGAATGCTGTACCAAGAAGTATACAGAATGCACTTACTCTTGTCCAGTTTAAGAAGTTGTGGAGGATTTACTTAAATCAAGGTTGAAAGATTGACTTTATCTTATTTGGAATTGTTTCATTGTGGAGCTTACATTTTAATCTTCTGTTTCTTCAAGTTGAATGTTATCAGCTAGTTAACAACTGACTAATCATCCACCATCCAATCTAGTTAATGGGGTGTCCCTAATTAAGCGGGGCTTCTGCCCCTTTTGGGTCTCCCCTATTCCCTAGCCAGTGCACTGAAAAATGTACTAGGCCTATGTATTATGTGAACTGTTATATGCATTGTTCTGGGAATAAAAGTTTTGTCAGTTTTTTGTCAGTATGTGTTGGCTTTATGAAGAAATAAATTTGTTTTGTCTTTTATTAAAGTTGTTTTAATTTAAAGAATAAAGGCCCATTGTGACGTCACTTTGATTATACACTCAATTATTAATAATTATTTTAAATTTAGAGAAAGAGGGCTGATTGTTACGTCATTTCGATTGTGAAATAGGCGCATTGTTAATAATTGTAGAATAAAGGCCTATTGTTACGTCACTTCATAAGCCTATATTATTAAAAAATGTAATCAAGAAGACAAATTGTTACGTAACTTCAATTATGACTAAATGCCCATAGTTACGTCACCTTATTTATGACACACTTTTATTATTTTCAATTTTTGTATTTAGAGAACAAAGGCCTCTTGTTACGTCACCAATAAATTATTATGAAACAGGTCTATTGTTGATTATTTAAAATGTAGAGAATGAAGGCCTATTGTTATGTCACTTTAATTATATGAAGCACTTCTATTATTAATAATTTTAAAAATTAGAGAATAAAGCGCCATTGTTACATGACTCTAATTATGAAAAAGGTCTATCTTTAAAATTTAAATTTAGAGAATAAAAGCCTATTGTTAGGCCTACGTCAATTCAATTATGAAACAGGTCTATTAATACTTTCTTACTAATTTTAAATTTTAAGATTAGAGGCTCACTGTTACGGCACTTCAATTATTAAACACATCTATCATTAATAATTTAAAATTATTATTATTTTGTTTGGCCCGAGTATAGACGTATATATATATATATACATCGATGGGCCTTAGGTACAGATTATAGTCTATACATTTTTATATAATTGGCTGCCCATGTTAATGTGTACAATCATACATAGCCTACTTTAATATATATAATTATATATACATACACATTAGGGGTCGTCCATTAATTATGTCAACAAAATAAGGGGAGGGGTTTGGAAAAGTTTGACAGTTGTTGACAAGGGGAGGGAGTTCGGTACAATTTGACATCAACAATTTTTTTACAATGAATCAACACAGACCCTTCAAAATGTTAGCGAAAACATTGAGTAATGCCCACAATACGTACCGATTTTATTTCAGTTCTGCTGCAGTTCACTTTACTTTGAATATTATGCTGATGGTGATTGATGCACTAACTTGGTTAATTAATCTGTAATTTATTAATCTGCGAGGATCCCTCAATCCCTTACAGCCTCATCGAGGCCTTATAGTTGGTCAACATTTGAGACTAGTGGCACTATGAGCTCAATGAATATTGTAGCCGATCATCATTAAGCCATAATTTTAATCGAGCCTTCAACTTACCTGCAAAACGGGACTATTGAGCCGCTATTCATTCATTCCAGAAATTTATATAGCGCCTCTTCAAGAAGCCTACTCAGAGGTTAGGGTATTGCCCACTCTTGGCCATTTGCACATGTGATACCTACTGCAGACCTTCAGAAGCGCACTTGGCAGGTCGCTTTATGCCCTCCCTGCCGGGTTAGTAATGCAGGGCCTGCAACGGACCGCGCTGCTTTGCCCGGAAGAGCACAATTAAGGGTTGCTCGGTAGAGGATGGATTGCATGCCAGTGCGAGGCCTTGCAGCCTACCTCTGGTCGGGCGTTGGGAAGTAGGCCTATCGCCTACATAGACGGCCACGTGGAGCCTCAGTGTTTGGAGTGAATATGTCAGTTCCTCGCTACCTTTCCCGAAATATAAAAGAAAAGGAAATTGTTTGGACATAGATATTGATGAATGCTTTTGTCGTGTCTGAACGTTATTTGTGATAGGATTTGTAGGCCTAAGGTTGGACGAAAGAGATTCAAAACATCGATCGTTTAGACAATAATTACACTTCAACTTCATACATTTTCCCTTTAATATCAAAACCAGCTTACATGTACCACATGTAGGCTAAATAAGGAATATCTGTACAAATACGATTTCTTGCGAAGTCGGCCACTAGGCTATTTAGGCCTATTAAATAAGCTAAAGCATAAAATTCCAGTTTTATTCAATAACCCAATCGATTTCTGTAAAAAGCTAATAAGACTTCATAACTCAGATGGTTGGCATAATATTATATTATGCTAATTAACTAGATGTCATAATTTATTATAGACCTTCGTATGTATTTGAAACAGTTTGGCCCACAAGTCTATTTATTTATGGATTTGTTTAAACTCTCCGGCCAGTATGACCACATGGAGCACATAATATATGACCCTTATTCCTAGGACCCGCATACATGAGTTCCATATAAAATTCCTATAGAAATGCTGGCAAGGTCAAACCTGGCTTGTCTTGCTACATTTCTTTGTACAACGCCTTTTCCGAATTGCTGCTGGCCATAGGCTATCCATTACATCTCTTAACATAGACCGTCTGCCGTCTATTTTAGTTCAAATCGAAAGAACTCTAAAGCACAAGGTTCACATAGAGAGGCGTTTATCTTATTATGCGCATTTTCTTCTGACCGTTCTTCTTTCAACTCACTATCGCTTTCTCATAATGTGCACACACAGTTAAACAGAGGGAAATGCAGGCCTCATCAAAGGCATAGACCTCATTGAAAGATGTTGAGGCCTTTTGCAGTTGCACTGCCATGTCTTTGAGGCTGTTTATGAATGGAAACTTCTTTTGGCATTTTTCCGAAAGTGTATGACCCACCGATGTTAAAGTCTTTCAAATCCTGGACCCTTTAAACGACCGCCCTCATCACTATACTTGCATTATTCTAACTCGAGCAATTTCCCCTCATCATCATACAGCTTATACAGTACTGCAAGTTGGCCTACGACTTACCATTCATTCACCTGCAAAAGACACTAAATTCATCCAATTATAGAAGCCTAACTGACGTAATATTATATTTATATAGATTACACATCCATCGATCGATGGCACTGCAAAACAGAAAGCATTGCAAGCTATAAACCACGCAGCCAATTAAAGCAGACAATAATTGGAGCGTGATTGAATGCCTAGTCAATCATGGGCAAACGTATAGGTCGGTGCGTGGCGCGTAGAAATAGGGTCTAACCTTTCATTCTCTTTCAATAAACAGATACACGCAACTTTGTTGCCATATTATATTTAGCTTCATACATTTTAGTGATTTTTACCTACAAATGTCTGCACATGCCTTCTCCATCTGCTGCACTTTGCTTTATCACTAATATCTGGCCTTATCTCCCAGCCTTGTCTCACCTTTCACACATGGCATTGTGGCATTGTCTGTCCCTATAACCTGGTCTTGTCTCACTTTTGCACCTGTCCTTGGCTCTGTACAGACAAGTTCGCTGCTGACCTTGACATAACTGGAAAGATTTCTTATGTTTGCTGCAGCTGATATTCAGGACACATGGCCCCCAAGACATCGCCCTCTTTGACCTCGGTTTGACCTCGGTTTGACCCCCTCATTCGACTTGACTTCTTTCATTGAGTGACCTAATCGTACGCATGACGTCAGCCTAAGAGTCTGAATTATTATTGAGCGCCGACATTTAATCACGACAGTGGATAGAAATCGTTTTTCGATGAACACTTTGTGTAGTTCGTGATGAATGAGCTCGACATGCGTTGTGGATGCTGCTGCTGCTGCTGTTGCTGTTGTTGCTGCAGTGGGTACGGATGTTCGGGGAATGACTGATGGAGGAAGTGGTAGTTTTTGCCGAGATCCGTCTGTTCTTCGAAGTATTCTTTCGGCGAAGGCTGTTTGTCCGTCGCAAACGATGCGTTCAGTCCGTCTTTGTACGCTTGGCTGACTGCCTGCTTTCCATTCCGATCGTCGCTCTGCCTCCGTTCCGCATCAGTTGCCAAAGGCTGAGCTACGGATCTCTGCTGTCGAGAACGCCAGCTACAGCACAAATGGTGTAACGAAACACAATGAAGCTCAGTGCAATGTAACACAATAAATAACATTTCTACTGCATGCGCCGTGCGATGTAGCACAGTGCAGCACAATACTTATGTAGTGCTATATAAAACAATGCAGTTAAATCATGGGCGTATTTAGGAGTGGGGGTACGGGTTCAACCCCTTTCAAATAAATTGCCTAAAAATGTACATACAAGAAAATTAACTTTTCAAACTGCCCCCTTACTCTGCCCCAGAAATTGTTTCCTGGCTACGCCTCTGAGTGCAATGATTTTTTTTGTATTTATTAAGCGCCGCCAAATCATGACAAAAGCATCAGTCGAGGGCGCTGAGCATTTGCGCTTGTAGGGCTTGCTCAAGGTCATACAAAGCAATCGTGTCATGGGAGGCGGTTCGAACCCGCGCACTCAGCGTCGAAAGACGACCATTTCAACCAATCGGCTATCGTGTTACATATACAGTATATTTAGCGTAATACAATGTTTTCCGCGCAATGTAGAACCGTGTAATGTGGAGTGTTACAGTGTAGTCTAGTGCAGCATTGCTAAGTGCAATGTTCTGAATCGCAATTCAGTAAATGCTGTGTGGGAAATGTATTGTCTTTCAGCGTAATGTAAAGTTTACACTTGCTCAGCTGCTGTAGAACTTCGTGCCTCTGTGAAATGCACTTACCAGATCACATAGATGGCAATTATTAAGAGAATGACGAAGACGGCGCCAGATGCCATGATAGAATACATCCACACATCCGCAGATATATCGTCTGAATAACACACAACAGCAAGCAGCGTCTCGACTTTATTTACCAGCATATGAAATATTTCTATATTTGTTCAACAAAAATTTCTACACAGCATACATGTTACAGGATAATGTCTAGTACATCAGAGTTTTTAGGTCTACCTGTTCTGAGAAACAGGTAAAGTTAGACAAAGCTTAGGCCTAATCTCTCGTTTGCTGCGCGTCTTTATCAGCGTCTTAGATCCAGTAGCCTACATGACATTGTGTGTTATTCATCTCTAACACGGTAATACAATCGTAATCGTAAACTCCAAACTTCTAAAGCGCCACTCGAAAGCCAAACGCAGGGCACCAGCTTATTCACGAGCGCTGTGTCGAGTAAGAGGGTTGTACAAAAGGTAGTCAGAAGGAAGTCCGAGTTCGCGTGCCAGAGGGTCGACAATAGTAATTAAACTATCTGGCGATTGAAATTACTGGCTGCATAAATAACTAAAGAACATCGCATCATGATCGAATTCCGCCACTGCTCGTTTCTGACAGTGACAGTCCCAAGCCTGGATAAAGGAGGAGGGCGACGCTAATAATCTTTGTTATCACACAGTTTCGTTAAACTGAAACTACTACATAATGATGGAACCATATTTAGACGCAATGGTTGAATGGACGATCCCTACCACTCGGGTCGTCACACTCGTGGTACTACTCACAGGGATGATAGAGAGCGAGGTTGTTGGAGCTCTCTTGGTTGTTGGCTTGGATTCGGTCAACGCCGATTGATGATGACGACGATGATGGTTGGCAGCTGAGGAGGAGACCTCCTCTGTGGACTGGGTCGTATCCGCGGCTACAGATGCACAGATCGAAGTCACGACATTCCGAATAGGGGACAATGCACGGAGGATGACACGATTTCACAGCAGTCGGCTTCTCCGATTCACGACACGCACCTACTCGATTGAGTCTAGTATATAGACCGAAACGGAAGACCGAATTTCGAGAGCGTTGGTTGGCTCCACGTGTGTGCGTGTGCCCGCCGTTGGTGACTCTCTTTCTAGTCTACTGTGCATTGTTTCGCTGCCTGATATAATAGTCTACTGTTGTGAGTGACATTTTAACATCATAATATAATAGAATAGCCAACAGAAGCTAAACGCAGAGCTTATTCACGACCGCTGCGTCAAACCAGAGAAGTTCTTCAAATATACCATTTGAAGAACCAACTCAGAGGACGTGAGATAACGAAATAGTGGGCCTGCTGCTGTGAGCTGTGTTTATGTTGACAGAATGGGAAGGTGTCTGAGTGGATGTATTAGCCTACTATTAGGGTACAAATGTTAACCTAACCATCAGAAGCAGTTCAACCTGAAACACCAACAGTTGCATTACTACATTAACATAGCATAGAGTTGAACACAGATTCGTAGACTTTACCGTTGTCGTTGTTGCCTTGGTCGTCGCTGGCACACGGTCGATGACACGGACCCCACGAAGACCAAGCGGAGACTTCACAGTCTCCAGGACACGGAGCAAAGCACTCGCCGGTCAACTGTAGCACAAGCAGTTAACGAAGTGCATTCATCAGAATTATACGAGATCGGATTTTGTTAATCGGATATTTGGGATCAATGCATTCTTTACTCTATGGTATAGCATCTTAGACTCCCTAACTAATGGTTCTGCTAAACAGACTGATAGAGATTTCAGCGGACCTGCTAAAAACATGACACTCATCTTACTACAGAATGGGAAAGGTCACATGCATAGCATGAGCATAATGTCAAACTTTGAACAAGTAATTACGTTTACCAGAAAAAGTTATCATGAATTCAAAAATGTTTGCAAGTTACTTCCAAGGATAATATTCACATGTTTCAGTTGCGGCTATGTTAACTTGATTTTTCCTCTAATAAACGAATATTTGATTAAGTGGTTGCAAGTATTTCACATGCAATACCTTGAACATAGCCAGTGATCGTGGGTCACAAAGTTCAAGGTCGACTTCCACGTCATCCAGTCGGATGCACTTCAACTTTCGGTGGTGTATTCCGTAGCCACACGAGTCGTCCTGGCAGAAAAATGGAAAACGCACGCAGTCCTGTATTCTGCCAAAGTTTCTTAATTATTGATCGTTAGTTACAAGAAACATTTGTCAACGCGTCACACCGATGAATGAAAACAAAATAATCTAAGCTTAGTTACACTTCGATCATGAAGCCGTCGACTGTTATGGTGGTTTAGGTGTGTAGATACGATGTTCATAACTCATAAGAACAACATTGAAGCTAAACAGCGCAAGGATACAGTTGATGGGTTGGCTACCATCCATGGAATTCCAGGCTATTTGGGATCAACCCATTCCTAATCCTGATAAAATATTAAAAGCGTGAATATGTTGTCTATGAAGAGTTCCTAAAAAGACTTGTATATAGTAGGTCCCCCTATATCATATCATACGTAGCGCATGAGGATTGCGGTTGGCTTCCCGATGCTGGTTTATTTCAGAGATTTAAATCTCGTGCTAGCACGGTCCTTGCACGGGGACCCTAACTAGCGTGGCGTACATTCAAACGGGCCAGCGGTGGTGAAGGATCTCACCCGATTAATTCTGTGAAAAATTAGCAGGGTCGAGACCATATACGGTCGCTATAAAACGTGAGCATTTACATTTAACCATAACCATAACCATAACCATAACCATAACCAAAAATTTTATTCCTTCAAGCAGTCAGCATCACAACATTACAAATATAGCCTATTATAGAATCGCCAACAAAAAGAAAAGGGTGAGAAACCCTTAAGGGACCAAGGTCCCGCTAACAGGGTTACCCATGTACATGGGAAACGTGGCAGCAGGTTATGCATGAGGGTACCAAAAAATTTTACATCTTAACTAGTTAACTAAATATCAAAAATTACACACAGTGAGTGTCTGCAACGAGCACAGTATGTACGAATTTGAGCATGTACGGCAGGTAATAGCAGGGGAAGCATGGTGGGAGTCAGGGATCCACAGTCAGTAAGTGATGATGGAGTTTCTTTTTAAATACTGAAATGCTAGGAGAAACACGAATGGCAACAGGGAGATTATTCCATGTCCTAGGGCCAGCACTTTTGATGGAGAATTTCCGTGTATTCGTTCTAGTGGCAATTCCTCTATAATTGGAAGAAGTCCGAACATTGTAAGGATTAGATTGGGATGTCAAGCTAAAGAAGTCAGTAAAAGCTCCAGGCAAAAGATTATGCATATATTTAAACATAAACTCTGAGGTCTGTTTGATTCTAATCTGTTCTATATTACAAATGTTCAATTTCTGTAACATGGCCTGAGAAGACAGGGAGTTCAAGTTACCCAAGATAATTCTGGCCGCTCTTTTTTGTAATGAAGTTAACCTAACCAATCGAGAAGGGTAATTAGAGGCCCACACTACATTGCAATAAGAGAGATAAGGGTGGACTAAGGAGTAATATAGGCTAAGTCTAATTCTAGTCGGTAGAAGGTGGGCAGGATACGACAGCGTAAATGTGGGCATTGGAGTTATTTTCTGGCTTTCTAGTTATTCAATACTGATGATTCAAGCTGAGAAATTACGGCGTATACGAAGATTGCACGGGATTCAGACATATAGGAAAAGGTAGACGAAGCCATGTACCTCGATTTCACATCTTCCCCAATCGGTGAGTTCCCAGTGGAAGCACTCCTGGTAGGGACAATATCTCTTCTGGACGATTGGATCTGGACAGTGGCGACCTCTATGTTCCGGTTGAACTAGGACAGTTCGGGATCTCGTTTGAAGACCTTAGCAAAAAACGTAACATCATCATCGTCATCGTCATGATCTTCATCATGATTCTGATGTTATTATTGTTTGACTGACATTTGTAAGATTTTGTTAGAATAGTTTATCGCAAAGGTTCAAATAAAAAGAATCGACAAGGACGGTTTGTCTCTGATGCGCAGCCGAATAGCAATCGAACTACCGATATCAGAGAGAATGTCTATCGATTTGTGGTTCAGCTTAAGGTTCGATATGAGACCGTGCCTCAGAAAACCATCTAAGACCTAATCTATGACAGGTTTATATCCAGTTTTGTTCCTTATCGATTTTGTGAGGGTTTCCCTGCAGGCACGTTCACATGTAAGTCTACGCGCCATTTTGCGACAGAGGAGCCTTTACTTTGCACAAAGCGTGCGAGAGCTCCACGTCGTCGATCACTGAAGCCTTGGCGTAGGCCTACCGCGGTGGAAATATCGCCCACTCGTGTTTGAAAACTGGAAACGATACCGTCCGAAGCAAAACAAAAAACTGGTCAGTCAATCAATCAGTCTTAAAAGAGTTTCACGTGGAGAAATAATCGGCGACAGGGAAGCACCAGTTTGAAATCAGGAAAAGAAAAACAAATTTCTGAGAGTTTAACTGTTTAACGGTAAGCATAGGCCTATAACACGAGATTAAAAAAAGAAAGCAATTGGTGTCTCTAAAGTATAAGCTGCTGACGTGGAGCAGCATCCGACACGGAGGAATTACCAGAAGAAAAAAGATAGGCCTACTCAATCGCACAATAGGCCACGAAGAAAACATATATAGGAAGACAAGCACAACATATATGACTGGTTTATATTCAAAGCGTTTTATTGGGTGGACGTGGTAGAAGAACAGCCGACTAACTCTCTAGAATTCTTATAAATCGCAAAGGAAAGGACGGTACGAAACGAACGAAGAACGAAATGCAACGAGAGGTTGAATATGACCATAATTTCATAGAGTCATATTAACACTGTAAACCTTATTAAATTTCCTTTGCACACAACTTGGGCAGTGACTTACGTACGGAGCGTGAATATAGCCTGTGATATATAATTATATATATTGTATCTGTATGCACATGACACGCCATATTATATAATATATGCATATGTCTATGCGAATATAGATGTAACCGAGAACTGACCAAGACCACAGGTTGCCGAGCATGATGACCAGAGTGACCATTCGGAGACAACGCAGTCGACTGGACATGGACTGGTGCAGGGTTCGACGCTTGCCTGATCCAGATCACTCGAATGATGCTAAACCACAAAATCAAATCACATTTTATCTGTTTTATCTGGCATACGAAATCTTAATACACCAACTGGCATAAAACTAAGCAGATATTAAGCAAAGGTCTTATATTGAGTCTCATACTTACCACGTTTCAATGGTCAACGTGGTGGGCTATTCGTGGCCTCTTATACGGAGTGACATGAACGCCTGAAAGTGGGCTCTGAAAAGACTAAAGCAAAAACTCTTGAATACTCTTGGCCTCAGTTGAATTTATGACGCTAGTGATCAACTAGCAGACATTTCGAACGTGTCATTTAAACAGGTGAATGATTGCAGAGCGCATCGCAGTTGACGGCTGTTTGAGTATCCGAACATAATTAAGTATGTCTAAAAATGATATAGAATGAGTCCAAGTGCACCCGAAATGTCTAGCATAATATGTTGTCTATGCATTTGCTGAGGTAACTGACAACAGATGCATGCGTCTGATGGTACAAGCAGAGTCTGAGATCATTAGCAATCTATTTTTGTTAACCTGTTGGCAGAAGTCTTTTGAAACGACGCTGCCATCACTTCGAAGGCATTCGCTGAATCGTTGCCTAAGTCCAGATCCGCAGGTGAGGTTCTGGTGAGGGATGCATGGACCCCAGTCGGTCCAGCGGACCGTGTACGTATGGCAGCGTGGCTCCAGGTCGCATCTCTCGATCTCCTCGAGTGACGGACACAGGAAGTTGGAGTTTGGATCCGGATGACGAATGATGGAACGACTTCTGTGACGACGGGTGTGGCTCTGGCATTGCTAAAAGACAATGGATGGCATCGATCATAGACCTGGAGCCACGCTGCCATACGTACATGTGTATGACTATGCATTCATGCATATATGCATAGCATATATGTCTATAATCAGGGATGGTAGTAATTGAAATTACATACATTGAAATTACTTGAAATCACGTAATTTGAAATTTGTAATTCAATTAATTTTTCCCATGTATTTTGTCATTTGAAATTATATTTCATGTCCCAAAGTAATTTTCGTAATTTGTAATTCACTTACATTTTCCTGAGTAATTTGCCCATCTAGGACTTTAATGGCCCATTACTCCCCTGCCATTACCCCCGCCATTACCCCCGACATTACCCCCGCCATTACCCCCGACCATTACCCCCGTAGGACATTACCCCCCGTTGCCCCCCCGTGGGGGCCCGATAGCGCATTGGATAACATAATAATTATAATTGGCAATTAGATTAATTATAACTATAATATAATTAATTATAATAATATTTATTAATTAATATAGTAATATAATTATTAAAATAATATATAATATGTACACTAATAAATATATTAATTATTTATTATAATTATATGTATAATATATAATATTAATATATTATATTAATTGTTATAATTATATTATTATTATATAATATATAATTATTAAATTATATATATATATAATATAATATATACACATGTACATAGGTATTTATATAATTATATTAATAATAATATATATTAATATTATATAATTTTATAATAATTAATTATATTGTTATTGATTAATTACAATAATTATTATATAATAATATATATAATAATTATATTACTTGTTCTAAGTGTCAATAGGCGCTAAGTGCCAATTAATTAACAGTTCCGCTGTCTGAGAGTGTCAATAGGCGCTAAGTGCCAATTAATTAACACTAGTTCCGCGCGAAATCTGAGAGTGTCATTTGGCGCTAAGTGCTTAATTAACACTAGTTCCGCGCGAAATCTGATAATTGCAGCTCAATCAAATGTAACACATACGGTTGCGGGGGTAATGTCAACCGGAATTGTTTGAATAAACGAAAAAATATACCAATTTGCCCATCCCTGATATAATGGTGCTCTGGTAAAGATACCTGGCGCTGCATAAATATTCTGGTATTTAACGTGGGTAGCTTTTCCCCTTAATATGAAAGGTGTTTGTCTTGATCCCCGACAGAGTTTGTATCTTATCGGATAAGGTTATGGTTTCCGGTCGAAGCAATCTGTGTTACGGTCAGGTTAGCCCATGGCGCCAGGGTGGGAGTCCTTTTCGGTCGATTCTGCCAAATTGGTGTCCTATCTTTTGCACCTGGATGGACCACGTGACCATACTCACTCGGGGAAAGTCTTTATAAACTAGCAACGCTTTCGATCTGGGAACCATTGTCTTACTCGGATCGCTGCGTGGCTGGTGAACATTAATTTTCTTGGAATTTCAGTGTAAGAATTTTGTTTCGTTTTCGGTGTGTTCGTTGTTGGTTTCGCATCTATATTTTATTATTACATTTTCATTTACCTGTTATTAAATTGCATTTCATACATTAGATTACTTTTGTATTTTGATCGAGTAGTTCCCTGCTTCTAAGAGCTAGCTTCCCCTAGCACGTAATATATTGACTCATGAGTTAATATCGAAGACGTCTCATAATAAGATGAATGTATTATTAGCGTCGTCATTGCACCATGAATGTACGTATATATATATGATGCATATATGTATGCATGTACATGTTGTAAGTAGGCATATATGTGTATTTATATATGCATGTAAATATGCAGAGACTATGAACAGTGAGCTTCCGCAATGAACTTCCACAATGCTCAATAAAAGCTTCTCTGTGAACGGTCCATCTTTCTGAACCATGTTGCCTAGCAGCCTCCATTATGAACTTCTCAGTCATTCTTTACCACTTTTCCGCAATGCGTCTGAAAACCATTATTTTCCATCGTGGTTTGGTGCTGTCAGGTCAGGAGCTTCCTCTTATGAGTTTCTCATGATGCGCTATAAAATATACATTGATTTGATTACAATTACTATGAACAATGCATAGACTATGCAACACTTTCCATCAGGGTCAACATCCCTTAGATCAGTCCGCCAAGACACAGAGACAGCCTATGGTAGATAAGCAATTTTTAAAAGATAAGATTCCCTCTATTGATGCATTTTATGTAATTATGATATCGCTACACAAGTCATTAGATTGGCTTGGATTAGAATACAATAGATTAGAATAGATTATACAACGCGGTGTTGTAGGAGGGTATGTTTGGTGCCTTAGCAGCCGGAGGGTTGCGGGTTCGAAGACACCTCAAGAGCCGCGTAGGCAATTTGGGCAAGTCCTAAGATCCCTCTATTGCTCATGCATTTTGTGCGTGAAACTCCGATTCAGTGTCCGCTACAGTCGGGAGCGCCTCTGAGTAGAAATTTTGAAGGGGCGCTATAACAAGTGCACATACACACGTACATAGATTGGATTAAATAGGCCTACCTCTGGGCATTTTGTCCACTCTGACCAGGCGCTGACGACGCACTGACCGGGGCAGGGAATATGACAGTCGTTCGTATCGTGTGGTTTAGTCTTCTTGTCGCAAAGCCTTTCGTTGATCTCCGTCGCTTCCCCGTCCTCTGATAATCGAACACATCTACGAATTAAAACAAACATTCCATTGACTTCACTTTCACTTCGCTCTCTGTCTCTCTTTCAGTAAACTCACTGTGAAATACAGGCCTCTCTCATCTCATCTCATTCTTAACGTAAACTTATGTGCAATTGTATGTAATGCCATGTATGTCGGCCAATCCCTGACACGTATACACTATAGTGTCTTTTAAACACTTTAGCCACGAACTGTATTGGTTTCCAAGTCACGTTTAGTATACTGTCGTCGTTAAAGTGTCTAGTATCTCACACAAACGTTGCCTGATCCAGCAGAGATGATGTTGAGTCATTAAGAACAAAAGCGAATAAGCGAACAGTGCTCAGATGATTAGAAGAATCACGACTAGCGAGCTCCCGCAGTCACTTGGAGGAGGTTCTTCTAGTTTCTGCACATTGTTTTCTTGCTTGTGACACTTATGTTCTTAATTCTATTTAAGATCATTTGAACTGGTGCAAACAGCACTTTTGTGAGGTACTTAAAGGCGCTTTAGTAAGTATCAGCTCTTTTTCACAACTAAAACACTGCAGAAGCTATAATTATTTATCGAGGACTATTTAGTAAGACCAATATATACGTCAATGGTAAGAAAACCACCGAAACCGGTTCGAAAATGTTGTAAATTGTATTGTATTGTATTGTATTTGATCATTTATAAAGCGCTTCTCGTGGCATAAGCCTTTCTAAGCTCTCCCAGTGCGAGGTACTCCGAGAAAAAGGAAGGTTTTAAGATGAGAGAAAAGAGGAAGAGATGCTACTAAAGATTATTGTAGAGCGTAGAGAAGGAGGAAGTCTATTCCATAGAGAGGGACCTATGGACACAAAGGATCTGGATTGAGCCATTGTGGTACTAACACGGGGAACGAAAAGGTCAAGCCGGTCAGAGGATCTGAGAGGACGCTTTGACGTGGCAGAGAGGGGCGGAGAATTTGGTGACAAAGATATTTTGGAGCAAGACCAAGTTGAAATTTGAGCATGAGAATGAGAACTTTAAATTGGACGCGCACAGAGAGAGTTAGCCATTGAAGTTGTTCAGCCATAAATGTAGAGATGTGAGAGAATCGAGGGAGGCGAGCTATAAGTCTGGCAGCAGCATTCAGTACGGACTGAAGAGGAGATAGACGAACCTTGGGTAAGCCAACAACAAGAAAATTACAATAGTCAATTCGAGAACAGACAAAAGCATGGACAATTGAGGTGAAGGTAGATGATGAAACAGATATGCGAATAGCTCTAAGACGCATAATGAGAGTTGAGGTGACAAATGAGCGCAGAATGACGGGTCGGAGCAGTGTGATTCTCGTTAACGATAACGATAACGAAAATGTTCGTTAACGAAAATAAAATGATTTCGTTAACGATAACTATAACTATAACTAAAAATATCATTAACTATAACTATAACTATAACGAAAATAACAATAACGGAAATTCATCTTTATTTTCGTTAATACAAAAAATAAAAATAGGAAGTGCAATATGGACAATTCGACATAAATGAGAACGAAAAATGAAATATTTTTATAATGCAATTTGTCAGTTACTTTGGAAACTCGTGTATTCGTGAAGCTGAATGCACCCATGCATCAAAGGTTTTCAAAGCTCTGAGCAAATTGTGAAACATCGTGTTAATACGCACAATTTTGCTTATAGCCTTAATTATTGTAACTAAGTAGTAACTAAAATTAACTAAAATAAAAATCCATTAACTATAACTATAACTACAACTAAAAAATAATACTAACTATAACTATAACTATAACTAAAATAAAGAAACATTAATTATAACTGTAACTATAACTAAAATAAAATCTGTAAGGAGAATCACACTGGGTCGGAGTGTTCGTAAAGCTCACGTTCAACAACCAATCCACTAGGAGTAAGCAATTAAACAGTTAGTTTACAACAAGGCACATTAAGGGCTAATCATTTTTTTTAATCTTGACGTCATTTTCGAATCGAATCGAATACTGCCGTCCGATTCAGTTTCAAATCGAATATCGAAGCTTCGCAGGTCCCGATAATTGTGTCATAATTAAGTTATTGGTCGCGACCTTCGTTCATGCGCTCATTCGTACATTAGAAAGCTTACGTTTATTCGTTCAGGGTATTTATATGAAGTATCTAAGCTATCTTCTCTTAAATATATAGTACCATCCCCATCTAGTCTTTCTTCGGTAAGTAGCGATATATATATATATATATATATATATATATATCTATATATATATATATATATATATATAGAAACAAGAAATAATAATAGAGTTCTTACTTGACACTTCTTGACTGAATTTCAGCACCGCATTGTACACTGGAAAGACCGTTTAGTGTCGTACAAATACTCCAGTCTCCCGCCAACCAAATGTACTCCTCGCACGACACATGGCACGGCAGCGTCTGATATTCCTACGACAAACAAACCACAAATAGTACTAAAATCAAATACATGTAGTTTCTATGGCGCCACTTGTCAGTAGCTGATTGAGAATAGGTCTATGATACAAATGACCATCTGAAGCATCATTGGATGCATTAGGTACATTGGATCATTGGATACCACACTGGATCATTGGATACCACACTGGATCATTGGATACCACACTGGATCATTGGATACCACACTGGATCATTGGACACCACACTGGATCATTGGATACCACACTGGATCATTGTGGGGCGCGGTGGTGTAGGGTATGTTCGGTGCCTTGCAGCCGGAGGGTTGCGGGTTCGAATCCACCTCAAGCCGCCGCGTAGGGACCCTGGGCAAGTCCTTCACTCGCAATTGCTCATGCGCTCCGGCGTGAAACTCCGATTCAGTGTCTGCGCTGTAGTCGGGAGCGCCTCTGAGTAGAAATCTTGAAGGGGCGCTATAACAAGTGCTCCTACATACATACATACATACATACCACACTGGATCATTGGATTGCACATTAAATAATGACTTAGGTTTCCTTCACAGTTCTGTATCTCTGGAGAAAAATGCTGGTGTCATAGAAGTCATAGGCAATTGGAACAAGTAAGATTATGATTATTTTAAAGTGCTTTGGTTTTCGTTTATTGGTTTGTTTATCCCAGCCTTAATTTATATTCATTGAACCATGTGTGTCAGAATGAACTGATTATGAGCAGTTGAAACATTAAAGCTATCTAGTTAGGTAAGTCTAATTAAGGTTATGTACTAAATCATACTGAATAAAAAATTTCCATTGTTTGCTTAATTATTTAATTGCTTGATGAAGTATTTAATTGCTTCTTAATATTTATTTAGATTTTATTTTTATATTATTTTAATTTCATCTTTTGAGTAGGGCCTATTCATTGAGTGTTTCTTTTATTATAGGCCTAAGATTTCTTTTAATTATTTCTTTATCTCTTGTTTAATTAATTAATCATTTATTTATTTGATATATTCGTTGCCCCTACTTCTCCGTCAACGAGCGGGGGACAGTCTCTTCCTCCATCAAGGCTCGTGTCGATCAGATAGCGAGATCGTCTGCGTTCTCCATTGCCGCATCTCTGTCCCGTCTCACATGTACTCCATGCAGTCCACGAACTCAGCTGACAGTCACGACGACAAGGGATGAAGCACATCTCCTCCATGTTGTCTGATAAAGAACAGTTTATCACCAGTAGAATAGGCCTACGCTCAATAGGACGCATATGTAATGTAATGTTATGTAATTGAACATTTATATAATGCCCCTTCAAGATATCTACTCAGAGGCGCTCTCTTCGGTAGCCTTCGTGATGTTAATGTCTTTACGAACGAATATTTTATTACATCAGTTAGCAAAACAATGCACTGTAGGCTAAGCTGAGTCACCAGTGGCAGGTCCACCCATGCACGAGGAACCAACCAACGGATTCCCGTCGACAGCTGGAGATAGCATGGATGTTCAGAGTTCATAGAGTGCACAGGGTATGTCGGATGTCCTTGTGACGAAGCGTAACAGAGACAGCAGAGGTCGCGCAGTTTGATACAATTTAATTAACACTGTTAACAATAATAGTTATTATTAAGAGCAGACTTCACCGAAGAACCTCTTCGTAGGGGTTCTATGGATTGTCAGTTTGTCATGAGGCACGTGTGATTAGAACCCTGGACAGATTGCTAAAGGCAAATGCATTAGTAATATGCCATTGTGCCAATGTTATGGTGGCCCTATATTAGCGGGATTCTTAATCCCTTCTGGGTCTTCCCTTGGTAACCACTATCAATGTAAGTTACTACGTACATGTATACTGCAATAATTGTGATATGCTGGTTACAGGAAATAGATTGATTGATTGATGATGAATATCAAGACACTTTATACTGCGCCTTTTTGGTAGCTCACACTAGTACAGCATACACTAGCAGTGGTATTTACTAAGAACTAAGCAGTAAACAGACAGTGCTCAGATAACTAGAACAATGACCACTGGCTGACTCCCGCAAACGCGTAGAGTCCAGCAAACAGATTGCCTTCCAGAATTAACACAATAATCATGCGCAATGCATCGAATGGCATGTAAATACCGTCGATCATCTTTCTCGAAGTCTGGCAATTGAAATCCCAAGTTCTATACTTGAGAGACCTTACATAAAGCGAAATAGCTGCAGAGCTTGTATTTAGACCGGAACGAAGCTGCATACCGAAAGCGTTACAGGTGAGTGCGGAGACATTCCTGCCGTGAGAGTCCGTGCAGACGAGCGAGTGATAGCGTCGACCAATGCCACAATACGTGGACGTTGATCGCATCTGACCAATGGGATTGTCCGGAGACAAAACAACGGAGTTTTCCGGTGCGTCCAGTATGCAGTCTGACCACAGTCCAATCAGCTTCGTTACATACTCTGGACAGTCGTTACAAGGCTCAGTCTCTTCGATGGGATACGTTCCACGCTGGAAGCATTCGGGAATACGTCCAGATAAACCTACGATCAAAGAACACACAAAACAGAACGTCGGCTTTGTTCCCAGAATAATCATTTATGCACAATTTAATGATGATTGTATAGCAACGATGAAATTATATATATATATGCGTGTATCATATCTTTAATATAAATATATATATGTATATTCGTTAATTGAAAATCTTGTTGACATACTGCAACAAGATACACAGTACACAAAAAGATTGCAAATAAGGAAAACAATAAAAAAATATAATAGGTAAAATAAGCAAAGCAAGGATTATATATATAATATTGTTGCATGTAGCCGGCAGACGTATACCAGTGCTCCGGTTTAGGGGATGGTACGCTGGTTAGTAGTGGCGGGAAAATATGTAGCAGTTTATAAAGGTTGATAGGCATAGTGTATAAAGATCGATAGCCATTGTGTTCGAGAGAGACTTAGTTACATATTTTGGTTGTTACGGCCGCATTGGATTTGCTATGAGTTTCTCAACGCTGTTTCTCCGTGTGGAGAACATTGCAGTTGCGTATTATTCGAACAAGGCGCATTTGGTCTCATTGAGATTTGCTGGTTGTTCGGTTTCGTTGTTGGCGGAGAGTTTGTTTTGACGTGATGTTGTTTCGTCGCCTGCTGGGCTGACACATTTAAAAAAATTCTACTATGCATATCGCAATAAATTTCATTCTATTGTAAGCCTCTCGCTTTATTGTCTTCCTGGACAACTAGACTAGCAATATTATAAGTCGGAGACGGAGGCCTACTCAGAGGACGATAATTTCACGATCGTTTCAGCGTACATGTATTGTCTATTTTTAGGATCTTTGGTTTGGAAAGGTATACGAACGTACCATTAGTTAATAATGAGAGACTCAGGTCTCAGAATGGAAAAGTGTCGTTTCCAATAGCAAACAACATTTCATCTACCAGGTTTAGAATCAAGTCACATTATATTGTTGTCTCTTTCCTACTCCTCCGTTTTCTATTGTATTCTCTAATTTCACCACCTCCTCCTCTTCCTCCTCCTTTTCCTTCTTCCTCTACTTCTCCTCCTCCTCCCTCTCCTCTTCCTCCTCCTCCTCCTCCACCTCCGCTCCTCCTCCTCCTCTTTCTTCTTCTGCTCCTTCTTATGCTCTGTCTGAGTCTCCATGAGTACATGCGTTGCTAACCTTCCATCATTCGCGATCGTTTTCGATTGCCATGGCAACGACTGGCACATGGACTCCAGGTCGACCAATCAGAGAAGACGCACGGTTCTTGGCCACATGTCACGTGGCATGGTTGCGCAACGATGGGTTTGACTCCGCCTCCAGACAGACACCTGCTGTCCGTTGCTAGGTCCTCGTTGCTATCGAGACAGCGAACGACTAAGGCAGACAAAACAGTGGGATAACGATAAAAGAGACAGAAAAGGAGACGGACAACCAGAAAGACAGAGAGACTGAGGAACGGACGTACAAACAGGCAGCAATCACGTCGGACTGATGGAATGACGAATCAACGGAAGGACGGAACGATAGATGGACAGAGAAATGGACGGACAGAGACGGAAGGACTGATAGATGAACAGACAGACGGACAGCAGACAGACGGACGGACGGAATGATAGATGGACAGAGAGAAGGATGGAAGGACAGACGAACAGACGGACGGACGAACAGAGACTGACGGAATGATAGATGGACAGACACAGAGAAGGGCAGCGAGACCGGTGGAAGGACAGATGGGCAGACAGACGGACAGACAGACAGACAGACCGACGGATGATAGTTGCACGGATAGACGGAAGGACAGCGAGACAGGCGGAAGGACAGATGGGCAGTAACGGAAGAAAGTACAGACGGGCAGAGAAACGGATTAAACGAAAGAGAGACGAAGGATTAGCATAAGTGCCGTTACCTCTTGTTTTGTATCCGTGACCACATCTGTCGCTGGGATTGGCGTGGATACAAGACGACCATTCGGATAGCTGCCACTGGTAAGAGATGCATCTGGGTAGACTGGTACACGGTTGGGATTCCGTCAGGTGGGGGCACTGCACGCCACTGTGGACCGGGTATTCGAGCACGAAACGATGTCGGAACTGTTCAGGGAAAACGTTCATCTTATCTACAAAAGTTAAAGATACCAGTAATAAAGCTACTGCTCTGAAATTGCTAACAGAGGCTCAGAATATGAATACGCTACTGTAACATCTAATGAGTGTATCTACTGCATAATCTAATTAATTATCAATGTATTATCTAATGCATGCGTTTGATAAAATATTTCCATTGGATCACAGAGGCGTCGAATACATTAAAGTTAATTAAGTTCAGAAGGTAAAATATTCTGTCAAAAGCAAGGATCAAAGAAGAATGGAGAATGGATCGTTATGATTGTATGCGACGAATCCAGTATCTAAACTATGCGTTCCTCTCTGTCTGTCTTTCTATCTGTCTATCTGTCTCTCTGTATCTGTCTCTCTGTCGCTCACCTTCCTTCGCCGTCACTTTATTGATTTCACAGCAAGAATTTGATTCAACTCATTTGCTAACAGCTGCGTTTAAGCTCTTAAGCGCGACTGAAATTCTAATCGGTTTTGCCTTATAGGTAACACATGTACTTAGGGCAAATTAACCAGCTGCTAATATTAGATTTAGACGTTCAATCATATTCTGCAACTGTTTTACTGCCAGACTTTAAATGACGTAGGCTACTCTTGTGGTTGCCTATTGTCAAACAATGCGTAACTGACCAGTGAGGCAGGTGACTGGACAAGGTGACCAATCGGTAAAGACACTGACCACGCAGTCCACTGGACAGGCGACGGAACAATTGCGCGATGCAATCGGAGAATATTCACTTAAACACCTGACAGAGTAACAGAAAAATCGTTGAAATTCATGGTCTGGTATATTTGCATCTGACCTACATCGAGACATCTCCTCTCTAATTTACACATTTATATAAACTTCACATATAATTTAATATTTAACATTTTTACACTTTCCATGCAATCATATTATCCATTATCGGATATTATTAACTCTTCTTTTCTCACTGGTGTTGTACCCTCTTCCTTAAAGATGGCAAAAGTTGTACCGGTGTATAAACAAGGTAACAGCCAGGATGTCACTAACTATAGGCCTATTTCTATCCTTCCCTTTTTTTTCTAAGATCCTTGAAAAATCAATGTACCAACGTTTATATACCTATATTGACAAAATGAATATTTTATATCCCAATCAACATGGTTTTCAATCCGGTCATTCCACCTCAATGGCACTGCTTGACATGCAAGATAAGATTGCTAATGCAATCGATGAAAATAAATTTTCTCTTGGTATTTTCTTCGATCTGGCCAAGGCCTTTGATACGGTGGATCATTCTATTCTGTTAACTAAACTTGAAAACTATGGAATACGTGGAGTCCCGCTCTTGTGGTTTAAAAGTTACTTTGATCAGAGACGCCAATGTGTTTGCTGTAAAGGTTGTCAATCTAAAACTAAAGTTATTACATGTGGTGTTCCACAGGGGTCAATTTTGGGTCCGCTGCTGTTCTTACTATACATTAATGACTTGCCGAATGCATCTGACCAACTTAACTTTATTCTTTTTGCAGATGACACCAATGTTTTTTCTCTCATAAATCAATCCAGTCTCTGCTATCTATTGCCAACACTGAACTTATCCATGTGGCGGAATGGTTTAAGGCTAATAAACTTTCTCTTAACCTGGGAAAAACTAATTATGTCCTTTTCCGATCTCATCGGAAACCCGTCCCTGCTACTGATTCTATCCTCTCCATTGACAATATTCCTATTGTTCAAGTCAATTCTTCCAAATTCCTTGGGGTCTACATTGACCAACATTTAACCTGGAATGATCACATAAGTAACATTTCCACTAAGGTTGCTAAGAACATAGGGATTCTGGCTCGTGTATCCTACCTGTTACCTTCTAGAGTTCTGCATACACTATATTATTCTCTTGTTTACCCTTACTTGACATACTGTAATATCGCCTGGGCCTCCAATTATTCCTCTCGCCTGAATAGGTTATCTATATTACAGAGACGAGTTGTACGTATTATTGCTGGGAGATCATTGATAACTAACACTGCAAGTAGATTTACTATACTACGAATACTTAATATCCCTCAGATAAATAAATTGCAAATCTGTGAATTTATGTATCGCTTCGCCAACAAATCTCTTCCCCCAATCTTCAGTCGCTACTTCTCAAAGGTCTCTGACACACATTCTCATTATACAAGATCTCTTGATAACTTTGATGGAACCTATGCCCGTACTAACACTCGTTATTTTACCTTAAGATGTGCTGGTCCTTCTGCCTGGAATAACCTACCGAAGTCACTGCGCACTCTTCCGAGTCTTGCCCTATTTAAAAAAGAGGTCAGAGCCTACCTCCTTGACAATAGTCAATGCATTATCTAAATATGATTATTCATTGTTATACCACAATTAGTTAAGTGACCTAGTTAAGTGTTGTTAGTTAAGCCAGTTATTCTAAATTTTTTGACAATGCTATTTGTGTAAACTATACTCAACTGTCATCCCTCTGCTAACATGGTACACGGGTATCCCTAACTTAGCGGGACTTCAGTCCCTTCTGGGAACCCGATTGTTTCCCTCAAACGTTAATTAGATAATCATGTTATCTGTCTGTTTTAATTTCCAAACTTATGATTGTTGATTATGTTTATTCTGGATCACTACTTGTAAACTATTCTATGGAAACAATAAAAGGAAGGATTGATATGATCTTAAATCTCGTACGTCTAATCGCTGAACAAAAAGCGAACGGGAGTTTCCATTTGAATCTTCCATTCTTCCATTCATTCATTCATTGCGTGGATTTAAGTAGCGCCCCTAAGGGGTAACTTCTCAGAGGCGCTTCCGTCCCAACCTCGGCTGAAAAGAACAGGGCTTTACTAAGCCCATAAATAAAAATAATACATTACAAATATTCGTTAGCTAACCCTATCCCAAGTCCTTCAATTTGTTTCTAATCATCATAAAACATATCGGCGGTGGCCTAATGCCTATAGACCATTGCAAGCGCACTTCGACTGCACAAGAACAATTACGATGGTGGAGGCCTGTTCGATCATTAAAACCTGAGATAAACTTAGCATAGTTTAATTAAGAGGAGCTTCGATTCTTTTGTCATTTACAAAACTATTAGCATAATCTAAAGAGCAGCCATTTGCTATCGAAGCTGCTATTGAAAAGCAGCTATTAAGATACATCTGCTTAGGCCGTAAAACTAACTCTATGGTACAAGCTATTTTGAGGCGCCTTGGCGGCAAATTTGAGCAGTTCGGGGCAAGGGCCTCACTTCTTTATATTCTTTATCTGACAGTCATTCATTTCTGCCTGTAAAACTGACAATGATTAGGTTTCTCTCGCCGCTTGCGTGAAATTCCCTAGGGGTTTACCCAAGCCCCAACAGTGGCACAGCCACTGTAATCGTTTGGTAACAGTTATTTATAGTACACAGAAACGGGTGACAATTACGGGACTCATAGAGTTGAATTTCTGAGGCCGCATAATGTGATGACGGATGTAATGTGATTAAAAAGCACAGAAAGTGAAGACGTCACCTTTTGGCGGCTACTTTTTCCCCAGAACTTTCGACGCAGTAGACATCCCTGTACTGGACACCGTTGCCACACTTGGTAGTCGTGTGCATTCGACAGTCGCCCCAGTCTTTCGTCTGCCAGTGATATGTGAGGCAAGGCAGGTCGCCGCATCTCTCCTTCTCTATGACAAGGCGCAGCGGTGGACAATCGGCACCACCTAAAGATCGCACAGACATACACACACAACCATTCACCCATTACCCTCTTAGACCAGACCAACTACCCATTGCCCTCTAGCACCAAACCAACTACCCACTGCCCTCTAGCACCAAACCAACTACCCACTGCCCTCTAGCACCAAACCAACTACCCACTGCCCTCTAGCACCAAACTGGGGAATCTCGAGCCACATATCTTAAGGAAGGCAATCCATGTTGGTGGGCCCAAGAGAGGCAAAGCTTCTGGACTGAGCTGTAGCAGTATGCATACGAGGGACAGGCAGGAGTCCATGCACGGGCAGCCGACCGAAGTGTTCCAAAATCCGGGACCGAGGAGACCGAAATGCAGACAGCCCTAAGGTATGATGGAGCGGAGCCAACAAGACAATAATGCATAAGGGTCAGGATCTTAAACTTAATACGCTGCTGGATGGGAAGCCAGTGCAAAGTACCCCGCATACGGAAGATATATGGCCAAACCTTTGGGCACATCTAATAAGACGGACAGTGCATGGCATTAATAACAGACTGAAGCTTAAAAATATTAGCTTTTGAAAGTCCAGCAAAAGTTACCAAAGCCCACCCAGGGGCAGATAAGGGAGTGAACTAAAGTAGCGACAGCATGAAATGAGAGGCAGCGGCGGATGGCACGGAATATTCTGTTTGAATATTCTTATAATATTTAACATTGTTTGAATATTCCATATTCTTTTAATACTCAGTATTCTTTGAACATATATTCTCTAGAAATTCTTTGTACAGAATATTCTGTTTGAAGCTCGAATCGTGTTTCTTTATTCGCTTCATATTCAAACTGTAGAAGTCACAGCGTCTGTCCATTCGACTCCTCGCCAACTCCTCAATTCCAAGACAACACGATTGATAACGGAGAAGTTACTTCTCCAAATTCATCTCCGCTAATTAGAAAACTGAGAAATTGGTTCAGTATAGGCGGCTATACAAATGCTTCATAGCAAATGGCGAAATGCTGACACCATCGGGTGATGTTTCTCTTCTTAATCTGACCTGGTCCTGCGGTTGCCAAGATATCACGGAACCTCGTCTTGTATCCGCCGGTCCTTGCGAGGCTGCACGTCTGCGAGCAGGGAGACCACTCGTTCCACTCGGACAGGAGACAGTCGTTGAGACAAGGGACAACACAGCCATCGCTCGACCCTGGTCGAGGATCCGGGCAGAGCCGCCCTGCCACCTTCTCCTGATAGCAGAAGATCAAACAGTCTATAATAGCCATACTGCCCGTTTGAGGAAAAACCTAATTGCTGTCTCATGACAATGGCAAAAATGGTTAGCAATATCAACGATCAATGGTAAATTGAAGTGTTTCCACCCCGGGAGCCGCGGCTTTAAGACAGATTGGTCACAGAATTTGAAAAACTACTGATGCAGAAATATAACTATTTTCAAACTTACAGTAGAAGTAGTCGCAACACTGCGATTGAACACAACGAACGTTGCTCGTCGTTACAATAAAGAACTAACTTGAAGAAAAATAATTATATGAAATTAAGGCCAGGCGCCGTTGACTGCATGACTGTGGTCAGGATGTCCTGCTCTCAATAGTTTGGGAATATTGTATATTATGGGGGAATAACAAATGTGCAATTGTTTAGAATACACTATGCTCCTGTGGAAGTGGAACACGAACACATGTGCATGATATAATAGTTGAAGCCTACTAAGGTTAGTTAAGGTTACCGATCTTAAAAGTAGGCTTCTCATAGTTTAAATTAACCTTTGCAACGCTTTAAAACTCAAAAGACACTTGTTCACATACCTACAAACGCGCACATACACATACATGTTATCATACATTACATAGATACACACATACATATCACTGCCTCATATACATACATACATTAACACTTGCTTACACACAACCGTACATAGATTCATACATACATACATGCATAGAAAAACAAATGCATAGGCGTATACCTGCAAATACTTATATGCACACGTGCATGCGTGTATATATAAACACACACATATATATATACATATGTATGTGCGTACATAGATAGACACAAATGCATAGTTGCATACATGCAATCGTACATACTTGCGTACATACATTATATATTATCTGCAATCTCATCTCGTTCCTTGCGCTCTGCTGATTGGCTTGATCTTTTTGTTCCTAGGACTCGGACTGCCTTGGCTCAAAGCCGGGCATTTGCTGTGGTTGGTCCCTCTATTTGGCATGACCTTCCCCTCACTAAGGGTTAAACTAATGACTGGTTTTTTCCTCTTTGGTCTCTCGTTCTTTAAAGACGTTTTTTTTATATATATATATATATATATATATATGCCCTGGGGATTTCGTGCTGAGAGCGCCTCTGAATAGTTAGTCTGTGAGAGGCGCTATATAAATCTATAGATACGATATATATATATAATATACGGTACGGAGATATATATATAAAAGCGAACCGCCTCCCTGGATCCCGTCGTGGCATAGGTACGTACGCCAGTAGACATGTAGGTACGTCCATTGGCTTACAACATGAGGGAGCAACTGGTTGCATATAAATTTTAGTGCATATACAACTAAAAAGATTTGCTACACGGATTTTTAACAATTCATGATTTATACCCCGAATTAAAGGGTTATGTGCGTCCAAAGATAATCCGTTACTAGCGTTTGATCACGATCAACTGTCTCTTGTTCTTATACGTTAAAAATTCGCATCCAATTCGTTGCAGGATGTTGGAGACTATACTGCAGTTTACAGTCAGCGTTGCGGCAAAGGAGCAGGTGAGGTTTGATTAAACAAGGGACATCACGATTTTAATAATGGCCTGAAAACAGGATAGTGATATTAAGTTCTACCTTGAAGGCTCCGAACCACGACTCATAATTAAAGAAAGATATTATACCTTACCTGCACAATGGCTATTATTATTGATCCTGCCTTTGCCTGATCAACGAGCTTTACGGATTGTGTTTCAGCAGTATCCGATTTGGCGTTATATAAAAATGCCTGTTATTTGGTCTATTTTACAGTATAGGCCTATGTTACATCAGAACTATAGCCAAGGACCAACTTTTATGACTATAATTGTCTTAAGATCTTCCTCAACGTCATCAATGATTTACACCTTAGCACCAATTAGCTTCCATGCCTCGTTCTGGGCTCTGGCCCTGGCACTGAACCTGAAACTGACCAAGCAACTCAGCGGAATTGCGGTACGCTTGCGGGAGTTAAGTCCGGACTTTATTTGTTTTTATATAGCGCTGGTAATAAGCTGGTTTATCTGCCGTGGCCTTTGTGTGCCGATAAGAAATTTTGGAGAGTTGCATTACAGTTTAGGTCGGTCGTTTTATTTTACCGACTACTGAACCGGTTTACCTGATTTCGTGGTCAACAGAGATTTTTTATATAAAGCGGTAAGGTACGTTTTTAATTGTCTCGTGAATTTTACTATGCATGCGTGACAATCCACTGTTGAGTTTTATCAGGAATATGAACGGAAAGGTTAACTATACTTAAACCAAGCTACATATAGGGTGACACAAAAGTTCGTTCACCGTTTTCAAAATGCATTGTCTCAGTAACGGCTAAATATTTCTTTATGATATTTTGTCAGTACATACATAAGTCAAACGAAAGATACTGATAAGAATTTGATTATGATCCGGTCCGTGGTTGCCATTATTTATAAGAAAATGTAAAGACCACCAGTTTTTGCGAAAAAAATGCGTTCATCAAATTAACACAGTAAAGGAAATGTGTAGCGTCGTACATAATAAGACACTGTTGTTACCTAGGACATACAGACGTAGGCTATTAGCGTACAGGATCTCCTTTCTGCTTAATGACAGCACTGACTTTATCCGGCATAGACTGGATCAGCGTCTGAAGTGTCCCAAATGCTATCGATCTCCACGCTCGTTGGAGGCGACGTTTGAGCTGATAAACGTTTTTTGGCTCAGGATCTTTATAAACGCTGAGAGATAAAATACTCCACAAGTTCTCAATAGGAGAGAGGTCCGGAGAGTTGGGTGGCCTATCCTTCGGCTTTATGTGTGACGGGAGGTTGTCGTCTAGCCACTTCGTAGTCACAGCTGATGTATGACAGCGTGCACCATCCTGCTGAAATACTCATAGATCATTGTCAAGAAATAACTTTCGTTGCATGAAACTGCCGTTGTCATTTTCTCTCTCGAACGCTGGCATCACAATCTGTTCGAGAATATTGGTGATGTAGTACTGCGAGTTCAGTCTGGTACCATTTGGCACAAATTGAAGTTTAGTGAGACCCCTGGCAGTCATCCCACCCTAAACCATCACCGACGGAGAAAACTTTATCTGTGGAGCAGGCGGAATGTTCTCTTCCTGTGAATTCCAAACTGTATCGTTTTTGGCATTTGGTGCATAAAACACCTTGATATCATTAATTTTACCCATTTTCAAATAATAAACAACATAAATTATAGGCAACCTAATCACGCAGAAGAATATTCGGTTTCAGACATACACAGCGCAGGCTATTATTGGCCCAGCGCCGGCTGCTTGACGTCATATCTAGGCACGAGCTAGCACGAGCTAGAAAATGCGTGATGTCCTTTTACGATGTCTCATTTGTGAGTCTTGTATACGCTGGCAAAATATTTCCGAAATCTGAATCATATTGACCCAGATATTTAAGTTTGAAAACGGTGAACGAACTTTCGTGTCACCCTATATTTTCATAATTCTGTAACAGATATAGTAAGGAGCCTTGCTGCATTGGCATATTGAAGACATGCAATATCGAACTCATCTTGCATTTAGATCAGTGACCATCTAAAACGAGTCCTTCTGGGCCAACTCATCCATCTATCTGTGCATGAATATCAACTTAAGTGGGGATTTTTAAATGGCGTCTTGTACAGTAAGTGTATTGCTGTGTTCTCGTTTGGCGATGCAGATGAGAAAGCCTTCTGTCCCGAAGCCACGCTTCTGAGGAGTTTCTGCAGAGTGCCTCTGCTGAAACTCCTTTAAGCTACCTTTAATTTACATTTAGGCTACCTTTAAGCTACCTTGTAGGTTACCTGTAAGCTACCTGTAATCTACCTGTAGGCAACCTGTAGGCTACCTTTAAGCTACCTTTAGTCTACCTTAGGTTACCTGTAAACAGGTAGGCCTATAAGGTCGATGTTGAGTAAAGAGCGAGTCCTACCCCTTGGAGGTTGATGCATTCGGCTGTTCTGTTTCGAAAGCCCTCTCCGCACATCATTCCCGTCTGACGTACGTTGCACTGACCGGATGTGACGATCTTCCACGAATAGCATGCTGGGAATTCACACGGCTGCAGAGCGTGCTGGTGAGGGCATTCCCTGCCTCCATGCAGACCATGCTGGATGATGCCGCGCAAACGCAATCGATAACCTGCATGAGGTAAAGTAAGAGAGGCCTTGAGTGTAATGTAGCAGCATGTTAAAAAGAAATTTATTTAGCGCCTAGTGTTTCTAATAACCGCGGACCGGATGCGATATATAAAGATTGATTCTCAGCCATTAGATGGGTTTAGATTCTTAACCATCGTGTTGGTTGTAATTCGTGTCCATTATCTGGGTTGTTATTTTTAACCAAGATCACGGTTGCGATTTTTGGCTATCACTTTGGAATGCTATTCTAGTCATGATCTGGTTCTGATTGTTCAGTGTGTCTGTCATCGTGGCCACTGACCAAAGTCCAGCTTCTTATCCACCAGACTTCGCTTAATATAGCCACTCCAATTAGTCTTCCTCGTATTTGCATATCCTCTTGTGTGTATTTTGGGCACCGTGGAAACTATTATAAGTTTCTCTGAGTAGGTTATCTTGGATGGGCGCTATATAAGTCCTCTGAATGAATAAGGATAAGCTTATCTTCACTTCCTGGTTGGAACTCGTTTTTCTTCAGCCGTAGATCTCTGAGATGTCTCAATTTTAATTTCCTTATGATCTTTTAGCTCAATACATGCCATGTATGGTCATATAATTTATCTCTTTAGAATTGAAATTGAATCTGTTTTTCTTGTAGGCCTACTCTGAAGATGTTTCTTTACTCTGCATGGTAATATAGAGCATTCGAAAGTTATTAATATTTTTTAATTCAGATGAAAAAATCGCTTAGCTACATACATAAATAATGACTTAATACAAGACACGGTTTGATCGAGGCGTAAATATTCTGAGTGTACAAACAGCATGCATATAAAATTATTGCGACAACATTCGTGATCGCAACTGCTCAGTAAAGACAAATTACTTGGGGCATGCAAGAAATTGTCTCGGCTCCTATTATAATACAGACATATAATCGTCGATTTGCATGTGCGTCGGCTGCTTAAGCAAAAGCTAATATTTCTGATGCTTTTCTGGGCAACGAACATAATCAGGTGATCGATGAAGGCATGGTCGGCCCTGTCTTCACTTGAACAGATGACGGACGGTGGGTTCGATGTCTCTTCTAACGTTTGCTGGGACGATAAGACGCTCAGCCTAATGCAAAAGGCGAGTCCGCGGCTTGAAAAGGAGCTAAATAATCCTATAAAAAATAGATGTCTCCCGAGGGTTGTAAGTCGGCGTCGGTCTTCCCGCCATCTCTTGGCCAGGTGCGTGTTATGGCGGCCTGGCAGCGGGATACATGTCGTGCCGCACAGCCATTAGAAGGACTTAGCTGACAATGCCACCGAACAAATGCGAGCCATAAGCAGTGCTGTTCTCAGTATTTAATCGCTACTTATATAAACGAATTTATTTTAACACTTTAGCGACGAGCGTGTAATAAAAGTAACTGGGATATCAGTGCAGCTCGTCGTTAAAGTGTTAACTATAGCTATCATCGGTTTGTTCTTTCGATATTGTTATCCCCACAAGTCTAGTTTTGCTGCTCTTTCTCACTACTATTATATAGTCGTTGTTTTTGTCGTTCTTATCACCATAATCGTGGTAGTTATTACCATCATCTCTAAATCACCTCTTTTAACTGGAACAATAAATAATTCAAACGACTGTAATTACAAACAAGCTTCATCGTTACCACCAACATCGGTATTATTGTTTTTCGCTGCTTTAATCATTGTATCCACCTTATTAATAAATTATATATTGCTTGTATTATATGTCTATTTTTATTTTGATCCGACTGATGTAGTTAAAATGCAAAACAGGTTTGTTCAGAAAATGGGGAAAATGGAATAGGGATAGAAGATATATATTGCTGTCGACTGGAATCCGTTGTTTGGCTCCTCGTGTGTGCGTGGACCGCCACTGGTGACTCTTTCACCTTTCTGTGCATTGTTTTGTTAACTGATGTAATAATTATATTCTTTCGTATTGACATTTAATATTATATAGGCTAGCGCAGAGAACGCCTCTGATTAGATATTTTAAGGGCGCTATGTAAATGTTCATTTACATTGATTAGAGTCGGATAAGCAGACAAACGGTCAGACGGATAGAAGGACAGACATAACGGGTACAGAGAGACAAACAGACAGACAGACAAGAGAAACAAAGACAGACAAAGCAGATGGATGAATGGAAAACGGAAGAGGTGGATCTATGGAGAAAACGTTGAGTGAGACATTGTCTTAATGGTAGACATCGTCACGAACTCTGCATTACACCGACGCCTAAAAGAACGAAATCCCGAATGGCTAAATAATCGGGTGTAGACATCGACAAATACTGCGCGGAATACCCACGCTGAGTAAATCACTGGAGGTTGTCTTTCCCTTTACTTAGCCTATTCTTTCCATCGTTCCGCAAATGCTCCGAGAAAGGAGCATTAATTTTACGAAGGGAAGCAGTGTGCAAACGTACATGTACGTTACCTACCGGAATAACGTACACGTACAGTAACTGTACATACCAATGGTACCGTATGGAAAAGAATAACGTACGCGTACGTTTAACGTGTAATTGCACTTGCACAGTTGCAGAATGAACTAAATACATTTAAGGAAAAATCGGTGTACATTATGGAAATGGTCGTCCTATGGACAAAATAAGTGTTGTGGATTATCACTAGACAGTTGTTGAGTGGAATTATGAGCGTGGTTGCTCTGATAGTAGCAGTGATTACGGTGACACCGAGTCCAACACTGAACAGATGAGTGATGTACACGAGATAATAAATTGATGTTAACGTACGCCAACGTACGGCATAATAACGTACAGTCTAGGGGTGTCCACAAATGCATGGGGGGGGAAAATATTTTTCTCCGATTCGAACGCACATAGGCTCATTTTGTTCCTTTTACAATATTATATGATCTGCCAAAAACGTTCAGCAATTAAATAACTTTTAGAGGTTGCTCAATGAGGCCAAAGTTCTAGATGTGAAGAACGGCACCAACACGGAGGATCCAAAGGCAATGTTGACAGGATTGCTCTCTGTGTTATAGGACGTAACGTAGATAAGATACTCGGAGTAATTAAAATTCCTTCTGGCACTGCACAGGCACCAGCTAGGCTGTATTACGATTGATTCTTTGTAATGTTGTAACAGATGTTGTAGGCATGCATGTGCTTTGATAAAACGGCGTCAAGCACAGGGACAAAGCGTAGCGCATGTACTTTGCTGGAACAGTTGATGCAGAAAACGGGTTGCACTTAGCATGTCAACACTATAATTATGCATAAGGTCATCATCGGTGAAGTCCGTGTAGTATTGCATGGCCAGTCATGGGCCAAAAAACATTGCTCTTTTCAACAGATTTTAGGAGTTTTGGCCAAACATCAACCAAGCACACTACAAATCTTTGAATGACACCCGACTTGATAACGTGATGCTGCAACAGCTTTCCGAAGAAGTATGTTCATTCTTGCAAGCTTTCCTGTCAGACAGCACTGCATATTTACCACGAGAATACTACAAAGAATTGAGCGAGCTTACACTTCTAATTTTGGACTGTCCCCTCCCAACTCCCAAACATTACCACTTCTGGCCGCCAGGAGCTTATCACATGGCGAGGTGGATGGCTAAAGTTATATATTTCCTTAAAATCTACCTCTTTCATGATGAATTCAAGCTTACCACTAGGGAGTTGGAGAATCATACAGAGATTTGCACATATCTAATTATCTATGTTCCTGCCTGTCAGCGACGGTATCTCATTCCATGTAGTGGGTGCCAATGCCTCATTTAACGAAATGCTGCTGTTCCAAATGATCAAACAGTACTCTGACATAAACAAGGTGTGTCACAGGCTGCAATTAAAAGCTACAAACCACCTGTGGTGCCTTGGACTTGTGCCACTGTCATTGTTTTCTGTGAACATTTAACGAAATGCTGCTGTTCCAAATGATCAAACAGTACTCTGACATAAACAAGGTGTGTCACAGGCTGCAATTAAAAGCTACAAACCACCTGTGGTGCCTTGGACTTGTGCCACTGTCATTGTTTTCTGTGAAGGTTTCCATTGAAGATAATAGTTAATGGTTCAATCAATGATCCAGAGTGGAAGTTACTGGAACGTTCACAGGATTAAAGCAACATATGACCAGCTGAAGAACAAGACATTGCATGAATTGGTGACTTCCTCTTCAACTGCTGCCTTGAAATCTGTTGGAGATACTTTGTCAGTCGACGATCCAAATGCATGGAATTAGATACCGTCGCTGACAACCAGCATAACAGTCGTCAAGCGCTGGAAGTTGTTAATGACTTAGCAGAGCATTCAGTGGCTTTGATGAGTACAAACTCAGTACATTTACCAATCGATCACAAAATCAGAGCAAGTAATGCAGAAGTTAATACAGGTTGTTGAGGAAAACAGGAAGCGAATACCAAATGCTCGCAGGAACACGCTAAAGTGTTACACTGTTACAGTCTTCGGTAGCTTAATTACAAGATTTCACAGCATCCAGGAACTGAGACAGTGAGGCTTTATAATACTTAATAGCTAAATGGCACTTTTGATTGAAAGCTATGAGCCTACGAACCCCCCACCCCATGATTCAAACTATGATTTGATCAGTGACACTTTTATTTCAAGCTTTGTTTGTTTACAGCTGCTATTAAATTGCATTAGCGAGGCTTTTTTATATGTTGAAACTTCATCCTCATTGAGCAACCCCCAAATGTTGACATAGAGATCTGAAATTTTGCAGGAAATTAACTTTCTATATAAGCAACAATATTAGAGGGTGTGCAAATTTAAATTTCAAAAAGATTTATTTTGGACACCCCTAACGTACACGGACTGTAGTATACGAGTACGTTATAGAAAACAAACTAGCAGTTTTTACCCGGCGTTCGCCCGGGTTTTTCCCAGGCGTAATATGTAACGGCTGCAAATAAAGGCTACTTACTTACCTAATTACTATATTTGATGATGGGCTTCAAATATTTAAGAACATGTCCATAGGCCTATATCTGAACGGAAACGATATTTAGAGGTGATAGTAGTTGCTTTGCCCGTGTACTGCACGGGTTATCTCAATCAATCAATCAATCAATCAATCAAATCTCTTTTATTGAAGCCAAATGAAAACACATAACATTTTTCAACATAAAGTATCAGGATTGGCCGCAAGAGGAGTCCCAAAAGGGATCAAGATCCCGCTAACTAGGGACACCTAGAACAACATTTCAGAAATATGAATTAGCTAAATCCCTGATAAACAGGGATCTCTACCTTACATAGGCTTATTATTTGTTCCCCGGGCTAAATAATTATAATAGACTAAGCTCGGTCGTTTTTCTATAACCTATTTTCTATTATAGACGTAGGCTATTATTTGTTCCCCGGGCTAAATAATTATAATAGACGAAGTTCGGCCGTTATTGCGATTGTAATTTTTCGGAGCGACCCGCGTCTTTTAATGAAAGCGCCTGATTTGAAAATTAAGGCCGCGTGACGTAAGATTACATAATTAGCATGCGTGACGTGAACAAATGGCCATACTATGGCCTGTATAATTAAAATAGCCTCGTCGAAACAGTTGGAAATAATTTAAATGTCCATATATCGGCGTTTAAATAAAATTGCGAGCTGAAAATAGTCGCGTTGATCATGACGTGGCGTAATAATGTTTTGTAAAATTTTGTAAATCGCTAAAGCGTTCCGTTTCGGAACCTTTAGATGCGGACAAACAAACATACAAACAAACAAACAAACGGAAGGAAAACGTAAACAGACTTCGCCTTATATTATAAGATAACGTACGTACGGTCGAAAATTGAAGGGAAGCATGGAAAAGTTAAAGGAGAGGCGGACGGAAGGAAGTGGAGTTGGTTCTGACCGTCTCTCTGTTTGACTCGTTCGAGGCGACATCTCTCCGGAAGACAGTCACTCCAGGACGACCAGGTGGAGACGACACAGTCCAGTGGACACGGAATGAAACAGCGCCGGGTGTGAAGCGGTGGATCAGCCAGACAGCGATCGTCAGCCACAGGAACGGAATCTACACTCAAAGTAAACAATCACCATGCATCAGTGATCATGCGAATACATGAACATTAGATATGGGACCCGTGGAGGCTCTATACAGGTGCCATGTGTTAACATGGGTCCTATGTTGGCTTCAAGTGGGCATGATACATGACCATTAGATGGGACCCATGTGGGTTCTATACGTTTGCCATGTGGGACTATGGGTCCTATGCTCGCCTCAAATGCGCAGAGTTACCTTAACTTACGCTACAAATATCGTACGCTGTTACCTGTGGCTGCTCCAGTGTTATTTTAGTTCCTTCATGAGAATAGAATAGGAATAATAATTATTTTAAATTAGTTCCACGGAACGAAAACTGGAATAAAAAATAAGTCTGGAACGAGAATAGAATAGGAATAGAAATTGCAATATTTTTCTGGGACGAGAACGGAATAGAAAAAAATATTATTTTATTTTTAATAGCTAGGCGGAATGACGGCATTCACATTGTCCGTAAAATACTAATCTCATAAATAGGTCAAGACAGTCTTTTGTGTGACAGTCTGATAGACATTAATCGTTCAGTGGAAGTGGAACTAGAAATATAAATTTTCTGGAACTGGAACTGGAACTAAAATTATTTCTAAATAGGAAGTGGAACTAGAACAAGAACAAAATTTATTTATAAAGAGGAACTAAAACTAGAACAAAAATGACGACAGTGGAATAGAATAAGAACAGGAATAGAAATTAATTCTGGAACTAAAATAACACTGGGCTGAGGTCATACTACTCTGTCGACGCAACTTGGCTCAGAGACTCCGAACATCCATGCCATCTGTCAGCTTTCGACGGGAATCCGTTGGTTGGTTTCACTTGTGTGCGTGCACCCGCCACTGTTTAATTAAGACGCGTAGTTCACTTTCAGTTCTCTTAGTTCTTATTATCGTGCTTTCGCTCCTGAGCCACCCCATGACCATCAACCATCACGGATGATTTCAACCCTAGCACTATGTGCGACCTCCTCCCCGAATTCTATCCTGGCACCGAAATCGAGCAAGATTTGATATAGCGCCCGGGAATTAGTTTATCCTTCTAACGAAGCTTTGTGTGGGGTTGACAAACTTTGCAGATAGTTTTTATTGGATCTATTTATTGGATCTTTATTGGATTACATTTATCTGCTCCCGTATTATTTAAAAGTCTTAGTTTATTTTATTCTTTTCGATTCAGTTATGCCATAACATGTGGTTGAATGGTAATACACAGGCACGCAGAAGAGAAGGACGCGGGTTCAGTCGCCGCTAGCCCCATAAAGTTGACTCAGCCTTCCACTCCCTAGGGGCGATGGTAAAATGAGCAGCAGTAGGCCTGATCGGCGCCGAACAGGCTGTCAAACAGTTATAAAATCGACTCTTGTTTAACTTGTTATCATGTGTTCCTACTACTTTAATGTTATCATACTGTGTTTTATCAGTTTGAATCGAATAAAAGAATATTATTATTATTATTAATACCGTATTTAGATCCAAGCTCATATACTTTTTCTGGCACGACGTCATGCAGTAATAGCACATATAGTATAAGCAAATTGATATATTTTTCTGGCACGTGCAGTAATAGCACATATAGTATAAGCAAATTGATATATTTTTCTGGCACGTGCATTAATAGTACCTATAGTATAAGCAAATTGATATATTTTTCTGGCACGTGCAGTAATAGTACCTATAGAATAAGCAAATTGGTATATTTTTCTGGCACGTGCAGTAATGGTACCGGTACCTATAGTATAGCCTACGCAAATTGATATATTTTTCTGGCACGTGCAGTATTGTTACCTATAGTATTCGCAAATTGATATATTTTTCTGGCACGTGCAGTATTATTACCTATAGCATACGTAAATTGCAGTGTTGTGTTTGACACCCGTCGCGATTTTAGCCCACGTCATCACAGCTTCAAATTATACATGCACGTCTTCATTTGACACACGACAGCAGCAGCTGCTCTCCTCATGAGGTAATGACGCTGAAGCCGCGATTATACCTCACAAGCGATGAGCTCCTGTTTGCAATATATCTCTACATTTGGCGTCGAAAACAGAGGAGTCTAAAAGCTCTTGATTAAAGCACGAACCGTAATTATTTGCTGTTTAAATGGCTCCATACTGTGCATCAAAAGACAACATCGTAATCAGAGTCCAATTAGAATGCATGTTTTGCACCGTTTTAGCTAAACTACCATAATAGTGTGGGCGTAATTTTCCGCTGAGCTGAAAGCATGCTTTGAGAGCGTTTGTTTTTCGCGCGTGCCAGCTCTTGGGCGCGAACTTCCGACAGATCTCTATCAGTTCGCTAATCCTTCAATCTCGCCTGTCAATCTCAGGACTCCTACGCTTGCATGGAGAGCGAGAGGTACCGAGTTCGAGTCCCGTAAAGCGGATATGCTTTGTAGGCTGCTATTAGCGCCGTGTATTGCAGGCTGTCTGTTCTGTTAGTATAGTTAAGATTTAAATTGCATAACATGTAAATGTACAGCGCAGTGCGCTTCAATAAAGAAAAGATTATTATTATTATTATTATTATTATTAGTTTTATTATTATTATTATTATTATTATTAGTTTTATTATTATTATTATTATTATTATTACCTTTATTATTATTATTATTATTATTATTATTATTATTATTATTATTATTATTATTATTATTATTATATATCTCTTCTGCAGCGTTCCAATGAAGACTGTAAACCGAACTATTCAAATTACAGTATTTTGGTTCTGCCACTTGCACCACCTCAAGACTACCACCGCCGACGATTTCAGCGTGTAGCACTATACTACTTCAACGGCTTGACCTCCCTGGATTCTGACCTGGCACTGAAACGGACCAAAAAACCTGGACTTGATTTGAGACGGCGCTGGTGATTAATCTGGTCTATCTGACATGGCCTTTTTGTGACGCTGAGAAATTTCGAAGATTTATATTACATTACATTAAGGTATACTGCGTTAAAGTTTCAATTTTCAGTGACATAACGTCGAGTGAATTTGAGTGTTGACTAATTTGCAATTGACTGGCGCTTAGCCTAAAATCGTCTGCATGGATTCCTGTCCCGGCAACCTACTAAATAATTATACGCTTTTCATATAGTTATAGGTCGATGTATAGACGAGCATTGTCAGAAGTAAGCGATTTGTCTGCTAATGCGAGGAAAATCGTGCTTAAAGCTTTCGCAGCGTATTTTTAGAGGAGCGCGCTAAAAGATCTTGTAGTAATAGTCTCTTGTGTATACTGCCTACTTGTGAGTTACAAATGTCTTTGGTAGATATAGAAAAGATTATGTCGTCATTTGAAGTGTCGTCATGTTGTAATTAAGCTGTTTGTTTAATTTGTTACACGTAAGAAAATAAAAGACTGTGTGGCCTTTCTTGAGTTTACGATACTTAACAGTGGGCGGTTCTAAGCCCGTTGACATTCATTCATTCATTCATATCGAACATTTATATAGCGCCCCTTCAAGAAAACTCTCAGAGGCGCTCCCAACTCCAGCACGGCCAAAAAGAGCAGTCTTAAGAGAAAAGAACATCGGAGAGAAGGTCCAGGAAAGAGGGGAAGTTCCAGAGGGAGGCCATTCCAGGTCGAAGGACAACTTCAGAGGTCGTCAACACTGGCACTGGCAGCATAGTCCTGGCAGTCTCAGTCTTTGATGTCATATTAATCACAGAAAATCGCCTACCTGCTGTTCTAACGCACAACACTGTTCGGTTCTGAACTCCCTGACCGCACTTGAACTGAGCCAGACATTCCGTCCAACCACCTGTAATCCACTTGAAGCTGTAAAGCAACATTTGAACAACAAAAATCAGGCATTCTATGGGCGTTAATGCTTCAGGGATCATTGTAACCAATTCTAACACTACCTCTGTTAGGCCTAATTCTAACACTACCTCTTTTAGGCCTAATTCTAACACTACCTCTGTTAGGCCTAATTCTAACACTACCTCTGTTAGGCCTAATTCTAACACTACCTCTGTTAGGCCTAATTCTAACACTACCTCTAAAGGCCTAATTCTAACACTACCTTGTTAGGCCTAATTCTAACACTATCTCTGTTAGGCCTAATTCTAACACTACCTCTGTTAGGCCTAATTCTAACACTACCTCTGTTAGGCCTAATTCTAACACTATCTCTGTTAGGCCTAATAGTTACACGCATCCTAAACCAATAATTAATTCACTTGTTGATACAAACTGGCCAATCAATGAGTCTAAAGACTCTAAAAATCTAAAGCTTTATGTTGAACAATTGATGTGTTGTGTCACTTTTTCATATTGCAGCTACAACACTTCTCCGCTCAGACAAAGCACAACGATCGAAAAACTTCAGGAAACATTAAAACTGAATACTAAATAATTACTAAATGGAAAATACAAATATCAAAAGACGAACTGAACTTGTACGCAGATGTTACTTGGCCAATTACTGTAGCTGTGTAGCGAGTACCTCTTGCATCTGTTGTCCGCGCTATCGGTAGCAGCAGCAACAGTCGTGATCGTGCTTCCTGGACAGTCCTTGGCGGTGGTTGAGCCTAGGACACGATGACGGTGGGTCGGGTGAAGCAGGAGAAACGTCTCTTCTTCGATGCCGCTCCTATCGTTCGCCAGGTAAGAGTAGAGCGATCGGTTGTAGTTGGTCCAATCGGTTGGACGAGAATCCACTTGGTCCCTGCAGACACCGCCCGAGTCCAAGAGACACAGCTGCGTCGTCATCGGCTTCTTCGGGATCCGAAGACAACGGTCATCACTTTAAAGAACCGATTGCAACAGATGGCATGAAATATACATCGATGTCGCTTTAGGGATGGCTGCGTACATAATATATAGCAACACACTGGTCTTCAAGGTCAAACGGACAATTCAGTCCGGAATTTCTATAAATGCTTCTCCTGTGAGCCTTCAGAACTGGACTATAAAGATTCCAGCAACATCTGTTGCCAAGAATATCGCGGGTGCAGTCTTATCGGGAACTATACTTCGAATATGTAGACTTAGCATCATCGGTTATGAATGAAGTCTTAGCCATATGGAAACGAGCGTCAGAAGCGCTCTAAGTAGCTACTAATAGTTGACGGACTTTTCCTGATCCAATAACTGCAGTAATTTACAATTTTACATCAATTGTCTGTTTTGTACAATGTGAGCGTTTGACTTGCGTTATTAAAACGCTACTTACTTCATTACTTATAAAAATGCTGGCGGTTTAAATACTATTTACACATAGCCTATTCTAATAACTTAGACCTACATTATTTCTGACAGACAGACACTTACGTTATGTCGACAACGATTCCACGTGGATCGACGCATTCCACCGTTCTCCACCTGGACCCAACAATGGAGATGTGCTTCTGAAGGCGTCTCGTCTCTCCGTCCTTCAGAGGAACACAGTCCGTCCATTTCCCCAATCGATAGCGAAAGACGACCTCCAAAGAGGACGACGCGGCTGTCCTTCCACCGCAATCTCCACCAGGCAACACCGATGGACACTGCTGCGTGTCAACTAGTCCCACACAGGCCTGGCCTCCGTTACCCGGTCCAGACAGAACCGCACGATGACGAGTCTTGTTCCTCGGACTGCAGGAATCACACGGCGTCCAAGGTCCAAAGTCTGAGGTCACACAGTCCTCGATGCACGCCAGTCTGCACGACCTCACCGCATGAGGTCCTCCCTCAAAAGCCTCGCAGGCCTCGGACACGGAAGAGGACACGAACGAAGACGCCGGACATCTTGGAACGCAGGTGACGTTACGGTACTGGACGCCGAACGAGTCCTGGCAGTAGCTGGTTCCACGTTTCGGATGGCAAGGACCCCAGGGTCCGACGGACCAGCGGTAGCGCTGGCGGTGGTGCTCGCACACGCGAAAGCAGGTGCGCCTGTCCTTCGGGCGGGAACTGGCTTCACATTTGACGTCGTCGACCGTTCGATGGGTTCTATCGATGCAGGAGATGGTCCTCGCCTGGTGACCGTCTGAGGAACCACACTCTGCATCCAGTTGACAACCCTTCCAATCACCTGTGCACAACACAACGACCGGGCATTGTTATGTCAATGAGCGTGTGAGTTTGTAATGACGCCTTGGCGTATTGCAAGTCAATTCAATTGCACTTTAAATTGCAAGTTAATATGACGCTTAATGCGATTCATGGCGAGGAAAGATTTGTTTAAAAGAACATAAAGGTTTGTTTTTGGCTGATCCTGCTGCAGAATTGAAAAAGGCGCTTTCATCCAATGTAATGTCGTGAAATGTAATATAATATTATGATGTGATCATGCATGTATGTATGTATGTATGTATGTATGTATGTATGTATGTATGTATGTATGCATACTTGTGTTTCAGTTGTTCTGCCATAACTTTGCCTTTGTTACAGGTGGCCCATTAGCGGGACCTAGGTCCCTTAGGGTCGTATTCCTTTTGATCCCCTTTGTCTGTTTTTTCTTTCTCTGTTGTACTTGCTTTTCGTTGTTTGGGTTCAATAAAATTTATGGTTATGGTTATGTATGTATGTATGTATGCGCATTGTATATATGTATGTTTTATACCATTTATATAGCGCCTTTAAAAAACTCAGCGAAGGCAACTAACAAGTGTGCATGTATCTATGCATGTATGTATGTATGTATGTGAGTATGTATGTATGTATGTATATATGTATGTATGAATGTATGTATATGTGTATGTATGTATTTATATATGCATGCATGCATGCATGTATGTATGCATGTATGTATATATGTATGTATGTATGTATGCGCATTGTATATATATATGTATGTTTTAGACCATTTATATAGCGCCTTTCAAAACCTCAAAAAGGCAACTAACAAGTGTGCATGTATCTATGTATGTATGTATGTATGTATGTATGTATGTATGTATGTATGTATGTATGTATGTATATATGTATGTATGAATGTATGTATATGTGTATGTATGTATTTATATATGCATGCATGCATGCATGTATGTATGCATGTATGTATATATGTATGTATGTATGTATGCGCATTGTATATATATATGTTTTATACCATTTATATAGCGCCTTTCAAAACCTCAAAAAGGCAACTCCGCCACTGCGCACACTCTGGTAGTGCCAGTCCCAATCCTGGAGAAAGGAGGAGGGCGACGTTAATCATCTTTGTACTGACACAGCGTCGTTAAACAACTAATCTCGTAAAGGCGCTTCATAAAGGGATTTCCAACTGATCATCCAAATAATTGCAACTTATGGTAAACAGAGAACTTATGCTGAGCTGAATCATATGAGACAGTAAAAGGACAGCCACACACTAAAACATAAGTGGCTTTCTTAGGCTACAATTGCAAACACGTATAACAAGTGACCAGCCCATGTCAATAACGACATTGCCATGATTTTTTTTAAATAAATATTTGCATATATTTCAATATTTGTAAACACAAACTTATTATGTCGACAGTTAACCATAACCATGATCAAAATTTTATTGCTTCATGTTGCAAGATTCATAATCAATTAATTGACAACCAAGAACGTTTACACGTACATCCTTCAGTGCTTATATATATACCGATATGAAAAAGCCTGATCACATAGGCTTATATATGTATTTATATATATGCTACGAGTGTATCCTCGCATAAGCATCGGCGGTCGAATGATAGGCAACATCGTGTGTCTGTCTCTCTGGAGATAGAAGAATTCCGATCGCCGACTGATTTGTTGCATCTGACTTTTCCACTCTTTGTCTATCAACGCGAATTATCGCAAAGCTCAATCCTCTCCAGCAGGAGCCGACATCAAACGTATATAATTTAGACACACGTACATAGCAGAAGCAGCAGCAGACATCATATCACATATAATATTATAGGCCGACGCATGTATAGTATGCCGCAAAGGAGGCAATGGTGGAGGCGAGTATGTCCAATGAAGCCTTATCTCAACGAAGCGGCGCATGTCGACCTATGTACGTGGACGAGGCGTAGGAATGGATTCGACGCAACATCTGATAGAGACGACGATCGGGGCCGAGTCATCTATCATTCATGGTTGACGGAATGGTCCCCATTAACAGCAGACGATGACGATGACGACGACGACGTCAGAGCCACTCCAGAGACACTCTGCCCCACACCCTCCTCCAGATCACACGTATTGCAAAGACATCGATGGACCTGTATAATTAACTGGTTCCACCTCTACAGGGTGTCGTCGTCATACGCATACGTGTGTGGGATTAAATGTCTGTCGACGATCTACTTTTTTGGATTATGACGACGGCGCGTTTGAATATTGTGTCTGTTTCCACTTAATCGCTCTATAAGTCTAGAACTGTGGCTTTTATCTTTCGTCTCAGCTGTTTATCTGCAACTGCACCTTACAATCACCAATTAGCTTTCTCTTGGTCAGATTACATCGGCTTTATTCTTCTATGACTTCTCGTGTTCGCCATTTCATTTCAATACATTGTACAAAAATGTGTACATGTATGTGTACTACATACGAAGACGCATATGCCGGTAATATGTTTGTTTTTGACTTTTTTCATAGTGGCATATTCACCGACAAACAATAAGGAAACATCTATTTCACTTGCATATGTGCTGACTATCATGTACATCATTTACCTTAAAACAGAACAATTAATCAAAGAATTTCCAAAATCGGCAAGTGATTCCAAACTTTTGCACACCACTGTATGCATAGGCGTAGCCACATGAAGGCAGGAGGAGGCAGTTGCCTCCTCTTGGATTTTCCCGTATTTGCCTCCTCTTGCCCGAACTCCATCGCCATACAAATCTGCATGCAATTTACTTACTTACTGCACTGTTCAAGCGAATGTTGTACCGTACGGCGTATACTATTTCCTGACACACAGACACAGTTTTCGTTTCCGGTAACAAACGCCTAACTTCAGTATTTTTCAAGTAAATTGTACTAATCGAATTATTGTGTATTATCGTCATTCCGACTCATTCGTCAATTCGTCAATAGTCATTATTATGTCTGCGGGGCCGCCAAATAAGAAACTTCGACAGATTGTGCTATCTTTTGCCAGCCAAAAGCCAGCGAAGAAATACACAGGTAACGACAGGTTATTAGTAATAACGCCTATGGTTATTAGTTATAATTAGTAACGAAGCTTCTCTTGAAGAAAAGACCTAGTTTCATCAATCCAACTTTATATACTTACGGAAACAATTATTTCCATCATCCAGCTTCTATTTAATCAAACTTCCATTTAGGCAAGAAATCATTCTCATCAATCCCTGCAGCTTCCATTTTAAAGCAACAATGTAAAATAATTTAGCAACGTAAACTAGGGTTTAACCGTTATACCGTTAGGATTAGTAAATAGTAATTATGGTAACTTTGTAAGGGGCTTCTATCCCCCCTAAACAACCGGGCTCAATCCCTCTCCTTCCCCCCTACTGTGAGTGAAGAGATCTGTAACAAAAGAAACACTCCCCCCTGTTTTTCACTGGGCTCAACTTGAGCCCACCGTGTATAGGGATAGAAGCCCCTGATTATGGAAAGACAAGTTGAACTCATAACTTATGTGAACTTCTCACAATTTCATGCTCGTAAAATTTTTACGTTCACATACTGATGTTCTCTATACTTAAAATAATGGCGGCAGAAGCTTTGCAACTGTTAGTTTCAGACATGCTGAAAAAGCAACTGTTAGTTTCAGACATGCTTAAAAGTAATTGCTGTGAATTATACTACCCCTAAAAAAAAGGTCGTCAGGAAAAAAAAGTCTACGATTTTCGTCTATTGCTCCATGGATAAATTTTGCCTCCTCTTGTTTGCTCCATGGGTACATTTTGCCTCCTCTTGTGCCTCCTCTTGAAAAGAGGTCTGGCTACGCCACTGACTGTATGTATGTATGTATATATGTATGTATGTATGTATGTATCTATATATGTATGTGTGTATGTATGTATATATGTATCTATCTATATATATAGTTCGTATACATGTATACGTGTATGTATGTATTCATGAATTTATGTATGTGGGCATGTAGGCCCTATGTTATAGGCAATTCTTTGTGTGGCTATTTCATAGCGCCTTTTAGAACAACAGAAAGGCGTCAAATTTTTTATCAAGGAATACGACTTGTAATGAAAGACGGGTCTTGTTATTCTTCGCTGCACTAATTGGATGCTTTACTTCTACGCCTTGAAAGATTGTTTATAAGACACAGCGACAAAAAATACAATTATACAGCTCTATTAATTATTGGCACTACATGCGTGCAGTCAAAATAAAGATATTGAAATTGCGGATTGTTTAATTAATATGAAATAATTCGTCTCTGTTTTAATTGTTTCCTATCTAAACACAAGTGATTCTGTCAAATGAGACATATTTTTATATCTGTTAGTTGATGTACAATAGATTTTTATTAGTCGTTCTTGCAAATTGTTTTTCAAACTATTACTTGGAGAAATTACACACTGCCACGCGTAGGTGTATTTGTAAGTATGTGTAAGTAGCCTAGCCTATGTGTAAATATAATAATATATGTCTATGAATATTGTATGTAGTATGGGCGTATGCTGCATATCCATGTGTGTGTAGCTGCTGCGTGATTGTGTCTATGTTTATATATTCATGAAAATATTAGTATTATTTTATACGAAATTTGTTTACTCGCTGTCACAAAGAAATGAAACTCTGAGACGCAAAGTGAAGAGCAGTTAGAAATCCAGATGTGTGAAAGTCACTGAGAATTTGTGAGAAATAGTGAACTTTGAGTCGATTCAAGATCAATGCTAGAATGAGAAGGAAAGAACGCAAGCGTTGACGTGAGACAAACATGATTGCCTCAGATTTATGTGTTCTGTTCACTTTCAGATCGTTGAAAGGTGTCTAATGTTGCCCCGATGATTATGTTGCCCTTGCTTGAACAGTGATTCAAATTGATTAATTTTTGCTAATTTATAACTGGTATTACTGTTTCTGTAATGGGTTGCGGTGTGCCAACCCAGTGTTTCTTCAATAAACGAAAATTATTATAGTAGCAGAATCATGCATACACTAAAGAGAGCCACTGTTCAAATTTTACCTAGCCGCGCCGATCTGTGCTTGGGTGACAGAGAGCTAGGTATCGTCGACCTAATGATGTAACTGGACTCTTAAGAGATTGATTAGACGATTGATTGGTGAAGGAAAGATTGTGAATAATGGGGTCAAGAACAGATCCTGGTGGCTCACCAGCAGTGCAGCGTGAAGGATCAGATCAAGGGAAAGAGAAGCCTCAATGGAGTATGGGGCACCGAAAGCTTAGACTTATAATACGAAGTAATGTTCTTCTCTCTAACTACACATGTGCTGCAGGTTCTCGTGTGTCAGTCTCAAGCGTGGACAAAGCAGAACGGTCGAGGGGTAGTATGAAGATAATCGTCATCGATGCTCTATTCGTCGGCACAATGGATATCTGTCTCCACGAATCTCTCTGCCTTGCACTGCTCGCGCTGCCTGTTCCAGAGTCATCCCTATCCATTCTTTCACATCATCAAACCACATCCCCCCAGGTCTTCCTCTCCTCATTATTCCGTACTCTTCTCCCATGATTATATCTTTTCCCATACAATTTGACGTCTTTCTCATGATGTGTCCGAAGTAGGTCAATTTCCTTGTTATTGTTTCGCCCCACAGCTTTCTTCCTCCGACCTCCCTCAGCACCTCCTCATGAAGATAATAAAAGCAGTAAAAGAAACAAGAGGACAGAAATTGATTGTATAAGTCCATGGCTCATAAAGATTAACAAACGCAACTCTCTCTCTCTCTCTCTCTCTCTCTCTCTCTCTCTCTCTTTCTCTCTGTCTCTCTCTGTCTCTTCTCTCTCTCTGTCTCTCTCTGATCGTCCAGATCATCCTCTGATTTCGCTGCAATTAAATACACGGCATCGTAATTGTAATTGTAATTGTAACTGTACATTTATATAGCGCCGCTTAGAAATCAGCAGCGCTCTAAGTCTTAACCTATCGATGTCTCGGTGTCTTTTCCTTCTCCATGGTCAGGTTATTTCTTTTCCATTGTTTCCTGATTTGACTTTGGCATCGTGCGACAGGAAAGAAGATGAAAGGATGAAAGGATGAAATATGTGCATGGACAATTGGTTCTTTTTTTATATGGTCTGATATTGTGTATAAGGTTAGTCGTAGGCCTACAATTTGTGTCAATTTATAATCCAATTCTAACTAAGTGAAAATACGAAACTCTGGGACATAAATTATCCAAGATTGGTATATACATACACCCAATGGTCTCTGCTTTTGAATGAATACCTTAATTCCTCAGAATTCTGCTCCTTGCTTCATTTCAGACACATGTGCATGCATAAAAATTTAAAAAACATATATATAAATTATATATGTGTGTGTGATACTGTGTGTGCGCGCACTGTATACGTTTATATGTATTATCTGACTCCCTCTGTTAAACCGTCGAAGCCGGTAATTATCCGAGTCTAAAGAAAAGAGGAAGACAGAGACAGAATTACAGAACTAGCCGAACAGCAAGACAAAGGCAGAAAAAGATGATAAGAGCAAGAGAGCCTGGCGATCTCATCATGGTCCTGCGGCAGATCTTGTGTGCCAAAGCATCACGACTCTCATCTGCAGACCATTGCCCTCAGCTGCTTGGAAGAAACGCGGCCAATGGACGTCATAGGGAGAGGAGGCCTGTGTATGACGAGGAGATACAGCGGCAGTGGCACGTGCATTTAGAAAAAGATAGGAAAAAAACAGATAGACGAAAGTACAGTTAAGCAGGCAGGAATGATGATAGGCTTCGAGGCAATCAAATTAGTGGAGATATAAATAACCAGGAGCAGAAAAAAACGAACACTTTTTCTCTAAAGTGACAAAATAGCGATGGACTGACAAGAAGGTAGACAGACAGGAGGATTGTTAATCTCAGGTCACCGCTGTAATTACTGCTTTTTTTCCTATTGTCGTTTAGGATTGGATAAAGGTAGTCGTCTGCGCAAAATCACCAACAGGATTTCTTTTGCTAAACCATTACAGTAATCTCCATTATCACCTCTTTTGTGGAAACATCACTCTGACATGAACGCTAGAGTTAAGCCACTACGCAAAAGCCGTAACATAACATCTTTAGGAAATCTCATATGCAGTCACTTTCGTGCAAAGTGTTTTCAATATGCAACTATACAATCAAAAGCATTTGGTTGCCAATCACGAGTAATAGTCTTTAGCTGTATCCAGTACAAGTACTATAATGCAAATCACAACGACGGTTGTAGGTAACTGTAACTGCCTCTCGAACATGTTTCTCTGGCTGCAGTCCTTTAAAACAAGTACATGTAAAGGTAAGCAATGACGAAATAATGAATTCGCTACTGGCAGGCTCTTGTCCGTTTAAATAGAACCTAACAAACGATTCAGGTTGACAGTTGGTACTCGATAGTGTCTGATGCATACTACATATCGAGGGAGAATGACGATGACCCAATGAAGCGTTCACAGCACATGGTCACGCACACCGACTGGCAGTGCCTCGCAAATGGTAGAAGACGCAGCCTCCGATGCATACCATGGTCCATGCAGGACAGACATTCGTCAGTATAGGCAGCTGATTGATTGGACATAGAATCTGCCCATGACAGGCGATTAACGACAATGCAAAGATCTCGACTTATCCCTGCGTCAACTAATCCGAGATTTCCCGTCGCAGACCATTGTGTAGTTTAAATAATTAATTTAATTAAATGCAAGCTGATATCTGTTATAAGTTAGTCGTCACTTATCTTCCTTCATAAGTGTAACGGACTAAATTATGGCGCTATGAAAGTTACACATTAGGGGATTTCGGATCATGCAAGGGAAGGCGGAAGACAAATTGCCTGCAGCCGCTTGAAAGCATGAAATGATAGAGAAAGAAAGAGACAGAGAGAGAGACAGACAGACAGACAGAGAGGCAGAGAGAGACAGAGACAGAGACAGAGAGACAGAGACAGAGACAGAGACAGAGATAGAGACAGAGACAGAGACAGAGACAGAGACACAGGGAAGTGTACGTCAGTGTCATCATGAAGATAAATGACGACTTGATGGGTTGGACATCGTGGTCCGCTTCACTCATAGAAGAGTGGAAGGCTTATAAATAGATAAGCGACACTTTAGTACATCGTGCGAGTGCTCCAAGATGAACTCGCAAGGTCATTCCTATCTGAAGAAGCTTCTCTCGGCTGATGTGGATGGCAGCGTTCGCTTCGAGGAGCATGCCTATTAGGGCAAAAACTGTACAGTTGGACCGGGCCTGAGAATATTCCCAGTAAGTATACAATGCATGTATATGCAGGGCAGTTTTGAGCTTTGAGCTGCAGACAAAGTATAGGGTCACAAAATAAGGACGTAGAGGCGTTCTGATGGCTTCGCACTTCCTGACGAGTTAGTTTTCAGCCACTGATTATGGTCTGGACGACCTTATCTTCTGGTGCGCTGCTCTGAGTTCTCACATTTAATCCGATGTTTTACTCTGTGCATCTGCTCGTAATCGAATCTGCAACTAGTCTCAGAACCTTCAGATATAAGTGTTACGATTACACTTGTTCGTTCAGTTCATGTTACACTAATGAGCGTGTAGTCTGATGACAAGATACACGCTGGTGCTATGCCCGATGTAATCAAACATATCTTTCTAAGCCTATAATTGCTGGATGACTTACCGAATAATAATATTATAACATATGTCCATTACTTCACTGTATACACGCACGCATAATCGAAGCACTCTACTCAGACACATGGGGACTTTATGTTTTCACTGAAACAAGTATATAAATATGTGAATACGCTGTCCAGTTCATACTGTGTCTATAAAGGTGTAAGGGTATGTGGGTTCTTTGGGCGTGGGCTCGTAGGCCTACGCTTATCTATATCTAAGTCTTCAAGAAACATGTAGCCTACGTGTCTTATTCTCTCATCAAAAGTCAAGGCTCGCTACACCACTCTACGTCAGTCTATGCATGTGATCTTTTTGTCATATAACCTGATGCCAAAAGTTCTCAATCAGGCTGTATCAATCAATTCACTTTTCTACCTACTGCGTCGAACTGTGGAATTCCACAAGATTTTGTGCTGTTTATCGGAACGAGCCATATAGCTAACACCCAAAATATCAACATCACACCAATGTTGCGCTCATAATTTACGGTACGCTGGCTGCATGTCGAGCAAGAAAATCGCTTAAACAATGTCTTGTATTTCATGAAACATTGCATTGAAATCAGCCGACCTTACTCCGCTCTCAGGCCAGCAAACATTGCACCCGACCAACGAGTACCCTGACTTCTGCTGTGCCCCTCGTACCAGAACAGTGTGGGCTCTCGACCTCATGAAACAAAATGTTCAATGTTCTCGACGGCAGGTCCAAGGCTTTAAAATTCGCTGCCCTGTTTGCGCACTCTGCTAATTCTCTAACTTGAGCCCTTTAGAATAACAGTGGACCAAGTTAATCCTATGGACTTAGTCCACTGTTATTCTAAAGGGCTCACTTCATTCAGAACAAAGGTTGAAACTTCTCTGTTTCACCTTGTTTACCATCCGCCGTTGCTTGAAGTATGGTTCTCTGACTTACCGCTTTGCGACCTGTCTTCTCTAATGGGCTTTTACTTCACCAGAAGCGATAATCGGTTGTTGTATATATATTATATATGCTGCATATATATAAATTTAAAGATACAATACAATACAGTACAAGTTGTCTTGTAGGCCTACGCAATGATAACGGCGCTATATAGGCCTAAGTCATTAGATTAGAATTGCTAATCATTATAAACGTCTCAAACATCACATTGTCACTTCTTTAAAAAACAAGAAAACGTCTTCTGGCTAAAGCAATCCAAACAAAGAGGAGACAAAATTCTCTAAAATCGTCACCTTCAGCTCAATCCAATTCCAATATTCTTAGTCATCAGAATTCCGCCAATCATTAGCAAGTCAATAACATGTTTACAAACCAAGTCCGCCTTCTGTGCTCTACTTCTCCCTCGTGTAATTTTCTTCGTAGAATCGGTAACGCAGGCTATGATTTGTCGTCATTATTGCATGCCTCTTTCAACCTTAACAGATGCTTAGTATTCGAGTTTCTGAACGTGCGTACAGATATTCCCGAGAACCACAACAACTCTAGAATTTAATTAGCCATGTTCTTATTGCAATTTTTTCTCAATATTGAAACTTTAAACTTGATATCAGACTCTCTCTCCTTCGCAACATAGATAGACATGTATCATAGACGCATAATATTGGTGATACTTTTAATATATCATTTTCATCTCTTCAGTTGTTCCACCTCCAAACAGTTTGTTTGTCTGTCTGTCTGTTTGTCTGTCTGTCTGTCTGTCTGTTTGTTTGTCTGCCTACAGATTGAATTTTGACTCAGAACAGGGTCATCACACGACCATGCGTTTTTTTCAAAATTTTGTTCTAATAAATCCTTTTTTATGCTGGTTCCCAAGACTTGCTCAATAGTATAGTGGTTATCGTGCTGGACTGTCCGTAGATAGATCGGGGTTCAAATCCCCACCAGGGCACATAATTGGTTCGAGATTTCTGCCCCAGCTGCACTCCTAGCCAACTCAGCTATGATGAGTACACTACTACACTGACCGTACACTGTCGATGGGAAGATGAGACGACGAGGGAGAGGACGGACACCCGCCCTCATATGCCGAGGATAAGAAAATGAAGTCGCTAACTCTTCATACCCGTTGTTGCCTCAAGGTTAGCTTAAGGGACTGTTCTTTTTCTCTTCATCTGTGCTCACGACTTGGCGGTTTTTGGAGGCTGTCAGAATTTCATTATTCTGTTTTCGTATTGGTTACAAATTGCCTCTGAGCAACAGCAGAATGTTGGTCTGGATTTCAACCGATTTTTACGCTTCATTTAAAGTAAAAAAATCGACTGATGTCGTGTTCACATATCGTGACAATGAGAAACTGAACGCTTTTCTTTATCCCTAGGCTTCTAATCGAGTGGGACAGTTTTGGCCTTTACTTTCTTCACACAAAAGATAACTGGTATACACCAATATGGTATCAGGCTTCTGCTGTTATTAGTAGGCCTATGTGTCAGAGTCGCTTTTTAATTGCACGCGAAAGGTTTAAACTTTCTTCCAAATGCTTATATCATTTACAAACTGAATGTAAATGGAAAAGGCAGATTCTAATAGATACCGGTAAGCCCTATTGCTGTGCTTTTACAATGATTAAGAATGCTAACTAAAACTTAATCGAATGTTTGGCAGAGTGAAATCGTTGTAATTTTAATAACTTTTTGCAATGAATTTGAATTAATTCATTACAGCCAATAGCTGAAGATTTCATATTGCCAAGCGACAGAAAGAGGTGTCTATAATATTGCTGCTGCTCCTTTTGCAAGTGGCGCAAACTGACAGAGATTGCATCTTCAGTTCCTGCTGTGGACGTCGGGGAATTTCCGTTTCTCTGTTTCTTTTGAAGACTCTGAGTAATGCGAGGCCTGTTGCTCTAAGTAGCAGTCGTATGTCATTTAATGAGGACAGGTGTGAACGCGCGGTCGATTAAGCGTTGGTCACTGCAAGACATCCACTGGATGAAAATTGGCCGACAAATGTCATCTGGCTAATGTGCTAGGGTATATCACACCTTGTCGCACATCTGTGCACCAAAATGACTTTCGGATTTTAATCGTATACGCTTGAATTTCACCAATATCTGAACAATCGAAGTCGAAAACGCTTTTCAAAATGTCCTTTTATGTTTACAAATTTGAATAATTTATGAAGCACCTGACGGAAAGGCGACTGAATCGATGGTCGATCATATACGCTAAGATATAGTGTTATTCATTCTGTATATATATATCCTCTGTCTCTATATCAACAGCAGGCGTGATATATGTTCCTGGATGAATTGACTGAAGACAAGATTCTCATCGTTCAACAACCAATAATCAATTCCTCATCTAACGTCGAGCGAGAATCGAACATCGCAGACGTACGGTTGATGCTGCTCTTTCAACCTTCGCTTGACAAGAAACCACTTGAAGTCCTGTCATGACCGCAAATGCGTTTGACATGAGCTTTGAGTGTTCTATTCTCAGCCATCCATTTGCGCCTTGACGATGATCTTGCTTTCGGCTCTAAATCAATACAAATACCTGTTACCTTATTCCGGTCGGCTGCAGCGGCGGTGGCGGCGCAGTCTTGCTCTTTCGTGTCTCTCACTAATCGCAACTGACGACTCATTTTCGAACCGAACATACAATAATTTTCATCGGGTGTCGACATTTTATATTAGAAGTATTCACCAATATTATGCGTCCATCATACTTGTCTGTCTTGCGACTTTATAAGCTGCATATGCACTTGACTATGCAGTTTGCTCACACAATAACAGATGGAATCTTTCTTGTCTTTTTTAATACTGTGGCTATTATCTGAATGATCCAAAGCAATGCCAAACCTTTCAAGTTGAGGCTTCGACCGCGTGTGCAAGACTCCCGTGGTCTTTCAAAGTCAACAAAGTTCGTCAAGTTTAAACTTTTATTTGTTTAACGAACGATTAGCCATAAATCTGCATGATGTCTTGAAGTACGTCTGCTTGTCATCAACGGTGTGGCCATTCTCCAGCACCGTGTTGTGCCTTCTTCATTCCACATCGCCGAGAGAGGGAATTTCCCAATCTTCTTCACCGCAGTTCTTCTTCCTATCCTAACTTCCTCTGGAGTCGTCTACTCCGCAGGTCGTCTGGTTTCCGCTCCATACCGTTTTTGCACCACTCCCAAAGCTGTTCCATTTATATCTGGTCTAAAGGAGGTTGGTTGCCAAAGTGACTGATTGCTAAGAAAGCTGAAGGTGGGTTGCTAAGAAGGCTGGTTGCTAAGGAGTCTGACCGAATTCCAAAGAAAATCGGGACAAGTACAGAAGGCCGGAGAGAGAGGTATGCAGTAATAATAGCTCTGTACGTATAGTTTTAATTATTGTCTATGTGCACTAGTCGAACGAAGTCTTTTGCACTGTAGAGTTTTATATAAAAACTTAACTTCTCGTGCAGATAATCCAGTTTCTTGGCCGTCAAGTTCTAATCAAAATCTCCATCAGACATTAATTGAGATCACGTTTATTATGCACGATTCTAATTATTTTCGAGAATATATATATACAGAAAATATTAGTTTTTAAATCATATATGATTGACATGCGCCAGGCAGGAGCAGTGTTTTCGGAATGCATGTGTGAAACGTTTTTGTAATTTAAAATGTGTAGGCCTATCGAACAAGATTGATTTAATCAAGTGTTTTCATTTCCTGCCCGTTGTCCACGTTCCAGGTGTTAAAGAACCCATGGGCTGATTAATTATACAAAACGAGTAAGTGACTAAGTGGTTAAATAATATTGTTTTCAACAAACTATAGGCCTATACGCAAATGCTTCTAATTCAAGCTTCACTGCTTTAATCTAAATTAGGTGAGACTAAGCTTTAGATTAAATTAGCTCATGCCATATGAGATAATGGTTTAGAATGTAGCGCAATTCATTTTCTGGTCGTTATTAAATAAATGTACATGACATTGTACACTTTTCTCTATAGGGACCGTATGGCCTCTACCCTGCTCTTATTTTAGTGAATTTATCGACTGAGATCCTACACTGCCTTTCCCCGTTTGAATGCGGACCACGCCATTATTTTAAGGCTCCCGTGTGTGGACTGTGCTAGCCCGAAATTCGAATATCTTAAATTAGCCCCATTGGCATCCTCACGCCCTTTAACCAACGTAGCCAACGGGGTCGTGTGATTAGTCCCGCGATACAGCTTCAAAGCTGTTGACATAACCGCACAGAAAGGCGAATCTATAGCAAACACCTTGCTGACTCGCACTCAACTATTCTGCACTCAGCACCTTTTGCTCGCTGTCACCTCCATTCACCAACTGCTAGCAACGTTCTCTGCACTGTGGATGCGTGACACACTCCTTACTAAACACTGACATCGCCAACCAACACGCTCACAGATCAAGTTGCAAGCCTACAGTATGTTTGTTCTGAGTAAGATAGGATACGCTTTCCACTCATGACTGGAAACGGAACTCTTCAAGCTATCTTATTCTGTTTCCACTCCTGCACCACCCCATGACCGCCATCAGCAACAATCTCCACCGTAGCACCATATTCTGTCTCCTCGGTTTGATTTCCCACGGATTCTGACCTGGCACGGGATTGAGACAAACAACCTGGCCATAGCGGACTTTATTTGCTCCGTCAAGAGCTGGTCTCCCTGACTTGGCTTTTGTTTGGCGCTCAGAAATGTCTAAAAATGTATTTTACATTACAGTTGGTTGATCTCCATGTAATACGCTGTTAACTTCAAAATTATCATACTACTAGCTAAGTCAGTAAGTAAGTAAGTAAGGATATTCTTTAATATAACCAGCTGCCAAACAGTACTCTGGAGAACAAGCATCAGCAATATAAATTCACATAAACATCAAAATCTATCTATGACCAGTGAGATTATGAGACAAAACTAATTTGTATGAGAACAATATTCTGACTATAAATGTTATCGTCATTTGGCTAGAGAGCCAGTACAGATAATGATGCATCATATATTGGCGACCCCTGATCTTAAGAATATGTGCAATGAATCTAGTCGGGACTTAATAGACCATTTGTAATTTATACAGATGGGGACATAGTCTTACTAATGCACCTGAAAATTGATCTACGCATCCAATGCACTAGAAACCAGAGCAGCTGACACAAATTGCATCCGATTTCACGAATATCACCAACACCTGTGATAGTATCATCAGGATCAAATGTTGACCTTGGCGAGTAGTCAATTTAAAATTCTGAGGGCAGGTTGTCCTCAAACCAGCGGATCTGATTCATTCTGCAGAATCCGAACCCCAAACAACTGCGGACGGGCGTTCACAATCACTATTAGGCCCTATAGCTGTCTGATTGTTAGGCACACTTACTGTCTTGAACCTAATTCAACAACTTATGTAGAGCAACTATGTAGTGCAAAGGAGATCAATCGATTGTGGTTGTTGTTACAGCTGGGAATTGTAGCTGCGCCGGGCAAATAAATGAGCGTTTAAGATCCATTAGAGTTTCGAGTGTGTCGAGTGAAGAACGTGAATGTTCGTCGCATCCGATGAAGACAAACCTAAGAACGGACAATCGATGCTGGCTTTGTCCTCTCAACGAAGGACAATGTGAGGAGCGACTGAAACCAGGGACGACTATAGTTTCAAACAAAATACATGGCACAAGAAGGGCTCGGCTTCTCGTTGCTACAGTGGTGTTGCTGGGTAGGACTACCGCGTTTAAATCGAAAACCGCTGACGAACAGAGATCTTGTTGTTTGATATTGAAAGTGGATCACAATGTCTCCTGTCAGACATTGCTTGTTCGTAAACTATGTCGTTGTAGTAGTGTCTACGTGTGGTTGACATTGATTTTAAGCATGAAGTCATTTATTTTTGCTCACTACAACCATCTGTAATGTCCTGCGTTATGGACGCATCTTATCATCACATCAGTCTGACCTTGTATAATTAGGGGCAGTTATGACACGCGCAGCAACGACCAAAGCAGACATGAATACTTCAATCGCCTCACTATAGAAGCGAAACAGATTTATCAGAAAGCGAAACAGGTTTATCAGAGACACCCATATATCCAGATAGATAAAACCAGTAGAAGATTTGGCCAGTGATTAACGAAAAATAAAACGATGATCATTGAAGTAAACCGGGAGACACCAGCAACTGTTAACGTTACATTGAGAAGTTATTGAGCAGCTACATCAATCTGGGTGGTCTAATAGTTGGACATGGTAATATGAAGGGTTTTTGGTTGGTCTACTTTAGCCCACGCCAACACGCTGATCTACCTTAGCTATATAGCATACGTGATGGTAATGCGAGACGCAGGAAGCTAATAATCACAGCTGAAGGCCATAAGCGTTGAAATAAGAAAAAGAATATGACAGATACAAAGAAACGGTCGATTATTTCACCACACGAAGCGCCAATTTGCATCAAATAGGCTACAGTGGCTGTCGTTAAATTCTAACGCGGTGCATAAAAGTACACGAGTTGTTTTTATGCGACGACCGACAGTTTAGCAGATGTGTCCAAGTTCTGCGCTCAGTCAGACAGATAGATAGGCACACACACAGACGGGGACAGTGACAGAGACACAGCGATACAGAAGCGGTGGACTGTAAACTGCAAGATAGCGACACATCTTGGCCGTGCCTGCCCGCGGCTGCAGCCGGCGGCGGCCGCAGCAAAATCTCGGACAAACCGCCGAGAAATTGGCACAGAGTCTGATTGCGAGCTGCAGCGGAGGAGAATGTTTGGCGAGGGAAGAAGAGAGACGAGAGACTGGTCGCTAGAACGAGAGAAGCAATTAGCTTATTTTCATTGAAGACAGTCGACGACGGATTCTATTGATCCGTTCGAGGGGCGATCGACTGCCGTCCCTGCCGACTCCGCTGCCGCCGCCGTCGACGGGACGAGGCAGGTACCGTTGAAAACCAGACGGCGATTACGCACGAAACCTCTCTTATCGCCGGTTCCAGTCTGTCTGCGGAATATCAGTCGGATGATATTGCCTCCTGTTAGACCCACTTCACAGCCATTGTTCCTTGCTTTAGCGGCTTTCCGGTTGAAACAAAGCCGCGTCTCCCTCTCTCCTCCGCCTTCTCTGTCTCCCCCATCTTTATCTCTCCATCCTTTGGCGTCTGGCTGAGTCTGTCTCTATCATTGTATGTGTCTCTGTCTGTTTCTCTTTGACTCTTTCTGTACGTCTGTCAATCTCTGTATCACATAAGCGATCATCGCGGAGGCGTTTCAGCTGAATATTGAGAGACGACCATTATTAGCCTATGTGTCGAATTCTGACATGAGCCATGATGAGCGCGCTTCTATCTATCTATCTATCTATCTATCTATCTATCTATCTATCTATCTATCTATCTATCTATCTATCATCTATCTATCTATCATCTATCTATCTATACCTGCCTACCTATATGTTACTTTGTCTTAGAGTGGCTCAGAACACTTCTTCTTCTGCCAGTGCTGCGTGAGCTAACAGAAAGCCAGGATAGTAGTTGTCTGATGGCAGATACTATTTTCCTGAAACCCTTCAACGCTACAATCGGACTTCTTGATACAAGTCACGATCAGCGAACAATCAAAGAACAAAGAACGATCGGTTCCAGATAGTCACGAACAGTTCCTCTTTCAACTGCTTCTCTTTTATCATTTGCTTCACAAACACTTCAGAAGATCATCATCCACTTTAGTTCCTGATTGACCCGCCGTCTCAGTATCAGGATTCTTAAGGATTTCATTTGTTTAGGTGAATCATCTGGTTTTCCTCACGCCGCTGCTGAAGTGTTTTGTTGTGAAATATAGGCCAAGTGATGCTGCAACCAATTACACCTGGTCGTTCGTGCTTTGCCAGGTTAAGACAGCAGACAATAGATTTGATCCCATGTTATTCCACCGTACTATACCATTTATTTATGGCTCATCTTCGGATCTTCTCAGATGTATAATAGTACTTTATTGCGACATCTGTGACTGACCATGTCATTATAGAGGACATGCGTACTACGCTCTCTCTATCCCCTCTCTCCCTCTCTTACTCTCCCTCTCTCGCTCTGTCCCTCGCTCTCCTACTCTCGCTCTCTTACGCTCCCTCTCTTTATCCCTCCCTCTCTCGCTCTCTCTGTCCCTCGCTCTCTCCTCTCTCTCTCTCTCCTTCTGTCTCCGTCTTTCTAAGCCATTCTCTCGACTCGCATTGAGCACCTTCACGTTCACACGTTCACAGCTTCACGTTTACACGTTCTGCGGGAGCTTTTCCCACCTATAAACATACGTCAGTATACATATATATATATAATGCGGTCTATATACCTCACGATAATATACTACCCTTTAAGGACAACAGAAATTTGATCCCTCGTGTCCTATATCGTAAATTGATGCCAATAACTTGAGTCTTTGACAAATTGTTCTATATAAAAATAGTTCCATGCATATCTTGAACCTTAGTTATGTGTTTTGAACTCTATCTTTATTATTCTGTTGAACTCGTTGTAATCAGTTGCGGTGTGTCAGCTGGCTTGAGTGCCAATAAACGAATATAATAAGCTTCCTTTAGTTATGGTGCATAGCACTAACGACATTAGTCGGCTGTGACCGTCTTTAGGTCTATTATAGCTTGTCTCCCTGTCAAATACTATTTCTCTTTCGAGTCCTTCATCTCACCACTGCCGCCGCTGCAGCCGTTCTGCATTGCTGTGGGCAACAACATTACCGTGACTTTCCTTCATTAGCCTATCATGTTTATTAAAGTTTATGCTGGCATGTATGTGAACACATCGTCACATTATGATGTATAATTGAATCATGTCTTACCTACATTGAATAAAGCAAGAAACAGCCGAGTTGATGCCATAGGGTGTGACAGAGGAAGAGTTCGTAATTCAATATAGGCCTGAAAGGGGTATCATGTATACAATGTGCATGCTTCTCATAGGCCAAATTTAATGGACTCTGATCTGAGGTACTGCTCATGAAAACCCTATATGTTTTCATGACTGTAACAGAGGTATACATTTATGTAGCCTATTGCATTTAGTTGTAATATAACTTAATGCATTACAGTTGCGATTAGATTTTGTGTGATAAACCCCGGTTGTCGAAAGCAAGAGCAAAGTTAGGCTTAAATCCAACTCTTTCGGAAGATATTCTGGTCAATTTCAATATTATGTGTGAGCGGAATAAAAACTTGTCATTCGAAGCAAGTGGTTTTGAGGCGTAGTATTAGTAAATTTGATAAAATTAATGTAGACCAAATTAGTGCCCACAAGTATGGAACCTGCTATACGATGTATCGCGCATATCTGAACTTTCCCAACCTGTCAATTGTTTTCTTTTAGGTTGAGTTTAAAACAAAATCGAGTTAGTCGATATTAAGTCGATATTAAAGTCGATGTTATTACTGAGCATCGCTTTGAAGTATATAATGCGGCCTCAACCTCACGATTATGTACTATCCTTTAAGGACAACAGAGATTTTATCTTTATTTTTATTAACGGTTTGTCTGCAGTCGATAACAAAAAGTGGTTCATTTGGGTGTCCTATTGTCTGTGGTGCATCCATTGTTAGTTATATTTATGGCCTTTTGTCTCTCACTCATCCAGCAGTCAATACCAATGAAAGCTATAAGTGGTGTATATATGAGTGTGCAAATGTGCATATATATATATATATATATATAGGCCTAATGTATTATATTTATAATTTTATATATCGTATCGTATCGTATCTGAGAATTTAAAGCGCCTTTTACAGTATACTAGCTATTCAGAGGCGCTCTCAGCGTGACAGCCCGAAGAAATCAGAAAGTCTTCAAGCAACGAAGGGATGAAGGTGGGACCCCGACTAAAATCTCACCACGGATTGAGGGGGAGGTCATTCCACATAGAAGGGCCCACGATGGCGAAGGCACGCTGCTGGGCCGTGGCAGTCCTAGCCCGGGGAACTATATAGGAGATGTATGCATAATTCGTTGGGTGCGTTTCCTGGCGATGCAGGCAGCGGATGTCGATGCTTCATGTCAGTCGTTGTCTCTTCACTGTGCATTTGTTCAAAGTGATCCGAATGATCTGCGATCGAGAGTCTTTCAATCGATGGCGCTTATGTTTATCGCTTTCATGAATCCATCACTCATCGTAATTATGCATCGTTGGGATGATGATGCATCAGTTGCACATCTCGTGTGTTAGCCTTTCTGCACCAAAAGACCAAGACCTATCAAACGAAGACTTATAAAAGACCGAGAACTACTGGACCAAAGCTATACAATATGTAGTGCCTGTCAGCGGCAAGCAGGAAGGTTTACAGTTGAGGCTCTTAAAATGCGATCGATGGTTTTAAGCTTAAGCTGGCATGCAAACAATGTCTCGTATGCATATGAGTTGATTACCAGCTTATATACATTTATTGTGGCTTCTTTTGTACTTGTTTTGTAGATATTTTACTTAGATTTTATATCTACATGTATCCTAGGTATACAAAGTATGTCTTTCTGTATATAATAGTAATGCTTATGTATTTAAGCTACACGTGGGGTAGTTATGCTGAGGTAGCGCCATCCACGTGGTTATGTCGCAACATGGTTAGCATATATGTTAGAATAGTTTAGAATAGGCTAGAATAGGTTAGAATAGGTTAGATTAGGTAAAATACGTTAGAATAGGTTAATATTATGTTAGCAGCTTTCAGTTACGTTACGAAGACTTGTCATTCAAATAGGAGTGAAATCGAGTAGGTGTATGAGGACTGAGGTTTCAATATATTCATCATGCATGGGTCAGAATCACACAGTATGCTGAGTAGGCCAAACAGATGGTTTTAGCAACGATCTGAAAGCTAAATAAGACTATCCGTTCTCGCCAACTCGAGATTTATACAGCGCCCAAATAAAAAGGCGTTAAATAAAAAAGGATTAATTGCAATATGACGACAACGTGCTGCCTAATTAAGCGCAAGGCAGTGCAAATAAGCACAATTGTAATTAATACAGCATATTTGCCCATAACAATATAGTACCTACAGCGCGTAGCATGTACAACCCGAAACAGCTGCCTGCATAAAACCACAGCCGAGCCCTACATGTCAGTGGAGGAGAAGTATTATAGCAGCCAGTGCTTGGCGCCGATGCTGAGGGCGTTGTTTCCTAGTGGTTGCGTGTTCGTGAAAGCTTTGAATCCGATATTTTCCTGTTTGATAAAAGCCTCTACTTCGCTCTGTGACTCAGTGGATTCGCTCAGTGAACACGGCACCGCATTCATATTCGACTGACCGACCGACCGACCGACCGACCGACCGACCGACCGACCGACCGACCGACCGACCGACCGACTGTCGGACCGTATACCTGCCCTGAGTGACTGCTTGCGTCGATTTTGGCCACACGATAATACGCCCATAAAAGCATCGTCTACTAAAATAATTGGCTGTAGAATGCGCATTAACATAAAATGTCTGATAAAAGCCCACTTATATTGTATCTTCATAGCCTTGTGTTACATATATAGTCACACTGCTTTTAAAAGCAATCTGACTTGCAGATGTGTCTAATAGCGTACCACGATCATTTCAGAGGTCGTCCATTAATTATGTCAACAAATTTTAGGCAGTTTTTGACCTTCTCCCCTTGTCAACAACTGTCAAACATTGGGCTCTACGGTAAAATTATGTCAACAATCCCAGACCCCTTACACAAAAGAAACACAATGGCTTATACATGTAGAATCACTGTTAGATTTTTCTACACTAAAAATGCAATCTCGAATTTCAAAATATATGAATTTAGTTTTTTAGTAGTATTAAACATTAAGCACTTTATACATTTTTTAGCATTAATTAAGTATTTAAGCTACCATTTTGAAGGGTCTGTGTTGATTCATTTGAAAAAATTATTGATGTCAAATTGTACCGAACCCCCTCTCCCCTTGTCACAAATGTCAAACTTTTCAAAACCCCCTCCCCATATTTTGTTGACATAATTAATGGACGACCCCTCAATGCTTATATCGAATTGTTTATATTGTATGACCATTCGGGCTCTACGGTAATTTTACAAGTTACATGGATTTAATAGTTTGATCACCATACTAGTGAAGCCATTATATAGGCGATAGGCGTAACTTTGTGATCTAATGGTGGTGACAGCCACCACCTCTTTTTGGTCCGGTGCACTTGTAAATAACTTTGTAACTGCAACTGATCGATATATATATATATCAGTGATCGCAAAAAACACGTTGGCCAACACCAAACGGATTGATGTTGGCCAATAATAATAATGTAATCGCCTCAGCAAGCAATTAAGTTTCGACACATTTCAACCTACTTCTGCAATTGTCTGACTTTCTGTCTGTCTATCTGTCTATATGTCTGTCTGTCCGTCTGTCTGTCTGTTTTTCTGAGAGCATCATCTGACATTGGAGAAATACCAGGCCATCCACTTCTCCTCCTATTCCTTCTTATCTTCCTTCCGCTCATTCTCCTCCAATGTCCTCTTACTCCTTCTTCTCCTCCACCTCCTCCTCCTCCTCCTCCTCCTCCTTCTTCTCCTCCTCCTTCTCCTCATCCATGACGATGGCAGCAAACAACGTCTTAGCTTCAACTACAAGTCAGATTGCTTCCGGTCTGGTAAACATACTCCATCTATCGCTCTCTCTCTCTCTTTCGCTCTGTCCCTGCCTTTCTTTCTTTCTCTCTCTGTCTGCCAGTCTGTCTCTCTCACCGCGCCAGTCCGTTCGTCATTCCGTCCATCCATCCACCCATTTCCATCCATCCATCCATCCATCCATCCATCCATCCATCCATCCATCTCCCATCCATCCATCCATCCATCCATCCATCCATCCATCCATCCATCCATCCATCCATCCATCCATCCATCCATCCAATCCATCCATCCATCCATCCATCCACCCATCCTATTATCCATCCACCTATCCATCCACCCATCCTAATATCCATCCACCTATCCATCCACCCATCCATCCATCCATCCATTCATCCATCCATTCATCCATTCATCTACCCATCCATCCACTCGTCCATCCATCCATCCATCCATCCATCCATCCATCCATCCATCCAACCACCCATCCATCCAATGGACAAGGATGTAAGCTCTGTTTCCAAGTGAATTCTAAGGGCACGATCTCTCACCGACAGCTCCATAGTTGCTCCATCCTTGTATATCGCCTTCTCTCTTATACATAATTACTACACGGATATCTTCTCGTCTCTGTATAATTATTATAGGCGTCTACGTAAATATATGCGTGAATGTTTATGCATGTGCACGTGTGCATACATGTTATATGTATTTGCATGCGCATATTAATTTAATGCAATATTACCGCATGTAAGTGTCCGAGTGACCGGTTCGCTGTACACCATCACCTGCACTGATGCATGTGTCTACCCGACATTTGTCTATAATATGCTCCATTCGACAACATTTGCATACACGATACGTATCCATATATATATATATATATTTATTTATATTATATAATATATATATGTATATATATATTTGTATATATTCACTTTGTACACACACACATATATAAAATTACAGTCGAGCACACGGATTCCCATTGCGGGCAAAGACACATGGACAATCACGGACGGAGCTACCATTTATTGTGACCGTGATGCCAGAAAAGCGTAGAAAAGCATCAGGTGCATCTGTTACATTAGCGCTATATAAACAGTGACCAATGAAGCAAGAAAATTGTGTACGCAGTAAATAGATACGTGTAGCATATAATAGAATGTATATTGTATAAGCAAATCTATACTAATATAATAATATATTGTCTTATACTAGAATGTTTCAATTGTTCTGTTATAGATTATGGAATGGGCCTACGCTGTTTTTGTTATTAATTTAAAAAAAATAATAATATACTATTAATATCAATATATATTTACTATTGCTTCTAATAATGGTAACAGTAACATTGTCGTCAATATTAGAAATATTAGTAATAATAATAATATTGTTGTTATTACTTGTCAACGTCAATGTCATTATTATCTTTATTAGTATTATTTTTAATAATAGTAATAATATTAATGTCAATATTATTACTCAAAGTCTCGTCATTTAGCAAACATTGTTTGGTCAAATGCATGCAATGGACCTTTATTTATTGTTACCAATAAGGGATAGAAAGCTGAAAAAGCCAAGACTCTGTGCAGGCACTTCCCTGTGGGAAAAACCCAGGGCAAGACTTCGTCCCAATTACCCGAAAAATCTTCGACAGTTATAATACAGTGCAACTGTAATAATTTGATAATGCCCTCCTTACAAAGTTCAGAAGTGCAGAAATTGAAGCCGGGCTAACTAACATTAAGAGCCTCAAGTTTAACCAAACAGTGTTTGCTAAATGGAAGAGGCAAGTTTTCAGTTTAGAGCGAAAGACAGTCTCGGTAAGAGAGTTACGAACATAAGGACTAAGGAGGTAGTGAATAGTTCCAGATACAGAGAAAAAATTTCGCGACCGCTCTCTTTAACATATCTTTCTGGGTGTGATGTTCCATGTATAGGCTGTGAGAAGCGCTTTATACATGATCAAATACAATACAATCTGATATCCATTTAGAAAGACTTCCTTCAAAATCAGACACAAACCCCAATACAATCTGACATCCATTTAGAAAGACTTCCTTCAAAATCAGACACAAACCCAAAATACGAAAAAAATTAGTATGAAAACAACACATCGTGAGGATAGAATTTAGAGCTTTGTTACATCATTTCCAGTGTAATTTTCATAATACCGAAATGCCAAAGGATTATGTGTCGCCATATCACTGACCGGCAAGATAAACCTATTCATAGACTTATCACACACATTCACAGAACTCACAATATGTCTATAGCCAGCCGTGTGAAGATGGATCCGACATTTACTGGCAGGTTAATTAAGGAAACACGTGACGTCGTTGACGCCTTAACTGACCTCTGACATACGTCACAGTTACGACAATATAACTGAAAACAAAACGGTCTTAAAGGACAACGACCTAATCCAGTCACCAGCACAATTTTAGCACACACCCTTTCGTTGAGTCGGCTAGACCAGCCAAATATACAGACGCCGTACATTCTGAGTCCTGCATGTCTTTATACGCCGTATGCAATTATGTGCGTGTGTTGTGTTGTGTGTGTGTGTGTGTGTGTGTGTGTGTACGTGTGTGTGTGTGTGTGTGTACGTGTGTACGTGTGTACGTGTGTGTGCATGTGTGTGTACGTGTGTGTGCTTGTGTGTGTGTGTGTGTACGTGTGTGTCTTGTGTTTGGGTCCGTGTGTGTGGGTCCGTGTGTGTGGGCCCGTGTGGTGTGGGTGTGTCGTGTGTGCGTGCGTGAATGTGTGTGTAATTGCGTATGGACAGAAAGTAGACTAGATGCGTGCAGGTTCCACTTTGCACCTGAATATGTGACGAGAATTGTGAAGTCATTTATTGAAAAGCGTTGGTGGTGTTCAACGTCAGGCGATATAATTACTGTTGATCTTATTCTTTTGCTGCTGACGTTGGAGATGTGTTGCATTCTGTATAGATGCTGATAATTGGTATTGGTGCTCACAGTCTGCAACCATAGAGGACCATCTGTAGTGACTGATTGTATGTAACCTACGTAGGTCTATATTGAACGCCTATATTTAATTGCTTCCCCAGTGTTCAAGATTAAAATGTAATAGGGTTGTTTATGTTGTGTTATTGTAAGGGTTGATACGACAACACCATTTGTTTTTTAATTTGGCATAAGAGTACTAGGTTATTAATAGTAAATGCTTCCAAAATGGCCTAATGAAGAAAATTATTTCTGGTGTTCAAAATGATCTAAATATGCAACAAGTGCACCAGATCAAATCAATCTTGAAACTGTTTCAGCTGCGTATGTCTAAAATACGCTCAGGACACCACTAGGAGCTAATATCGACTGATCAGAATAGAGAACTCTTCTTGACTTCATATGTGGCTTAGTATACGTTCTTAGAGCTATTTCTCTCTGTTACATTAATTTCGAGTGTTTTAGGCGATGTTCGGAGCCTCAAATTTTATCGGAGTTTCGTGCTTCGTCATTCGACTCGTCCGCTGAGAGTTTCCAGGTTGCTAGCTGGACAGTTTCGAGCTCGAGTTGGAAAAGACCAGAGTACTTGGATTGACCGTTCTAGCTATGATAGGTGACGCTCTACGAACAGTTGCCTGTTGCGAAGAATGTTGTCGTCCACATAATATTTGGTGGCTGAGGGATACACGGACGCAGCAGTGTCTTCTACCAACTGCGAGGAACTGCTTGGTGTTAGGGTTGATGCGCTGTGACTCTCATCATATTATAGTCCAGGAACTCCGAACACGGTGTCTACCATCGGTTAGGCTCTGCGTGTACGCGGGAGCTCACCAGTGGTGACTCCTCCACTTATCTGAGCACTGTTCGTCTACTGGTAACATTTTTCATCTTAATGACTTTAACATCACTTTAGCTGGCACGGGTAACGCTTTTGGGAGATACCGAAATTTCCGAAAAGACGCTATAATTATTAAGAGTCTACATGCATACATGTATATTGGTTGAGGTTCGGAAATTTTGGCTGGCAGATGTGGCTGGCACTTCGATACTGACAGTGGCTGACAAACTTTGAACAGGAATCCGTAATATCAGCTTCCTGATAAATTGTTTAGCTATCTGAAAGGTCAGTCTCGATCTCAGAGCAATTATTCGGCTTGACGACAGACAACTATAGGCCCATATAGGCAAAACAAGCTGGTATGTTTTTCTAGGGCAAGAGTTTACTGGAGTGAATGTAGACTATATATATATAGGCAGATTTAAGCAGAACAGAATGAAAAGCATTTCTCAACCGGGAAGCAGATGTGAAGCACTGTCCACAAAGGATTGCGGACTACTAGAGACTTTTCTAAATAAAATGTGTAGAAATGTTACATCCCATTCATATTCAATCAGTTTCTTCTTCTGCAGCACATAATACTCAGTTCACAACGGAACTAACAACAGATAAAGACTATTATTGTGCAAACGGCTGTTCGCTGCTTAGGCATTGTTTAAAGGTTTTTATAAATATATGATAGCCTATGTAAAGGTTATTTGCATTTCATCACATTTTAAGTCAACAAGCAAATTGCGTTGTGGTTTCCTGGTTTACCATTTGTCATGTAAAGGAAGGTCTGTAGATTTGTGCCTATGTCATAGTGTACATAGGTAGCGCCTGAGGCAAGTCATCACCACAGAATTGCTTTGCGTCCTGGTTGTTGTCGCAACGATAATAATATAGCGCTATATTGATGAAAGAAATTTCAGTAAATACCTGAAAGCCAAGTAAACTCCTGAGCGACCGTTTTCTGAACCATGAGACGTCCGCTGAGAATCAGGTAACAGAACAGCGTGACGCTGACTGACGTCATAGCGCTGCTGTCTCTCCAGGTGACGTCAGAAATGACTTCCGGTGTGTCTCTTCTGCTTCTTCTTCTTTGAGAACTCCGGCAACCAGTGACGTCATAGGTGATCCATCTGTTGACCAAATCAAACCAGATCAACGTTAGCATTGGAAGAAATGATAACTTACGATTCGTGTAATGTTTACATCTTGGTATAATATTTATTGCATGTCTTTAATGGATCTCTGTTTACCCCCCCCTTCTATTGTCGATCTGACCATTTATATGTCTATATTCCGTCCCTGTCTCTTTCTGTCTATCTGTTCCTGTTCCTGTTCCTGTCCTAAATATACCTCTGAATTTCCTGTTTCTCTGTATTCTTCTCTTAGTCTTTCTCTATTCGTCCTACATGTCCTCTTCTGTCAATTTGTCCGTTTGTCCACCTATCTGTCCTTCCGCCTGGATAGTCTTATCTCCACTTACCTTAGTGACACGAAACTTGTAAATCTTCTCCTCCCTGTTTGACTAGTCGCTTAACTCCTGTCGTCGGCTCTGATGATGATGACGACGACAACAACTACACTTTGTCGTCGTTTGTGCAATCAGAGCAGGGCGCTTGACGCACTCTGCTAATCAGTAGGTGCAGTCGCCGGATCAAAAGTGCCGACGGCCCCGGTGAAAACGCGCAGAGCGCCGTTGGTGAATTTATAGTCAGGTGATGATGCGGCATCCGGCCACAGGACGATGAAAGCAGGTACCGAAAGATGGATGGATGACGGCTATCCGCGATTTTCTGTCGCAGGATCAGAGCAGCATCGACGCTGCCACTGCTGCTGCTGCTGCTGCTGCTGCTGCTGCTGCTGCAATTTCATCGGGAAGGCCGACTGTGACTGCTGCTGCTGCTGCTGATGTTAACTGCATCCATTTGTGCGGATGCTCTATGGCGCGAATATCAGCTGGAGTGAAGGAAGAGGCTGAAGGCAGATCGCGTGGCAGAGCGAGAGAGGCTCACTCATCATCATCAGCCTCATCTGCATTATCAACACCATTGGCGTCGGCATCACTGCAATAAACTACACTACGACCAATAACATCATTAGTGCATCGATCATCATCTCCAAAATGTATTTATTGTATTCACATTTAGTTGCTGTATTCCATCGTCGTTTTCGTCGTCGTCATCATGATCATTATCATCATCATGATCATCATCATCATCATCATCATCATCATCATCATCATCATCATCATCATCATCATCATCATCACCTTAATCATGATCATCATCACCTCAATCATGATCATCATGATCATGATCATCATCATGATCATCATGATCATCATGATCATGATCATCATAATCATAATCATAATCATAATCATGATCATAATCATAATCATCATAATCATCATCATCATCATCATCATCATCATCATCATCATCATCATCATCATCATCATCATCATAATCATCATCATCATCATCACCATGCATAGATGTCATTATTGGACAGTCATTAGTGCATCGTGATTTATCATGATTTATTAATCATGTGTCACTAGCATTTAACTATTTACACATTATAATTAGTAATAATATTACTTTGATGTTTTATCATTATCACCACATATCCGTTGTCCCATCGTGCGTTTGCAAATTGTGTATTAAAGGCCATGCCTATTTGCTTACTTATTATCATTAAACATGCGATTGTCGGAGGTCGTAGTTATCATCATCGCCACAATCTTGTTCATGATCATTATCATCGTCGTGGACAACGTCATAACAACCTGACAACCACAAGGTACTGCTGCAATAGCAAGCTGTCAACACCATCACCACCACCGAATATCTTAATCACCATCGCCTACGTTGCAAACCAATTCCTCATCTCTGCTCATCTCTGCCTCCGCATAGCTCACGCTTTCAGATGAAACGCTTCCTGTGAAATCAGCGATGCGCTCTCGAAACCGCCTTCTAATCTGAGAAGGTTTTCTATGTTGAACTCGGGTTTCAGCTGATTACGTTGTCCTACGACCAAAATAGTCCATGATTCTAGTCACCAAAAGCTAAACAGCTAATGAACGACATGCATAAATATATGCGCGATATATTGACTCGTATACAAGCAGCAAGCCCATTAGAAATGCGATATAGATAAAGCATAGATATATTATTTGGGTGTGTGTGTGTGTGTGTGTGTGGGTTGTTTGTGCGCATGTGTGATTTATATTAAGCCGCGTAATGGCTGAATCGGAGCCGACTGTTTACTTAGGCATCAACCGAATCCTTTAATAACACCGACGACCATCACAGATCAACTACAAATGCACACACGACGCCCTTCGCTATATATACGTCGTCTGATGCTGGCCACCCACAACACATATATATATACATATATATATATACATGTGTATATATACATATATATGTATATATATATATATATATAATATATATATACAAATCAATGCTTCCGTTTATGCAGTCCTACGCGTATGTATAAGTACATACTTTTGTCTATGAATAGGTGTTTTTTGCAAGCCGTCAATTAGCATTTATCGGGGTGTTAGTAGTAGTTGTAGTAGTAGTAGTTGTTGTAGCAGCAGCAGCAGCAGTAGCAGCAGCAGCAGTAGTAGCCTCTGAATAGTCTATGCTGCGAGAGGCGCTCTACAAATAGTAGTAGTTTCAGTTTAATGACACTAATTGATGATAAAGACCAATAGTGTCGCCCTCCTCCTTTCTCCAGGCTTGGGACTGGCACTGTCAGAGTACGAAGAGTGGCGGAGTTCGTTGGGATGTGGTATGTCGTAACAACTCTTTAATGGTTTTAACTGTCTTGCCGGTGCCTCTGGCTAATTTAGTTTTGTCCTCCTCCTCCCTATGTTTGGCATGTTCTTAATTTTATCTTAATCTACATGCCACAACACAAATAATTATGAAAATAACAGATAATAATAATCATAATAAATAAATAACATTGAGCAAATTATAATCGGTTTACCCTATTGCCAGGGGCGTATAGATCAATGTGAACTCTGCGGGTATACCCGTACCCGCGGGTTTACCCGTACCCGACCCGTACCCGCGGATCGGGTACGGATCGGGTACGCATTTCACGGGTCGGGTCGGGTACGGGTAGGGTCAATACGGGTACGGGTATACCCGGTTTTATCCGTGCCGACGTGAAGTTTTGGGTTAGTATGTCACCGTTACATACAATAGAAAATGTTGGCGTACAATGAGCCTGGCCGGTTCTGCAGCGTACTATTAGCAGTTACTTAGAGTTTTAGGTGACAGCAAATAGACCACGGATATAAAATGTACAATGCATTTTTGAGACAGCACAACAGTTGCACGTGACAGGTTCCATAAGTTGACTGCCAATTATTATTACTACTACTCCTACTACAACTGCTGCTGCCGCCGCTGCTATACTACTACTGCTACTGCTACTGCTACTGCTACTGCTACTGCCACTGCCACTGCCACTGCCACTGCCACCTGCCACTGCCACTGCCACTGCCACTGCCACTGCCACTGCCACTGCCACTGCCACTGCCACTGCCACTGCCACTGCCACTGCCACTACTACTACTACTACTACTACTACTACTACTACTACTACTACTACTACTACTACTACTACTACGACTACTACGACTACTACTATTATCATCATCATCAGCTATTTATTGTTTTCACTACATGCTGAGTTGTAAGCCTATTGACTAGGGATAAGATTTTGGGAAGGCCTGGTAATTACGTGACGGGTACTGTACGGGTACGGGTATACCCGCGGGTACGGGTCGGGTAGTAATTTTGGGTACGGGTCGTACGGGTACGGGTAACAGTTCTCTGTTACGGGTACGGGTCGGGTAGCAAAAATGCTGTACCCGCAGACCTCTAGCGTATAGATCAATCTGAACTATAGTTCTATTCTCTCAAAATCTAGGAAGTGAATACCGACGATTTTCTTACCAGAGGCTATATCTCTCCAGTTTCATTGGTATTCGGACGATTGGTCATAGGACGATCGGTCATATGGAAGATTGGTCATAAGGCCTATTGGTCATAGGACTACTGGTCATACAGCTTACCGGTCATAGGTCATATGGGGCATAGGTCCTATCGGTCATATAGGTCCTATCGATCACAGGGCCCATCGGCGATAAGACTATCGAAGGCTATCGAAGGCTAAAAACAGAGAAATTCTTAAAACATGAACAACCATTCACTGGATCATTTATTGTGAAATACGTAATACGAAATATACGAACAATACGTTGATGCCTGCATGTAATTATCCTAATAAGTTTCTTGATTGGCACCGATTGTATTGATTGTAAAAACGATCAATGTCCCTATTTGCTGCTCATTTTGCGTTCGATGTGTTAAGCTCAAAACTAAGAATGTCCATAACTAACCACTACAACCAAATATGTCGGTTCATAGCGGTATATGAACGATAGTCCTATGACCAATAGGCCCTATGACCAATCGTCCATATGACCGATCGTCCTATGACCAATCATCCACGAACCGTTTCATTAATTAAATTCAGCGGCACGTGAACACTTCCATTAGTAACAAAGCTAGTGGTGGCTCGTTATAGTGACAAACTCTCGAGATCTAAGCCCCTTAAGACTCAAGAGCGCCCGACCCAACCCCAGCTAAATAAGACAGTCTTGTAAGGTTGGAATAGAACACGGTTGACAGGCCTCAGGGTACTATAGATAGGTAAAGTAGCGCAGGGAGCTCATTCCAGGTTGCAGGGTCAGCGACCGAGAAAGTTCTGTGCTGCCTGGTAGAGGTTCGCGAGCGAGGGACAGATGAATGGAGAGAGCCGTTGGACACGCAAAGTGGAGTTCCCGCATGCAAGTATACGGGGTAGCCGATCCTTCAATGTAGCGCTATACCAATGCTGAGACCCGGTAAGTGATCCGCTGCGGGAAGGAGAGCCAATGCAGTATGTCTCGCATGTATTCAGAGACAGGGCCGAACCTTGGGAAACGTGCCGCTGTTCGCAGAACCCGATCCAAGCACCAATCCGAGAGACCACGAAGGAGCGGACAAGAGTTGCAGCAGCATCAGTGGACAGGAATGGGATACAACTGCAGTATACAGCGCATTGCAGCGGTATCCTGTTTAGCCTTTAGCGGCTACACATCGAATATCTGCAGGGTGGTAGTAGGTCCATGACGTCGGTGGACGTCAATCTTATCTTGTTATGAGTCAGCGGGTTTTGGAAAATCCACGCTTTCGCAATAACTGAAAATCCATCTGGCTATCATTGGACATCTGAACCTGACCCAAATCAAAGAATATGATGACGATGATGAAGATGATGATGCAGAAGAAGAACAAGAACAAGGACCAGAAGAAGCGAACTATCATTTGTCGACATATAACGTTGCTCCTTGGTCTTTTTCGAAATACTTGATTCAGTAAATAAAACAGCAAAGATTTTGTTACCGTTCTCGAACGATGTCTATAGGCTACGAGAGATGGAAGACAGAAGAGAGTCTCCCGTCCTGTTCCAACGCTTATCTATGCTCATCCGTCGATTCAAACCAATTGCCTATCACGTAACCACCTTAGAGCTTCACAACGAAGACTATCGTTTGCATACAAATATTTCTCTCCAGCATAATTTAATTTCACACACAGAGAACGTTCTTTTCGAGTAAAAATAGACATAGTAATGCTAATAGGCGGCTACTATATAAACACAACAATTAGTCTAAATGTATGTAAATACACCTTTAGCTCACCTATATGCACTATAGACAGTAAACACCTGTTTATATATAGGCCTACGACGCTATACGAATTTATACGTTTAGCCATATAAGCTTATATATATATCTTTATCAATGTTCATATTCATATCTATATATGAATAAAGTAATATTATAAATGAAAGGCTTGATAGATGTGTAAGAAGAGAGCGATTAGACCAATTCCGTATAAAGCGGATATACGACGAAGCCAGTGGATTGATTAATAAGTTCGTTTAGAGAGGTTGAAGACAAATGCGTGTCCAGAAGAGTTAAGCTTCATCTCATGCGGCATCGTTATTTCTGAAGCCAGTCTTCGACCTGCAGCGACCAATGGATGCTTGTGTTGTTGGCTGCTGCAGCAGTTTAGGCGTCTCCTTCCTCTTCCTCTTCTTCTTCTTCGAAGGCTTCGCGGCTGTTGTGTCGTCTTATTCGGCCACAGAGGGAGAGAGACTTATTAGCGTCGGAGGGCAACAGGCGGGGTTGCAGCGGAGGAGACGCTGCTGCTGCGTTTAACGGGCTTAGAAGACGATAGACGGGGCTTAGGACCGCGGCCAGGCAGACAAACCCGAAGCGTCGAAGCAGCTCGAAGAAGCTGTTCAAGATTAATAGTCATCGCAATAGACGATTCTATCTCCCTCTCTCATGCTCCCTCTCTCCTCTCTCCTCTCTCTCTCTCTCTCTCTCTCTTTCCCACTTTCCCTATCTCCCCTCTTTTCCATAATTTTTATATCCTCTCCCTCTCTCTCTTCTCTCTCCCTCTCTTCATCTCTCCCTCTCTTCGTCTCATCCTATCTCCCTATCTCTCTCTCTGTCTCTCTCTCTCTCTCTGTCTCTCTCCTCTCTCTCACTCTCCCACTCTCTCTCTCACCCTCTCCCTCTATCTCTCTCTATCTCTCTCTCTCTCTCTCTGTTTCTCTCTGTCTCTCTCTCTCTCTCTCTCTGTCTCTCTCTCTCTCTCTCTCTGTCTCTCTCTGTCTCTCTCTCTCTGTCTCTGTCTCTGTCTCTCTCTCACACACACTCTCCCACTCTCTCTCTCCCTCTCTCTCTCTCTGTGTCTCTCTGTGTCTCTCTGTGTCTCTCTGTCTGTCTCTGTCTCTGCCTCTGTCTCTGCCTCTGTCTCTGCCTCTGTCTCTGTCTCTGTCTCTGTCTCTCTCTCACCCTCCCCCACTCTCTCTCTCTCCCACTCTCCCTCTCTCTCTCTCCTCTCTGTTGCCAACTCGACACTCGGGATAAATGTACGCCTGCTGCAGTCTCTACTACAGTCGATGGCTGCGCATCGGCTCAAAGGAATCGACCGTCTATACGAGAACAGCAATTTCACCAACTCCTAGATTACGATGTGGAAGAGAAAAATGAACGAATCACTATTACCCTCAATATATATATATATGTATCGTATCTGTGTGAATATATATGTGTTTATATTATATATATGCATAGACCTATATATAGACATGCATGCATGTTGTATAGGCATATGTGTACATAGGCATTAGACCCCCACACACACACATACATACATACATATATATATATGAAAATAGTCTATAATATAGTCCGTGGCGCATTGGAAAACATCTGGCACAGAGACCGAGAGGTACCGAGTTCGAGCCCCGTTGGGCGAATATGCTTTGTAGGCTGCTATTAGCGCCGTTGTATTGCAAGCTGTCTGTTCTGTTAGTAGTTAAGATTTCAATTGCATAACATGTAAATGTACAGCGCAGTGCGTTTGTCAGGCGCTTATTAAAGAAAAGATATTATTATTATTATTATTATTATTATTATTATTATTATTATTATTATTATTATTATTATTATTATTATTATTATTATATATATATGCGTGTAGCATTTACTAACTGTTGTATACGCTGCGAGAGTGCAACGGCCAATGCGACCATCAATATGTATTATATGAACAGCTCGTAGGCCTATACCAGTGGTGGCCAACCTGCGGCACGCGTGCCACTTGTGGCACGCCGGCCTATGATTAGTGGCACGCGGAGGACCTTGGAATTTTCTAAAAAATTATGCTGGGTGTTTTAGCTTAACACTTTATCTACAGCATTTGAGGCGCCTCCATAGCTGCAGTGACCAAGGGCGTGGTAAATCGGTCTGACGGCTGTAGACGGACGCAGCACATGGGCTGGAAGAGGGCAGCAGCAGGCTAATCAGTCGGCAGGCGGTCAAAGTCCACTTTCTCCACAGCATATTTCTGCTATGCTGCAAGTCGAGCTTCTTCCCATTCTAGGGTCGTAGGATCGAACAAAGAAACAGACTATACATGAATTTCTGAAATATATTATTTTTATTGGGTAGGCCTACGTCTTTAGGATGGCAGATGGCTACTAACAAGACAGCTAGTAGGCCTACTTCGAAAAGAAAGTATGAAGAAAACATTGCCTTGCTAGAGTTGGTGTGAATTGGGAAGAACAGTATTTCTTTACTTTGGGAAAGTCATCAAGCCTGTTTGTCATCTGTGTAATGCAACGGTTGCGGTATGTAAAAAATTCAACGTTGAAAATGTCACTTCAACCAGCTACACGGGGACTTTAAAGCAAAATACCCGCCAGGGTTAGCTCTCAGGACTGATTTTATCAAGAAGAAAAAAAACATCTTTGTTGACACAACAGTAATTTTTTGTCAGAAAAATTATAAATTTAAATCAATGAATGGTCAAAACTTCATGAGTTAACTTTGTTATTGGCACGAAAGAAAAAGCCTTATTCTGATCGTCTGATGGCGAGGAATTGCTGCAGCCGGCTTTGTCAATTTTTGCAAAAGGCTCAGGAGATCCCGAAATCGAAGCAATGGTGTGAATTATTTTACTTGAATTTACGGAAAGCAATGCGTGACGCCGTTGTTTAATTCTCGTTTGAACAAGCGCTTATTTTGACATCGGAACAGGTCATAAAGCTTCTTGTATTGTATGTAGTGGCACGCAGGCGGTCAGATTGACATTTTGTGGCACACCATGTACAAAAGGTTGGCCACCACTGGCCTATACTGTCTGTCAAAACGTGCATTAACCAGCATACAGGTGGTGCTCAGAATGATGTTCAAAAAGTACTTGCTTCCATGATATCACTGAGGAACTTAGACATGCACATGCCAGAGGTGTTTTAGGTGTAGAGGGGGGCACTGGGTTGTTCAACCCCTAGCTCTTGTTCTAACCTCCTCAGCTATAAGTAACGGAAAAGATCTTGGGGTCAGCTCTTTCAACCTAAACACAGCTCATCGTAGTAGGGTGGGTTGTGTTTCCTTTTCCCGTGGTATAGTTTATAGGACACCAAATTCAGTTCTTCACGTCATGTTTTTGGACAAGCCCTCTGACATGACGCAGCCCTCGTGAATAAGCTGGTTACCTGCGCTTAGCTCTTAAGTAGCCTATATAGCGCTTTGGTAAATTTTTAAGCTTGACTTGACAAATACGATTAGGCCTAGGCGTAATTAGGCTCGTTTTTTTATGTAGCTGCCAAGTATATAATAGTATAGGTCAACTGCATAACAGACTTAATCAACTTCAATAATTATATAGCCCTATTTTTTTATCATAGTTATAGAGGGTCAGTTCATAGTTGCATGATAATTATTAAAGCATGCATGGGAAAAGTGGGAAGCTATGGTTATTTCTACAATCAGTCAATCAATCATCAATCCTTGGCGCCTTATATATATACCTTATGTAGCTTATGTACAATTGTACATATGTATATATAATATATATGCATATATACATCTTCGTTTACATTACCTGTAGACTCTATATTCTGCAGTTGTTTACCGGAAATTTGATCTGCATCTGGAAAATATCTGTGTATCTTTAGACAGAAGTTCACTTGAGTGGAGTGGCGTCTACGAATGATGCGGTTTGGAGACCGATCTCCAATGCTCCATCGAACTTCAAAAGTTGGTGTTGACATACTGTATTTTGGCTGAAAGCGGCGGGGGGGTGGTGGTTGCATTTTCTTCATGATATCTCTTTTTGTCCCATGTGATTGTGATAAATTGATAATAATAACCTACATTAGGTCATTATCATTGGATCATGTATTGCAGGCTGTCTGTTCTGTTAGTAGTTAAGATTTATCTCTTCTGTCATTTGTGTTCTTGTGAATTGTTTCAATTGCATAATTGTACACTGTAACCGGTTGCGGTTTGTCAACCGGATTGTTGAATAAACGAAAATATTAAAATTATCAAAATATACTCATATGTTTCCATTACAGTAGCTAAAGGCTACACATACTGCACAGTCTGCATTGCCATGCATACACGGATGTATACAACATGGGGCTGAGCAAAAGAATTACTTGACAAAGCTATCCAACGTCAGGCGTGGCCGTCCTACAACATCTCGCGTTAGGCTTTATTTTGTGTGGCGTACATTGCTTACTGTAGGAGGACCGTTGTCACCCGCTACTTGGACGTCAACTGGATGTAGTGCCTGGAACCACATTGTCCGTGACATCAACCACCATGAAACGAGAGCAGGTCATCCTACAGTAGAAATTGTACGTCTTCAGTGGTTGTCAAAACGGCGTTTGGTGGACTCGTTTAACACTCAGCGAGTCATTTTGACTGAACAGGTCGAAAGAAATCTCGTGGAGCCATGGATGTAATGATTGACACAGTCAAGTATCTAGCGAAAGGACATTGGCACTATTATACGAGGCCATGACACACGCACGACGGGAAGTTTTTAATCTCTTTTCGCTGCTTGGAAACGTGACTTCGCTGCAGCAACATATTATCTGCAAATGCTGCACAAACGTGGCGAAGACTATATATTGGCGGTAACCTCATTAGCGCTGGCAATCAGAGAAGGGTTCTCGGCTGTATGAAGCAGATGATTAAAGAAGAAATTGCGTCAGATATAACTTTCAAGATGGCGTATTCTCTGGTATTTGATGGCACCACCGACTTTAGCAGACAGGAAGCGTGTGGTATTATCTTGCGATTCGTTGAATTCTCCGATGAATATGGTCCGATTGTTAGAGAGCATCTGTTTGAAGTGTTTATCACTGGAGACACGTCTGTAGATTTTTGGAAAAAATGATTACTACTTGTTTGGAGGACGGTCATGAAGAATGAAGAATGGTCGTGACTTGTTTTGCAATCTTATGACGATGCAAGCAACATGCACGGTACAGTTAGTGACTTGAAGGCACGTATAAGTAAACACTCATCGAAGTCAATTTACAACTGGTGCTATGCACACAGAATGAATTTAGTAATTGAGGGGTTGCTCTCAAGTTGTGCACCAATTAGAAATGCAATTGGGATCTTAGAAGAACTGTATGTGTTCTCTGGTGGCTATAAGAAACATGTTTTTGTTGCATCTCAGACGGAATACGGTCATAAGAAAACATTGAAACCAACCGGCGACAGCACAAGAACATGGCGTTCTGTAGAAGATGCAGCACAAGTTGTTCTATCGAGACACCTAAAAAGCACAAATCGCTGCATATTCTGTCAGAAGACAGCGACACAACAATAGTCACAGGGGTACATGATCTGCTTCGGCCACTTGATGACATGCGAATAATAATGTGTCTGCACATCATAGATGATATTCTATATCACTGGACCAGTGGACCATGGCATGTTCTCGTATTTTGTAGGCTATCTCAACTTGCAGTAACCGTCATCACTGTCACCACATGCAAAGCAACAATGCAGCAGAGAAGATCCGAAAAACATATTTTGACGAAGTATTCAAACGAGATACGCAATTCGCTGAATATCATGGAATTGAACCTACCAGTTCTCAACAGCAGCGGCGCAAAGTAAGAAGACGGTATGCAGATGGTTAAATGAGTCAGATGTTACAACGTTACTAGACTCAATGTGATGCAGACAATGGACGATATTTATACCAATGTGCATCTACCTGCTTTGGATTTTGTACTATCTGATTTATCTCGCAGCAGATTTGTTACACTCTGATTTTTTAATAGTATATTTGTCTTGTCGACGCCGCCGCCGCGACACACGTGTTAAACAACCGGGCGACCACCCCTCAAGCAGAGACGCATCGCAAAACAACGCAGTCACAGCCGTTTATTATGCAAAATAGGTTGGTAAACCGCAAGCTGGGACATTAAGACAGAGTACAATACTGTGAAAGATGGAGGGAGTAATAAATGATGGTTAATCGTTAGCTTTGGGGACTCGGTTAATATGTTTGAAAAGGACCCTTGAGACAAAGTTCCTATCGTCTTTGCACGGAGGATCAAAGTTGTGCATTCGTTTGTTTTCTCAATGTCAATAATTATTTTACCCGTCACTCGCCAGATGATGATATTTTCTTCTGGCAATCTAGTGATGACATCATCTGATACAGACATTTTTTGCAATGGATATAACTTCGACGTTGACGCTGTTATTCGTGAACTTAGGCTACTTACTCCACACCAGTGTTTTGTGACATTCATGTATTGGTCACCACGAACGACGTTACGCATAGCACAAAGAAACTTAACAGAATATCTACGTCAGGTAAGCAGTGGCGTAACGAAGGGGTTTCCAGCCCAGGGGCAAGAGTTGATGACTGCGCTCCCTTTTAATTTTTTGTTGATTTTAATCGTTCTTGTCATAGTAGGCCTACTGTGTACCACTGAAGCTAATTTTGCGCCCCGAGGTGGCTGCCCCCTCCGCCCCTTCGTTATATCAACGACAGATAAGACAAATGAATCGAAGCGGCCATGTGGATTTGTCATGCATTTCTGCACCATTTCGTTGCTCCTATCGTCGTTTCCGACGCTGCTGACAATTTACCAAATACTCGTGACTGTTGCCGAACGTGCAATTGACATTGTCAAAACACGACTCAAGTCTACGATGACGGACGACTATTTCTCGAGTTTGATGCTTATTGCAAGTGAAAAGGATCTGGCTGATAATTATCTGCCCTGCAGCGAAGATATTATTTATCGTTTGGCATCAATGTCTCCGGTGCATAGAAAGCATTTAGTTTGCAGTTATAATTAGCATTAATGTTGTGCAGATAGCCTGATGCGCATGGGATGGCTGTCTGCACTTCCTACATAGTGATATTTATATGTAATTTATACCTACACAGTGAAATGATGAGAAGATGACACACGACAATAACAGTTACAGGTCAACAACCTGCAGATTTATATTTAATACTGTTCAACTAATGACGTCTTGTTATCCTTTGATATTTGCGATAAATCATATATGTAGTCTCGACTTCGGTCATTCGGTTGTGGACTGATGGAGTCCCGTGAAATGGTAAATACATTCAGTTACGTCATCCATTAATTCGCCAATATGTATCTCTCTCAGAATACACTTAAATGTGTATTTCAGAGGTCACATTTTTGTGGGGTCCAGTGAGGGGGGTTGACCATTGGGGGATAGACGCCACTACTTGAGTGGATCAAACATCTATGAGTCAAAGCAATCAAGGAGATGATGAGGTCTACTATTTCAATCGATCGTCAGCTCATCTTATGTTCATCCATGTGGCCGTATTAACATTAGACAGCTGCGGTTGGAATTCGTAATCCTAAATTGAGTGCATAATAATTAACGTCCACACACCTGGACACTCATTAGCCATTCATTCCATTCTTCAATCGTGGATTAACGATCCATCCACTCGACTCAGAGTGGATTACACATCATCATCATCATCATCATCGTCATCATCATCATCATCATTTTCATCATCATCATCATGACATCATCATCATCATCATCATCATCATCATCATCATCATCATCATCATCATCATCATCATCATCATCATCATCATCATCATCATCATCATCATCATTATAGTAATCATCGTTATGATAATCACCATCACCATCATTCTAATCATCATCATCATCATCATCATCATCATCATCATCATCATCATCATCATCATCATCATCGTCATCATCATCATCATCATTCTAATAATCATCATCATCATCATCATCATAATCATCATCATCATCATCATCATCATCATCATCATCATCGTCATCATCATCATCATCATCAGTTTCTTTTGTTAGCCGTAGCCATTCCTTTTTTTGTCATACATGTAGGTCAATAAGGTCAAGTCTGCTGCTTTGCTTAAAAATCGTTCTAGTCTTGTTATAGTCTAATTTTAAGTCATTTATACTGTATATCCAGTAAAGTTTCGATCTTTCTTTTCTTTCTTTCCTTCGAATCTTTCAAGCTTCTTTAGTTCTTTAGGATTCGGCGACAGTCTTTCTTTCCATTTGGCACGTTAATCGCTAACGACATAAAAGTTTCAAATGTAACGTGTATCGAAGTTTTCAAAACTGGAAATACTTTAACTTGTTACGTTTAATGTTATCGATGTTTCTGTAGTAGGAAGACTACTTTACTTAGTTACAACAGACAGGAGTTCGTTATTCTTTACTATAATTTACTATCCGCAGACAAAAAGTTTAATGAGTTTTGCGCTGTTGGACCAAGCGTATGATCGTCTGCACATGGAGCGCAAAGAGCAGCCACCTGTTCCGAAGGAGGCAACCACACAGGGGCATCCGGAAAGCAGCAAGACATTTATTAATTACAGCGTTGAGATGTTGAGTGTCAAATTATTTTGTTTCATATCGTTCGGGCGTTCGGTCTTTCGGTCTGTAATTCGGTCTTTGGTTCGGTCTGTTGTTAGGTCATTGGGTTGTTTGTCGGTCTTTCGGTTGTGGAGAGGGGCATGGCAGTGAGGGCGAGCTAGCGCTGACCTTGGTCGCAGCTGTGATTCTTCTGACCGTCCGTCTCAACCTTGGTCAGCCACAGATGCTGGTCGCGATATTAGCGGCGGCGGCGGCGGCGGTGGCGGAGGCAGTTATTGGCAAGCGTAACAGCGTCGGCAGCAGCAGCAGGCGGTGGCTGTGACTGCGTTGTTTTGCGATGCGTCTCTGCTTGAGGGGTGGTCGCCCGGTTGTTTAACACGTGTGTCGCGGCGGCGGCGTCGACAAGACAAATTGATTATATTAACTGAAGGATCGATGGGGAGACGTCGTGTCGCGGCTCTTGTAATTTGGACGGCATTTAGCCGTATAAAGGCACGACCGCCGCCTACTTCTTTGTATATATATAGGCCGAGCTGTAGACCGCGTATCGTAAGAGCAGCAGAAGGCAGTGGAGGAAAGGAGGAAGACGACGACGAGGAAGAAGAGGAAGCATTGTCTAGTTGACCGATGACTTTGTGAGGCGAAGATATTTAAAGATTTTCTATTAGGGAATCCACAGTCCTCTCCATAGACGCTCTCCCTGAAGTCGAGTGACCATGGAGAGTGCATATATACGCCTATAGAGACACGCATACGTTGTCTGGTCATATTGCACTCTCCTTGAGGAAGACGTTCAGTTTGACATTCCACTGACTGTTATAAGCACAACGTCACTGTCTAGCAGTAGATCCTTGTGCCTGTTCCTTATATGGGGACAGTTTGCAATTGCCAGTATTCTCGCTAGACTGGTGTCTGATATCATCAGTTGATTGTTAATAGTCCATCCAAGTAAAAGCCGTCAATTGAACGAATCACGTTCACTGACTGAGACCAGAAATCGCAAAGAAACTTCATTCAGAAACGAATAGCTGTATAAGCGCATCTTAAATGCTCTTTCTGTACTATAGGCCTAATTCTCTTTTCTCCTGTAAGGATTTTACTGTTACTGCAAAATTGCCAAAACAGTTTCCATCGATGTGTTTGTATTTGCTGCAAGATGACTATAGTCTGTTGAGAGTTCGCTGACGACCAATCAGTGTTGCGTCTTTCGAATCGGATTGATGCCTGTACTAATTCCCGTATAGAGTCCACAAGGGTCCAATTTATATGGTCAGAAAGTCTCGTAGTCATACGATGTCTTTAAACATAGCAAACCCTGCCAGCCTTTCCGTGGGCATTATATTGGACTCCTGTGGATTCTATACGGGTCCCATATATCTTAGCCTTAACTCAAATAAGTCCAGTGAGATCATATTCACGCGCCCTCGGGGTACCATCGTTATGCATCCCCCTCCTGTAAAAGATATAACCATAACCATAAGTTTTATTGAACCCAAGTATAAAACAACGAAATGCAAGTACACAAGAGAAAAAACAGACAAGCAACAAGGGGATCAAAAGGAATACGACCCTAAGGACCTAGGCCCCGCTAATGGGCCACCTGTATCGATGATTGTACACTCTAAATATTCTGGGTGTCGAGCTTACAGAGAAATTTGGGTTCTCACTGGCTCGACCCAATTTCTCATGAGCTACGCCGATTCATAACCACTTTCGCATGAGACACTCTGGGATTCGAATCCAGGCTTTCAAGCCACCAAACGCGACGAAATGATATATGTCAGAAGTAGTGACGTTCAAAATGAAGTCATCCGTCTCTGTCGACAGAGTATACAGAGCGATGCCTCCGATGAACAACGAATGGACCTTCCTCCATAGATAGATAGATCGGGTCGCTTCGTTGAAGATCGTTTATCATTCGTTCGCCATAATCGAAGGAAAAGCGCCTTAAAGAAGACGATCCTTCTGTTTAACCCTCTCAGTGAATTGAGATCTAAGTTAGTTTGAAGTCAACTCAACGTGTTACTCGTTAAGTAGCCAATCATAAGCAGTGAATCTCATTATCATTATTACGTGAAGAAATTGTGGTTTTCAAACTCTGAAAAATGCTAGTGATTAAGAACGATTATGTATACAAGAAAATTGCAGTCATTTTGCGATTCGTACACGGGAACATTAAATGACGTGGTAATTATTCACACGGGCGGGATCTCAAGCGATGAATTTTCATTGAAAATGAGCAGGGTCGAACCCATGCGGTTGCTATAGAAAAACTCATTTGTATTCTGCACTAAATACAATTTCTTACCGGCCTATTTCTATTGCGTCATGGTAGGCCTATAGGCCTACGGTATTTCTACAGTGTATGGCGTTCAAAACCACCATCTGCACATCAATCAATCATCATTTATTAATCCATAAATCCAGATTTTAGACATATCATTACAATGAAAAATATTACAGGTAAAAAGCCAATTGCAATAAGGAATGTAATACATTTTTGAAGATAGCTATAAGGGCTGGAACAGGAGACCTTAAAGGAATCTAGGTCCAGCTAAACAAGGCCCCTTTCCCAGAATGAATTAGGCCAACTGGCAACAGCCAACTTAGGGTTAATTAACATGCTTGTTATTTTTAAATTGGAATAATTGCATAATAGAGCGAAAAACGAGTTAATTAATTCACAGTGGATCTTGGCAATGACTAAGCCTATACTTACATGTATGTCACTCAAAGCTGGATCAGTTAATAGTCGATAATGATACACAAGACAAAATACTTAACAATCACCATAAATGACATAAGAAAAGAAACATAAGCATAAGGAGCGCACTTCGAATCATGTCCTTTAGTAGGCCTATCTGTGTAGGCTTATAGAAGAATATAAAATTATGACCTACTGTAGCCGGCACTACCCGTAAGTGCTATCTGTGCCAGATAGTGCCAGACCCAACACTGATGAAAAAGGAGGACCTCGGTAGATACAGAATATCGCTAAACACTGGAACAACAGTGCACTCCGTAGACACCTTTAAAAATATGATATGCTTAACGCTGGTACGTTTGGGCTATAAAAAAATTGGCAGTGATGCTGTAGAAACTGTTTACTAAACTAATCTAAGCTCTTCAGAAATCTTCATCGAACGTCACGCGCAATAAACAGCGTTTACTATCAGCGAATGTTCAGGTGTGGTCCATGTCTAAGAGCTGATGAAATTTCGCCCCCTCCCGACAACGCCATTACGCAAACGAACACAAAACTACGACGACCAACTAAGAGATCTATATAATTATCAAGGTAGTTAAGCGGATTTAAATAAGAACAGCACGAACTATTCCTCAGCTGAGACCGCGAGGAATATATAAGACCTTCTTCTAGAACTGCCTGAGGGGTCCAATTAAATATTGTGCATATGCAGAGTTTACCTTTGATCTAGCAGCCTCTTAATCGTCTTAGAGCAAAGACGCTTCTGAAGCAACATTAATCATCTCATCACGTGAAACAAGGATATGAGAACGACATTAGGTCTATAGGGCCTACACATGTTATTTCTATTCAAATCTATGTATATAATTCTCAACAGTTGCGTGACTGTTTCGTGGTGAGCGTGTCGAATTGTCGAGCCAGTTGTCGATCGGTGGTTAAACCCCCCCCAGGGAAGAACTAACCGAGATACCTGCTCCATTTGCGTTTCTATAAGCGATCGCAGGTATGAAATGAGTACAGCCACCGCACACTGTCGTTGCGAAGATCAGGCGGCAAGGGATGGGATTCGCCAATCGCCATCATACGCCGAGGATAGGAAAAATGATTTGTTAAGACCTCATAACCATGGTTGCCTCTCGAGTCTGGCTCAAGGACGTCGCCTTCTACTCTTTCTTTTCTTCTTGGTTTCTTCCTGTTCTTATTATTCTACTTTTTGCTCATCTTCTTGTTCCTGTTCTTCTTGCTCTTATTCTTGTTCTTCTTGGTCTTGTACTCTTTCTTCTGTTTCTTATTCCTCTTGGTCTTCTTTGTGTTCTTGCTCTTCTTGAATAATGAAAAAGTTCTCCTTCTGCTTCTTTTTGTTCTTCTTCTTCTTCTTCTTCTTCTTCTTCTTCTTCTTCTTCTTCTTCTTCTTCTTCTTCTTCTTCTTCTTCTTCTTCATCATCATCTTCTTCTTCTTCTTCTTCTTCTTCGTCTTTTTTTCTTCTTCTTCTTCTTCTTCTTTCTTCTTCTTCTTCTTCTTCTTCTTCTTCTTCTTCTTCTTCTTCTTTCTGTGTTTTTATTCTTCCGCCTCCTCTCCTCGTCCTCATCCTCCTCTTCTTTTTCATCTTTTTTTCTTGGTCTTGCTCTTTTTCTTCTGTTTCTTATTCCTCTTGGTTTGCGTGTTCTTCTTCCTCCTCCTCCTCCTCCTCCTCCTCCTCCTCCTCCTCCTCCTCCTCCTCCTCCTCCTCCTTCCTCCTCCTCCTCTTCCTCAGTCTTGCTGTCTCTTCAACGAACTTGCAAACATAATATCTGCCTAATACTGTATCCAGGACATAAGCATGTTTGTTCAGGCACCGTGTCGCTTACTCTTGTCGGTGTCTCTGGCAAATAAAAGAAGGTTAGCATAGTCTTTGCTCCCAAGGACAAATTCCTCTGTCTTTTACTCATCTCTAAAGATCCGTTCTTTTCAGCCGCGGCTGAGTAGATTGGGTGTCTTCAAGGAAAGCTATATCAAGCTTATTTTGACTGATTGACTGATACTTAGATGGCTAGTACTGAGCCGTTAATTGATTCAGCAGCAACAAACAGCGTGAGAAAAACCCAGACTTTAAGAATAATCTTAACATAAATCATTTAGTTCAGCCTACACTGAGCCTCTGATCAGTTTTTCTTGAAGTGTCGCTTCAGATTTATAAACATTGTATAATTTTTGTTTACAATTACACAACTCGTTTGAAGAAACGTACGACAAAAGATCTATTGTGACCTAAACAATGGAAGGAGCGCAATTTTTGTAATTAGGTAAATTACGACAAGTAGAGAAGAACCTTGAAGAGAATGAGCAGGAATAAGTTCACAGGTCGACTGCGACAACGCGCGACAAAGAAGTGTGAAGAAGAGAAACGATTAAATGTACAGTGGTCACCAAAGTGAATTGGTTCCTTAACGGTGTTACGATCGTATTCAGTATTCAGTGCAGTCAATAGACTGTCTGTAGTACGATATTGTATTAGGAGAGACATTTGTAGTTTTGAAGAACAATATAGCCTGGATTTGAACATAAAACGCAGCAGTTAGAAACTGTTCCATGCGATGTCAGTGTCATTAACAATCCTGTTCCTTTTCTTGCTTCTTTCCCTCTCTGATTTACCCGCAAAATCCATAAATCACCCAATACACGTTTTATATCATCTATTTATCGCTGCGCCTGTTTCTTTTCTATCTTTTCTCTGATCACCGTTCTCTCCTCCCTTTCTCTGCCTCCCTGCCTTCGGTATACGTCTGTATGTCCATCTACCTGTTCTTCGTTCGTGTGTCTGTACGTCTATCTGTTCTTTAGTCCGTCTATCTCTTTTCTGTTCGTCCATCCGTCCGTCCATCCGTCCATTGGTCCGTCCGTCCATCCGTCCATCCATTCGTCCATCCATTCGTCCATCCATCCGTCCTCCATCTGTCCGTCCTTCCGTCACAGAGCGCCGAATTACAAGCGCAGCCGTCATCTGCAGTGTTTTCGAGCCGGTGATCATTACGATGCAATCTATGTCGTCAATTACGAAGCAAGACGCGACGACGTCACATCGGTTGGCGTTGAGGTGATATTAACGGAAAAATAATGCGCTAGAGAAATGGCCGATCATCTGCCGCAACAGCAGCAATCATTTCAACACATATCGACCAATTAACGGCAGAACATTCGATATCCGTCCAACAAAGAGAACAATGTCTCCTCGTCTTTCGGACAAACGTCCCGCGCATCTATCTACTCCGGAAACTTTATTACATCCTGGATGTACATGCAGGGAATGGTTGCGGCGACATCCACTAGTCAGATAGTCTTCTGTTTATTCGTAAAACGAAGAAACGCTTTGATATCCACATAATTTGCTTAGAAAACTAAGTGGAAACAGTTGTTTCATGGTCAGACATCGCCAAACAATGTTTTGCGAGTAGTCATTTCATGATGGTCAAAGATATTATGAGTTGTTTCTCAAGACAGCTGGTCTTTACCGAGATTTCTTTCCGATAGGAAATATGCAGCTAACTTGGCTTCTGCAACCTGGGTACGATTACGACTTCGGAAAGAACAGTCCATCTCTCTACATGTATTTCTACAGATACTTTCTTTTGGATGATGCCAACGGTCGCTTCAGCATCGATCACGTGACCGGACTGTCCGTGTATATATTAAAAAAATTATATAGCGCCCACTCATTAAATGCAATGCATTAATTCCTCTCTGGTCATCTTATGGGATAGTTAATACAAAGTGTTACTTCTTAAAACTTCACCATTATGTCGCTCGAGAATCATTTCGGTCTCTCGACACAACAAACGCTGGAGCACCATTATATACCTTGACATTGTCTCAAAAGAGTCAAAATAAGAAGGCCTCGTTTTGCCGTTTGTAACCCATTGTCGTATTCGTTAACATACTATTATATTATTCAATTAGGAGTCTAACTTTCATAAAATGAGAACTACCATAGATTATGATGGTTGGCTACACGGGAGTATGTATGTGTGTATGTATGTATGTATGTATGTATGTATGTATGTATGTATGTATGCATATATGTATGTATGTATGTATGTATGTATGTATGCATGTATGTATGTATGTATGTATGTATGTATGTATGTATGTATGTATGTATGTATGTATGCATGCATGTATGTGTGTATCTGGGCTTCTATAGAGCGCATTTGTAAGAACCTCTCAAACACGTCATTTAGGGCCCACTTGAAGTGCTTGAGTTTGTACTGAATATTGCAATTCGTTACTAATCGAGCTCCCTAAGGCTCGGCTGTCCCCTGTGCAATCTGTCTTAAATGCTGCAGCCAGGCTGATTGCTCGTCTTCCCCGATACTCACATATCTCCACTAACATGATCAATGATCTACGCTGGCTCCCGTTTGGTCACGTTCGCACTTTAACTGTAGGATTGTAGTGAGGTCAGATGACTTGTAATATCGAGCAGACTGAAAAACATTAACAATGGCCAAGGACGAGTTCCCATTGGATAAAAATACGGGCGGAAAAGTTTGGTTAATGTGTCCATAGATGATATCGTCTTGTCGTAGCCTCAGTGATATCCGGTTTGTAATCCATTTGCGCATCAGGTTTCGTGTCATGATGTAGCGTGGATAGCATTGCCACACATCTGTTCTTCTCTGGAACATGGGAAACAATAGGGGTCTGTCCATTGTACTCAAATATAGTTGAATGCAAGGACGCGGGAAGAACAGCATTGTTTTTACGCTATGATAAAAAAAATTGAAACAAATCGTGAACGCCTGTATACCGTGTAAAAAATTATCCGTGGTAGGCCCTAATTTTTCGGCCTGAGCCGTAGATGCGCTGATTCTTTATCACACGAGCTCCCTGTCCCTTCGCATCTTGAGAAGATACGGGTTTATTGTCGCTGGCCTCCTTCGGTTGTTCTTTGAAATATTTTGTAGTTCTTTCGAATATTTAGCCTTCTTCCCAGTTAAAATGTTGAGTCGAGAAATCACTAGTTTGATTGCCAAACCAATTCTCACGCTTCGTAACCGTTCCTCGATTACTCGCAAAATAACGTTCGAACACCTCTGAGTTCAGCAATAATCCCAGAACATCGCAACTTCATAGTTCGATGTCGATTCGACGCTAAATCGCAGTTCCAAGTTCGACAGACGGTGCTAATTTACTATTACTCTACTCTGCAACTAACTGATCGTCACTTCGAGTTAAATTTACTCATTTACCCGATTGATCAGGATCGGGTAGCGTTTCAACGACAGACATCTTTAGTCTTCTCTAGGTACCAGGTAAAACCCCCAACTGACTCACTGCATTTCAGTTCAACGGCGGCAAAATTCGCTCGACTGAGCAGACGACACCTTTGCGATCCGTTGAGGTTTGATTCGTCCAATCGCAGCGCTCCACCTCACCTTTGCATAGTCCTAAAGTGCTTTATACCATCGAACCCTCGAACCCTATCTAAATATTTTATCCCTTATAATGCTGGTTGTAGATGCTGGTAAAATTAATTAGCTCGCATAATTAAGCTATAACGCAATTAATCTACAACTCCTAACATTTAATATAGCTTAACATACAATCTCCTACACATTAAAAATTATAAAGGAAGGATTGTGTGGCAAATAGACATCGTCATAAAATTATTGGCGCAATATCAATGTCCTTAATAAATAAATAAATACGTGCTTACACACACAAGAATACACCAGACTTGTATAGTATGTATACGATACATCAAACTTCGAGACTGAGACCGAGACAGAGACAGTGGGGACCGAGACCGAGACAACAAAAAACCTATCTCGAGACTTCTCGAGACCGAGACAGTGTACAGAGACAATCCAAGTCTGGCATAAGCACACATATATTTATATGTATAGATATATTATAAATATATAATCGAGACTCTAAATCGCTAAAGGCGCTACATGAAATTGAAGGTTGTTGTGTGTTGGGGATAGCCGACGTTGATTGCCATGCAGACCATCTCCTCGCGGACCCTCTTACAAAACGTCTACTAATAACGACACCCTCCCCCTACCGTCCACCCTTTCTCCTTTCCTTTTCTCAGATGTATTCATTAGCATCGGAACGAACATCTGGAGGCAACTAAGACCCTTGTTAAACACTGCGCATGCGCGTTCGTTGTCTCTGCATCCTTCCGTTGGCAGAACGAACGAGACTCAACTGCAGAGCTAATGACGGAAAATAACCGTAGACATTACATCGATATATATATCCATATATGCATTCTGTCCTCCTACGAGCAGGATTCAGTCGGAGGAGGAGAAGGAGGAGGAAGGAAGGGAGGAGGAAGAGGAAGTTAGGAAGAAGAGGGGTTAAAGGAGGAAGAGGAGAGGAGGAGGAGGAGGAGGAGGAGGAGGGGAGGAGGAGGAGGAGAGCAACACTCTGTCTATCTGTGACTGATATGAGAGTGAGGCTTCAGTAGGAGGAGGAGGAAGAGGAAGAAAAAAGGAGGAAGAGTAGGACGGGAGGACGAGGAGGTGGAGGAAGAGGAGGAGGAGGAGTAGATGGAAGAGGAGGAGGAAGAAGAGGAGGAAGGGAGGAGGAGGAGTAGGACGGAAGGAGGGGAGGACGAAGAGGTGGAGGAGGAGGAGGAGGAGGAGGAGAAGGGGGAGGAGACGAACACTCGGTCTATCTGTGACTGATATGAGAGTGAGGCTTCAGTAGGAGGAGGAGGAAGAGGAAGAAAAAAGGAGGAAGAGTAGGACGGGAGGAGGAGAGGTGGAGGAAGAGGAGGAGGAGGAGTAGATGGAAGAGGAGGAAGGGAGGAGGAGGAGGAAGAAGAGGAGGAAGGGAGGAGGAAGAGGAGGACGGAAGGAGGGGAGGACGAAGAGGTGGTGGAGGAGTAGGACGGAAGGAGGGAGGACGAAGAGGTGGAGGAGGAGGACGAGGAGGAGGAGGAGGAGGAGGAGGAGGAGACGAACACTCGGTCTATCTGTGACTGATATGAGAGTGAGGATTTGGAGAGGGTTGGTGGTGATGGTAGTTACTGGAGAAAAATACACCGGATGCAGATCAGATGAACAGCTGGTTTCCGATGCAAAGCCTCGTCTGCCAAAAGCCCTAAAGAGCGAAAAGATGTCGGGAGAATATTTATATAGCGCCGACGTAGAAACGACGTAATATGTCGGGAGAACACAGTTGGACATCGATACTCAGGGACAGCGAGAGAGAGAGACAGACGTTGCTTTATCTGTCTGTTGTCAAATCGAAACGAGGCATCTAAGACGATTGCAAACGCAGAGCTCGATCGAATCCCATGAAAGACGGCTTAGAGGAAGAGAGAGGAAAGGCACTTAGGCGTAACATGAGACGGAGCTGCATCGCTGGCACTCTGCCAATTCACAGTTGACATCTCGGTTCTTACCTAGTACTCAGCAGCCCACCTGTTCATCATCTCAGCGACCACCTGCTGTGACCGACGTTTTGCAGATTATACACTCATCGACGGAAGCCAACGTCGCGAGAGACAGCCATGCGTTGGATCTTTGCATTCGCGCACAAAGCGGAATAATTTGATAATGACGTTTTCTTGGAAGTTCTTGATATGAAAACTGTCGACTTCTTACTCGGTCGTGCTGTCCGGGTCCATGTCACAATAAATCAGACTTTGCTGATTATAAAGACTTTGCTGACACTTATCTCCGACATCTTTTCGCAGATTGTTCGTTTTGTTATTGCAGACGATATATATATATACATCTGATGACAAGGAATGAGTATGCTGGGTCTAACTCAAGAAGTGTGCTCAACCGTTAGTACTTTGTGATATTCCAGCAAGCCCTATATATCAGGAACCACATACATGCATACATGAATACATGCATAGACACATGCATTAATACACGCATACATACATAGAAACATACCTACATAAATATCGTATTGTATCTATATATTTATATAGCGCCTCTCTCAGAATAACAATTCAGAGAATAGTTTTTTTCAGCACGAAAACTCCGGGGGAAAATAAACGTCTTTTAAGAATGAGAGACCAAAGAGGAAAAGCCAGTCATTAGTTTAGCCCTTAGTGAAGGGGAAGGTCATTCCAAATAGAGGGACCAACCACAGCATATACGCACATACTCACCTACATACGTACATGCTCACATCGTAGACATACATACATACATGTACATACCTACCCGCATACATACATACATACATACGAACAAACAAACTGACACACATACATACTGGTAGTCTGGTATACACATGCACACATACATGCATGCATACATAGCCTACATACATAGATACATACATACATAGAGATATACGCCTTGTCCAGAACTTTGGAATTCGCCTGTTACCGGATCTGATGCGTGGTTTTGAGAAACAGAAACGAACATTTCCCCAACGTCCCACTAACTGTGATCTAACTCTAAAGAGCAGCGGAACCGGTCAAAAACGCTGTTTACATGGATTGCATCTGTTATGTCTAGGTCGAAAACGACGATGCGAAAAACATGGCACAGCATAAAGCCTGCTTTAAAGGCGGAACAGAATCCGAATGGATGGAGCGCTCACTGTATAAGGCCCTTAAGCAATTCATTTACTCACAATTATTGCTCAATGTAAACTATGTTATGTCATAAAATTATGGTGGTATATATGTGCACTTCTGAACTTTGGAAGCAAATGCAGTTGTATTGTAATGCATTTAAAGGTGGTTCAAACGACTTCGATCTGTGGCAGAACTACTGTAACGTTCATTCAGCAGAATCCAGTGTCACTTGCCTTTCTTGCCTGACTCATCTAAGCTGCATGGTAAAGAAACCATTCCACATGGAGTTAACACTCATGCACTGAAAATGTTTGCAGAGAACGCTGCGCTACGCTTAAACAATTTTCTATGGTCTCTGATCACCTTGCTTGTTGCTGTTTCAAAAGTCTCTGTTAGTGATAACCTTGCTTAATTCCATTTGCCGTTGCTTCTTAACATTTCCAACGCTGTCTGTATGCATGTTTTCAAACAATCTGCATTGCTCCAGCTTCCTTTCACAAGGTCCATTTTTGTAGTGGTAGTGGTGGTGATGGTGTTGTTGTTGTTGTTGTTGTTGTTGTTGTTGGTGATGGTGGTGGTGGTGGTGGTGGTGGTGGTGGTGGTGGTGGTGGTGGTTGAGGTGGTGGAGGAAGAAGAGGAGGAGGAGGAGGAGGAAGAAGAAGAAGAAGAAGAAGAAGAATAAGAAGAGGAGGAGGAGAAAGAAGAAGGAGGAGAAAGAAGAAGAGGAGGAAGAAGAAGAAGAGGAAGAAGAAGAAGAAGAAGATGAAGAAGAGAGAGGAGGAGGAGGAGGAAGAAGAAGAAGAAGAAGTTGAAAAAGTAAGAAGACGAAGAAGAAGAAGAAGAAGAAGAAGAAAGAGAGAGATAAGGAGGAGAAGGAAGAAGAAGAAGAGGGATGATGATGAGGGGGAAGGTGGAGCATCGTTCCCAGTCCTTCCTTGCGTTGCCTCTCGCTGTTCACTTGGCGTGAGTATTTAATTGTCGAAACCGAGCAGAGCTGACTGAAGCGCGTCTCCTTTTCTGGTTCGCTGTAATTACGTCCTAATGAAACGTGCATTGTGATCACCGTCCCCGCTGATATTAACGGCGCCACGTCCAGCTCCCCTTCTCCACCGCTTGCACCACCGCTGCTGCTGCTGCTGCGGTTGCCCGGCCGACGTCATCAGACGTTAATGGATGCTTTCGTTGTTACTAATTCTGCGTCTGTGAACAAATGCAATTAATTAGCATTCGTTAATGGAAGGGACGCGACATCCCATCAGTCGTCTCCGGCTCCTCTCCTCTTGCAACGTCCCTCCGCCGGTGGCGGCGTGGGCTGCCTCCATTCATCCCTGATGCGGTCTTTCCATCGTCCGTCTGTTCCAGCGATGACCGTTCGCTGGCTTTTCGTCGATGCAACACCGAGATTACCATTACGATTATGATTGCGACGATTGTTATGAATCTTCCGCGGACGATGAAATGCCAGTCGAACCGAGGAGGACAAGGAAGAGGATGAGAAGTAGGAGAAGTTAGATGAGGAGGAGAAGGAAGAGAGATGAGAAGTAGGAGAAGTTAGATGAGCAGGAGAAGGAAGAGAGATGAGAAGTAGGAGAAGTTAGATGAGCTGGAGAAGGAAGAGAGATTAGATGTAGGAAAAGGAAGATGAGGAGGTACTGGGAGAGAGATTAGATGCAGGAAAAGCAAGATGAGGAGGAACAGGGAGAGAGATGAGAAGTAGGAGAAGTTAGATGAGGAGGAACAGGGAGAGAGATGAGAAGTAGGAGAAGTTAGATGAGGAGGAACAGGGAGAGAGATGAGATGCAGGAAAAGCAAGATGAGGAGGAACAGGGAGAGAGATTAGATGCAGGAAAAGCAAGATGAAGAGGTACTGGGAGAGAGATTAGATGCAGGAAAAGCAAGATGAGGAGGAACAGGGAGAGAGATGAGAAGTAGGAGAAGTTAGATGAGGAGGAACAGGGAGAGAGATGAGAAGTAGGAGAAGTTAGATGAGGAGGAACAGGGAGAGAGATGAGAAGTAGGAGAAGTTAGATGAGGAGGAACAGGGAGAGAGATGAGAAGTGGGATAAATGAGATGAGGAGGAGCAGGAAGAGGAGGAGTCGCAGTAGAATGGAGAGAAAAGGAGGGATTGATGAGCAAGATGAGATGGAGCAAGAGGAAGAGCAGACAGAAAAAGGGGAAGATGACCAGAAAGAGGCGGAAAAGGAGAAGAAGGAGAAGGTGACTAAATGCGATGGATACCTGAAGGAAAATAGCTTAAATGCAGAGGTAATCACGGAATATGAGACGCAGCGAGGTCTAGCGCTCTTTGTCAGTCTGTCTCCGTCTGTCTGACTGTCTATCTGTCCGTCTGTCTCTGCAGATCGTTTGCAAAATCTCTATCTCTGTGTGATTTTGCGGAGGCCGCGGTCTTTTTGTCTCTGTGACTTCCGTCAATGTCCGTTATTTCGTCTGTCCTTTTTTCAGTCGGAAACTTTGAGACTGGTCCATTTCCAGGACAGACAGCTGTCACACGACTTCACGTGTGATGTCTCAACGATGTCTGCTGTCGTTTCACAACACTTTGATAAATGTCCCTGTCTATTTGAAGAATGATTGTCTATTTCATGTTTTAAGCGTATTGTTTTGTAACAAGAAGGATAGACATTTCTCGTCTTATGATCTGTAGGTAAATTAATAACCTGAAGACGTGTGATGTGCTAAACTTTAATAGTCTCAGTGTCATTTGCCTTTCCTTTTAAAATATTCACATTTTTGCATCATTTTTTTCTAAAGTTAAACATGACGTTGGTCTAATATTAAAGTCGTGTTTAAATATGGTTTAGACGACTCACCATCCTCGATAGGTTGGGCTGCCGCATCCTGCTCCCTTATCTGATGAGAACACTAAGCCTGTATTAGATAGCATCGTGACAGATTGCCAATGCGTTTGACAAGCAGTCAAATTTGCACATGAATTTTAAAAAATTGGCAGTTTTGCGAAGCGGAAACGTATGTTCAGTAATAAAAATACAAATTTTAATAAAAGAAATACATAAAACAAAAAATTAATCGCAATATACTTTCTTTACCTAACCACTGGAAAAATTTACTATTTTTCTGTTTAAAAAGATTTTAAGCAAAGGAAACATGTAATTTGACAGCCATGGCACTTGCTTGCTATTTGGCCCACTTACAGACTTATTCTCTGAGCAGTGTATCGTCAGAGGAACTGCAAGACGATCAGTTGCCATTTCTTCGTTGCGTCCATGATTCAAAAGTGGACGCCTCATGCTCTATGACCTTCATTAGCAAGTCACGCAACCTGCAAGGCAGATGTTTCCATGAGAACTAGCGTAGTCGCATCTGTTGTAGGCTACATATCAGCATGCAGACAGCAGACGATAGACGATAGACGAGGAATGCAACCAATATGGAATGAAATACTTCATTCTTGCGTGAATGCATCATCAGAAACAAACTTTTTAAGACGAAGATCTTTTAGTAAAGGACTGGCTGTAATATGGAGCATAATTATCAACCCATTGAAAGGTTACTGAAGGTGATTAAGCAATAAGCATATGTTGTAAAAGCCACCAGTGGTGTCTGGCAATGGTTGGCCTGGACTATAATTGCTCTCACTCACACTATTCTGACCCATAATATATTTCCCATTGCTCCTACTACTGCTTACTAGTAATCAAGTACTGCAAGAACAAAACCTGCTACACAATTTGTGAGCATTTTCTTGCCAGTTTAGAAATTATTACGCAGGATAGGATTTCATCGGAGTCAACATCATCTGGAAAATGAAGGAACTTCCTCGAACCTCTAGAGCTCATTAATATAGCACTATCTGTCTTAGTATATACATTTTGGAAGGTAATGTAAATTAACTTAGGTTTACATAGCAGTGAGCATTCGTATATTAGTCTTAAGATTATGACAACTGAATCTAGGCCTGCATTAACCAGTAACCCACTGACCGTGAAAGGTATGCCAGTAATAGAAGCAGCAGGCCATGGCGCCTACAGAGTTAGGATCTGAAAGACGAGGACATGTGATGACAATGTCTTGATGAAGAATTATTACTAATTATTACTCTAGTCCACCATAGACTTCTAAAGAGCGCCGGTCTTCATAGGCAAGAATACCGTATCGTTCGAGGAAGATAATAGATGAACCACAGATGGTATGTTCCAGAGTCTTTTGGGAAGGTTCCGCCCTCACTTGAAGGGACTAGTTTCTAGGTTAGTATAAGTAGGTAAGGTTTGACTGAGGCTATACGGTACCTTCCAGTGGCCTATGTAATGTCAATCTAGGGATCCAAGGTAAACAGGTCCTATACAGTTTGACTGACCAATCACGATTATACCTTTACCAAGCGCTTCCGGTTACCTAGATTAAGTAGGCCTAAGTCAGTATAGGAGAGTCGAAGAGCAGTCGGGTACTTTATTGATCAGTGGCACGGTCAGAAAAGCCAACAGCTTAGACTGTTCATTTTGTATAGATATGTAGTGTCTAGTGTTCAGCAGACACTAGACGTCCGTCTTAAGAAATCTAGAATCTTCTTTTAGTTGTGCAGTCATCGTAGCTATCTCATCATCGTTAGAGTGGGTCGAGCAATCGTGTGCAATTAAACTGTTTACTCGTCAAGAGATATTATCAGAGAGTGCAATAAAGAAATGCATACAGAGGAATCCGAGTTCATAGATGGGCAAAGAAGGACCTATCTTCTGATATTGAGATACATTGGATCAGTGTTTGCTATTATTCTCCTTCTGTTTGTTATTGCCGTTTCTCTGGCGTTGTTATTGCTGTTGCGCTCGTTGTTGCATTTATATAATGCAACGTAAGAAGCGAATTTGAACGTCAGAAGCGAAGGTGAATGACCACGACGTATCAATCAGTAGCGCTAAGCTATTGTGGATGAAGGACTTGCTCGAGTTTCTTACGCAGTGATCCTCCTCTAACAGTCTTACTGATCAAAGATTCCCGTCACAAGACGATCACTCAACCAAACGCCCATCGTCGTGGGTGTATTTAGGGGAGTGGCTTACAGGTTCAACCCCACTCCCAAATAAATTGCCGACATTTTTTCTATGCAATTATACTCGAAATGCAAAAAACTTAACTTTTTCGACCATTTCCAATGGAAAACCCCCGAAAACTTAAAACTCCCTCCGAAATTTTTTCCTGGCTACGCCCCTGCCCATCGTGCTGTTAGCCGATTTTATAGACCCACTTGCTAAATGGTAGGCACATATGCTGTACATGCCTACCACACACTGCACAGTAGGTAGGCTACGCTGTCGAGTGTTATGCTACGACATACTACACCGCATAGCTCATAGCACATTTCCAGAGAGGGATTGTTCTGTTGATGTGTAATTGTGGACCAATTCAGTCGACCAATTGGACATAACTGGTGAACTCTTAACAACAGCTATTTCCTGTGTCGCTTTTCAAAAGCATTATCTCAGCTTGAAGTTAATTTACATCATCAACAGCAGCAGCAACAACAGAACTTAAATCAGTCTATTGATGGCGACTGTTAGAAAGGTTTCTGTCATGCGTCGGCTTCAACAACAGGTTCGTTCCTCAATCTGAATCCAAACACCTGGGTCCATCTTAGGCTCAGGGTCTGCCCGTCTCTATCCGCCTGTTTGTCAGTTTATCACTGTTTCTCTGTCTTTCGTCTGTTTGTCTGCCTGCCTAGGTGCGTGTCTTCGTCCGCTTGGAATGCTTACTTGAAGCCAACCTGGAAAGATGGAACTGATTGTAATTCACACGTAGGTCTCAAAAGAAGAAGGGAGGCAAAGAAGACCGAAAGTCCCAAGTTCGTTAGAGCTGGGATTGGATTGAGTTTCATTCACGAAGCAGATGTTTTTACGTTGCCTTATAAACTCCGCTATCAGTTGCTCGGGTCCGGCTGCAGTCTGAACTAGATCCACAGAAGACATGCTATACGCAGGGTCATAATATGGCCTTGCGTATATTATAAGCTGTAAGAAGTGGCGAATCCAACACGCAATCAGACAAAATATGCAAAGTCAATGTGCCCAGCAGACAAACACTGCATCTTGTTTGACCACGATGAAAGACAGCACCAACTATCAGACAGTAGCAGACTGTCCCATTTTGCTTCACTTGTCAGACAAATTGTGTCCGTGTGCAGCGCTTTAGCGCAACTGTCGTGTTTGTTTTAATCAGAGATTATCTTTTAACGAAGTCTTTATGAAGCGATCAGTCTCACTTTGTTGTCTCGGGTGATTCGAGCGATGACTTGAAAGGGAAGAAGCACAGTCCGCAGAAATCATCTGCTCATCAGAATTGCAATTAGGAACAGAAGACGCAGAGTATTTGTTAACTTATTAAACGGAATGGATTTCCACATGCACAGAATAACAGCACGAGTGTCGTGCCTGACGACGAACGAGAGCACGAGCTTCATGTTACGTCCGTTTTGAGTGTGTGTGTGTGTGTGTGTGTGTGTGTGTGCGCGCGTGTGTGTGTGTGTGTGTGTGTGTGTGTGTGTGTGTGTGTTGACGACGATCAGTCCGCTTCTCGGCATCAAGTGGAGCAAGTGGAGCGACGGTTGTCGTCTGAGCGACGTTTGCTTGCCAAGAGAGAGAGAGACAGATACAGAGACAGAGACAGACAGACAGACAGAGACAGACAGACAGGTAGACAGAGACACAGACAGACACAGACAGAGACAGACAGAGACGGAGGGACGGAGAGACGGAGGTTCGGAGGGAGGGAGGGAGGAAAGGGACGGAGGTTTGGAGGGAGGGAGGGAGGGAGCGAGGAGTGTCCATCGCGAACCGTCAGTCAGGTCTTCGACGTCTGTGATCAAACGCATAATGGCATCCGATGACATTAAACTCTGCGTATAAATTTACACATTTACAGCAATCAACAACAGGTTCATTGACATAAACATAGGCCATCGAGTACATGCACTAAGACAGGGGCAACCAATTGCAATCAACAGATTCAGTAGCATAACAACAATGGATCAAATGGAGAAAGAGATAACTGGTGATCATTTAGAGCAACTTTATAATATAGACACTTCTAACCGGAGCGAAATCTTTTGCGTTTTCCACCAGACTGTTTGGCTCCAATTAATGTTTTCTGTATTATGGTCTGATGTTAAGTTAGAACATCACGAAACGGCATTGTGGGAATCAAAGCGCCCAATCATCGCTGCTAATGAATTCACTTGTAAATTATCTTGCCTAAATGTTTCGATGTTTGTGTTAGAGCGCCTTTAAGAATATCTGTTAATATTCTTACAGAATTTCTGTTGCAGTTCCTCAAGTGGTCACATGATATTCAACGAAGTATTTACTGTGTGTTTTCCCAATACACGATTGTCGTAAGACTCATAAGGTGCATTGAGGTCTCAAATGGCTTGCTGGTGTCATCCTTGAAGCCTGTAATCATGATGATGGCAGAAAGTTGCGCGAGACTGGTCGAGTGTTCAATTGCCACTCTGTATTGATGTGTTGGTAGAGGAGCAAATTAATACTTTGAATCATCTGTTCTTCATTTATGACATACTAATAATGCATAGTCTTGTGACCTTACCTTGACCTATCGGTCCCGAATGTCGCACGTTCCGGTTGAACAAAGGAAGTAAGTTGAAAGCGGTGTTTCTGGTTGAGCGCCATTTTCCCCAAACAGGTTATAACCGGAAGTGTTCCAGTGATCTTTCATGGCTTCCCTAACAGAAATTATCTTTCCGCTCATGACATTCGTCATGCACGGACAATAACAGCCACATTCGATGGGCTCACCGCAGACCTGCATGCTGCTCCGGTTTTTTATTCAGTCAGATTCCCCTTCTACGAATGTTCTTGCTAATAAAGCAGACACTTCACTCTTTAAAGCCGTTCTCTTAAATGAGAATCATTCACTCAGATGCCTTTTTCCTAACCAACATTTTACGCCCTATTTTCTTAGGGTCAGACCACATAACTTTAACCTTCCTGACAAGGACTCACAAAATTTTATATCTCGTATGTTATTCCTGAACTCTTACTAAGCTATTATTACTTCATACTATAATATCTAGATGTATTTTTTTCTATGTACACCTACAGTGTTATGTCTGTTGTTAACACAATAAACGAATATATGATGATCTGGTCATTCTGGTGGCCTTCTATATGGACCCAGTTGGGGCCGTACAAACGTGGATGTCAGAAAAAGCTGCTTCTTTATCTACGATTACAGGATCCAGAGTTCGCCAAAGAATACGTGCGCAATAACACTGCTTTTTGGATCGGAACAAATCAGAGTCGCCATTTGAGAAAATTATGTCAGGACATATACTATCAGCCGGCCAATACCATACGGACCGCGGTCACAGACGTGCGCACACACAGAGAGAGAGACAGAGAGAGAGACAGACAGACAGACAGACAGAGACCCACACACAAACACGCACAGAGAGAGACACACACACAGAGACAGAGAAAGAGAGAGACACACACACACTCGTGGAGACAGATCGCTAAAAGCAACAGATTTTGACTGCTCTGCTTGAGCGACGTCAATATTTGCCGTTCGGTAAACGCGTCTCCTCCGTCGGCGGTGGGGAGTCTCAGGGACGGGGGACGGGGGACTGCGGTGGCAGCGGTGGACGACTTCTGACTCGTGTTCAGCCGAGTCCGTTGTGTTTCTGTTGCCAAGCGGACAGTCAGACACGAACATTTGCCATCGATCTTCTGGCTCCACGGGCGGCGCCACCGTCGCGGCCTCAGCCGCAGCCACCGTCGCAGCCGTCGCTTGTACGTCGTCGTTGCTTCAGCATACTCAAGTGTATGTCACCGGCGAGAAATCATTCCGACGGCGATTGCAAAGCTCCTCCATATTACGCTGTCGCCATTATATAGACACACAAGTGCCCGACTCCACTTTCCATAACGCTGACTTGATTATCTTTTAGTTCAGGACAGCCCGAATATTGCCCGTTACAAGTCCACAGCATTGGGTAGAAACCACGCGTCATATGGGTTTCGAAATTGTAGGACGATTTGACGACACAACCTATCCCACATTATTAAGGAAAGGGTGGAGACTTTACAGTCTGAGATGGCAGCAGGTGTTAGCTTTTCTAACCCACCTAATGGATCATCATCGACAATCAAACGCAAAACGAAGTGGTCGAAAACCAACAGCATGGCAGGGGCAGTCTCCTCAAAATTGGAGGAAAGTAACATTCGTGCAGCAGTTCGCATCCTCCGCTCCAACGAGTATCCTGTTCAAGGCGATTCAGAATCCTTGGAGGAACTGCGCAAGAAGCATCCTCCTCCACGTGTCTGAACCAACACATCCACCATCAAACTCATCGGCCTTCAAGACAACCGAGGGCGATGTGATGTGCATGGCTCATTCCTTCCCTGCTGGGTCAGCCTGATGGAATACGCCTCAAAACATGATCGACCTTATGACCTGTAGGGAGGTTGGGATAGCCCTCCATTCATTGCTGACCAATCCAACAAACATCATGTTGGCGGGAAGCTGCCCAGATACCATTGCACCCTTTTTGTTTGGGGGAACCCTGTTTGCATTGAGAAAGAAATCTCGGTTTTCCGTCCTATTGCAACTGGTTACTACTGGCGTCGTCTGGCTTCTAAATGCGCAAATGCACAAGCTCTCACTGGGCGGATCAACCAAGAACTCGCGACCCGCGCGATTGATGGACCCAGAGTCTCGACTGCATGCAATAGGCACGAATTCATGAGAGGCAGGGAGCGTGGCGTACTTGTTGCACTTCCGATCCGCAGCATGTTCCGCAGCCCCTCCGGGTACCGATGACGACAGGTGGACATAGGAGGCCGCACATGTATGGATGGCTGTGAAGTCCCAGGCGATGTATTTGCCTCTGGCCCATGGGACGAGGGTGGCCCGTCCTGTCTTTTGCCATCCGGTCTGATCAGGCCCGGCCGTTCTTTCGAGCTGGGAATATCCGCCTTCACGAGTGCCCTCCACATGAAGTCGTTGACCGTAAAGTGCCGGGCTGTTCTTCCTGTCGATCGCCTGCAAACCAACCCGTGGTGACCTCTTGTGTCGGAGGTCTCTCCGCATTGACGCTGGTGCGGGCATACAGATCCAGCCCTAGACGCAGTCCAACGGCCACCCGGTTTATTATTATAATTTATCATTATTATTATTATTATTATTATTATTATTATTAACAATAATATTATTAATAATAATAATATAATAATAATATTATTATTATTGTTGTTATTGTTATTATTATTATTATTATTATTATTATTATTATTATTATTGTTATTATTATTATTATTGTTGTTGTTGTTGTTGTTGTTGTTATTATTATTATTATTATTATTATTATTATTATTATTGCTATTATTATTACAATAATAGTAACATTATTATTGATAAATTTTCTTCTTTTCCTACATTTCCTCCACATCACCATCGTTTGCATCATCATCAGCTGTCGACTGGAATCCGTTCGCCGGTTCCACGTGTGTGCTGGGCCAGCCACTGGTGGCTCTTTCACCTTTCTGTGCATTGTTTTGCTAACTGATGTAATAAATTATATTCGTTCGTAATGACATTTAACATCATATAGGCTAACACAGAGAACGCCTCTAAGTAGATATCTCGAAGGAACTCTAAATATAATTATAAATGTTCAATTACATTATATACATTGTAATCATGTGGATAGTATTAACGCGAACGCAGTACTATAAACAAAACAGATGAGACTGCGATGCATAGATAGATAGAGAGAGGTCTGTGACTAGAGAGGAGACGATGGACAGATTGAAAGGCGTTCAGTCCATGCACTGGTGGGTTACTTTTCTCTCGTTGATCGATTCGTAAAGAGGCGTCAATGGAACCGACTACGGCATCAGGCGACCTCATCTTCCCTGCAGAAACCGATGGGGGTCCTCGCCATTGTTCGGCTCTCAACGGGGGTCAGACTGCGAGGGTAAACAATCCCCCGTTGACGTCTGCTATCACTCGTCGATCGTCTGCCTCCCTTTTGTCTAAGTCCCCTCCGTTCTGGTTCATTGCCCACCGACAGAAAACGCCGTCCGTCGAATTTCCTGACGCTGTGTTTCCGGAACCTTTGTACAAACAATATTTGCAGTAGGGCCTACAGTGCTTTAGCTGCGTCTAACAATCACATTCAAATCCATCAATCGAACACTTTTTTGCCTCGTATATATAGGCCAAAACGTCGTCTAGTAGGCCTAAAATCGTCAGTAAGCTTAACTACTCTCGATATCTGTCGTAGATTGTAGGCCTGCTACACGATGTAAACTTGGCAATCTTTTTAGAAATCTTTTCCGACCACAATCATGTCTAAATGCAGCTGCCAGGCTAATTGCCCGCTTTCCCCGTTTCACTCACATTTTTATATCTTTAAAAAATTTCTTTATTGGTCCGTTTGTAACAAGCATATACAGACATATCCAATCAGACGGATTGTAATTATCAACTGTAATTATCTCTCCAAATAATTGGCCAGAATACATTTGTATTCTGGCCAATTATTGGTGGAGATAATAATTGCAGCTTTTCTTATTCCGACATAAAATCTCGTCAAGGCGTTATCTAGAGTTAACTAGAGTGAAGAAGTGAGAAGATTTTCCCCTCTCCACGTTGGCTCCTTGCTTCTTTCCCTCTCCCTCCACTGATAAAGTTTTATTTGCTAGATACTATCTCCAGTGGATAATACATGATACACCAGTGTATATGATTTCATATGATTTCATATTCATGCATTCATACGTTCAGCGCATTTATAGAGCACCAATCCAAGATGCAGTGTACTTACAGCTGCTAGCCTCGCAAGCTTGGCTAAAGTAAACAGCTTTCAAGCGTTTGTAGAAGGTATACTATTGCGACGCTGACGCCATCTGACCACCATTCGCCCTGATGAAAGAACGTGGAGATACGGTTGCCGGGTCCAAGGACGTGGTTGGTCGGGTTCAAATCCAGACTACTATCGTATCCTTTACCATCCCATTTTTTCCAAGGGCGGGTAAAGGGCTCGGCCATTGATTGACTAATTTGTTTATATAGCTCCAACTTTATAGGGACCCTTCTATAAATTTCCCTATGACCTGTATTTACATTCACAAGATGGTGTCGATGGCTTCCAATTTTGGTGCATCAGTCCTCGCTGACTCACTTAGGCCCTTTTTCCTCTCAGCGGGATTAACACTTAGGCTACACTCCCCACAAGCGCAATAGAAGTGAGCTCTATACCACTAGAGTTGGATCCAATTATAGACTCGATAGCTTCTCTTGCAAAGACAATCGCTGCCACGTTGAGTTCAAGGCGAAAGATTGATTTTCTTGATAGCTTAGTATTTGATTCAACTTATCGGAAAGTTTGATTCTATCACCACAAGGATCAATGAATTCGGCCATCTTTTGCACCGATAAAAAGTCCGATATCCAATAATTTCAGTGTCCCTCTTCTTCAACAGTTTTCGGAAGATAATCGAAGGATTTCCTCCCAACAAAAGTTCAGTGCGATGTTGGTCAACCTAACTCTTTCTTCTTATCGCTCATTTCCTTTTAAACTACATTTAAAGGCTCAATCTGATCAATTTCTAGCGTTTACAGCAAGAATTTCTTTAGAGAAAATCTCTTCGTCTTCTAACTGGCAGCAACAGGTTTCAGACGACTAACTCAATTGGCGCCCTTTCCTTCCGCATCACTGGCTTATATAGAGTATTTTTCCAGGAATAATGGGTTACTTAGACTACGCGCCAGAAAGTTCGCGCTGCCCTGCATCCAATCAGATCAGACTAAACTCCCACGCTAAGTTTCTATTGGTCCAATGGACTCCCGCCAAAGGCAAACCCCGCGAAGATTTTCACGCCATGCGGCTATAGACATATCTATAGAACCCGCTAAATTTAGCCCACTAGAAATTTATGTTGCGTTACCTCAGGTTCGCAACAATACACCCGGCGTCCATGGTTAAGAGAACACGTAGCTGGAAAGGCAGGCTTTGCAAAGGCGGATCGACCAACTTACTAGAAAGGCCCGACACTGCATTGCTAATGTGCTACAGAGCTCACCTCAAGCCATAAAAAGACGATTTCAGTTGACAGCCAAATCTGAACTGGGCAAAAGGTTCCCATAGCTAGCTGGAACATATCCTAATTGGGGCATCGCCAGACCCACATTGAAATCGTAATAGATCCAATGAGCTGCTGACTAGACATCCAAATGCAGTGGACAGTACGCACATAGGCCGCCTAAATATGCGAGACGTGATAAAAATTTCGAAATGCCACAAACAAACCTAGCGGTTTGCAACTTTGCATTAAGCGTTCAGGCTGCCCAATGCGCCCCAAAGTTGCATAGCCTAAAGAGACTGCACATCGAGTTGAAATTGCTGTTCCTTTTGCAAATAGATGGATAATTCAATGCCGTTAACAACCGTGCCACTGTCAGGCTACTTCAAAAACAAAGCCTAAATGGTAACTTAGGCCCTACCCGTGGCGAAAGGTTTTTAGAACACCCTTGATCTTTTACCTTGTTACCTTGTGCTGTCAGTTCGTTGAACCCTGGCGACCGTCATGATCAAGTTCCTCCATTTTCTTCTGTCCGCCGTCGCATCTCTCAGTTCTGTTACATGATCCATACGGTTTTCTTGGCATATTAACAGGGGTGGTTTGCCATTGCCTTCCCCTGGTTTTGCCTGCCGTGCCCGTTCGTTCTCCTACCAAAATTTGGGAGGATACTAACAGTCTGCACCACATGAAGGTGGGCACGGAGGACTTTGATTCATCAGCCCAGGTCGGTTCCGAGTCTACGATCCAAGGATACGTCGACCGGATCTCCTCCCTGTGTTACTCTAGACAAGCTAGGCAAGCCTAAAGTGACTAATGAACCTTTGCAGACTCATCTAGACTGATCTACCTGGAGCAAATCATTAGAATCACAGTTGCATATTAAACTGTGCGTCTTCCCGTGTTTCCAGACGTCGTCTTTCAAAAGATCGAATAATTTACAGTTGTACACTGAGAAACTTTGACGAAGATGCCAGCCAACAGTATTCATCATGAAGTACTGCGAAAGACTTGATTTTCTAACATGTGGCAAGTTGCCAAAAATTCTACTCTATTCTAATCTAATGATTTATAAAATGCCCCTTATATAATGACTAGCATATCTACTCGCTACCATAGCATGTGACAGGATCATAGCCTACATTTATCATTTCGTAAGTTACATGTAGTTACCATACTTTCGAATACCTTTTATTAGACAATGCAATTAAAATGAGTCGAATGTTGAAAGAAATCTGTCTAGGCCTACTTAAGTAAGTAACGTAACATGCATTAATTGCGTGACACTGTGGGCCTGTGGCTGTCATTAGTTCAGTGCACTAGACAAACAGTAGGAGGCGAGGCTGTGAGTTTAAACCAGTGCTACCTCTTTAGCAATTACAGGAATAATAATACTTAGTAGACAGTAATACCTGTTTACGACACGCGAACGCAATACATTGACTATACTATAGGAATCAACAATCTACGTGTAGGGCCTATACAGCATTACTTAATCTGTTTAGGAGCTCATCCGTCCGCTCCTTTAGCACGTTCTAACTTGAATTTTGCATTATGCATACCACACTTTAAAGCACTAATGATGAAGAATTATTCCTCCAAGTTCATCGGGCCAGGATTGCAGCATCATTGAAAAGCATTAGGCCCTAAGCACACCAATCGCCTATACTATCTTAAACATGGGCGTATTTATGGGTGGTTTTACGGGTTCACCCTCCCCCCCATAAATGCTGTCAAAAACTAAAAATGTAGAAAAATACGACAATTTCCAATGGAACCCCCTCTGAAAAATTAATATTCCTCCGAAATTTTGTTCTGGCTACGCCCATGATCTTAAATGTGATTTACACTTTTAGTCCGACTATAAGGCATGCAGGCAGTACGATCTCCTTAGCAATGTTGTTGATATCGATTTATCATCTAATTGATCGGTAAGCCATTCTGCTAAAAGCTTATGAATTTTAAGAAGATTGTTCTCCAGTATTGTCCAGTGTAGAAAAGCACTTGACCGAGCAATGACTCTTGCGACAGTGATTCATAAATAAACCGGATTAACCTAATTCTACGGTTTATAGCAAAAGTCGGTAAGTACCACTAGCTTAGCAGCAATCGCTTAACAGCCGTAGCTTAGCAATAATCGCTAAGCAGTCGCTTCCATTATAGTCTGCAGGTACCGGCATTGTGGTCTTTGGTCTTTGTACAGCTGCAGCGCCGGCGACTATGAAAGAACTTCGAAACCGCGAGTTAATCACGAAAGGTTTGCGCTCTCGGGTCTGTCTGTGTGTGTTTCAACACAAAGGCCTCAACCAACGATCTATAATACTTCAGTCCCAATTATCGTTTATCCTACTTGCATGCATCCAGAGGCGATGCAACCATTAGACGCCAATTTGCCACTCACGTCCTAGTTCTCGAACAGACACGCCACAAGGCACATAGGTTGCAAGATGCATTAACCATGGCACAGTCCGAGATGGCAGAACAGATGGTCTGACTGACTCAGCCACTGATACGGTGAATCACACAAGAGTTTCGACATAAAGCTACCCACTGCATGCCGATTAACAAACTGTATAAGAATTCTGCACACATAGAATCCAATTATTACGTATCAGTGAAATATAACAATAAGTATTATTAATTAATTCTCAATGAACTTTAGTTCTTTTGCCAATAGTGTCATTAGTGTCGCTGTTTTGGAGTGAAATTACTTCAATTTAATGAGTCTCATTAATGAGATTTATTCTGAACTGAAAAATCTAAATTGTTGCATATTCTGTATTTTATTCTGAAGTTTAACCACTTCGACCTAACTATAGTTAGTTAGTCAGTGAGTTAGTTAGTTATCTTGACATTTAATATAGCGCCTTCAGTTATGCCAGCGCTACCTAAATGGTGATAAATTCACTATGAACAATATACGAGTTCATCAGTAAGCCAAAGAGTGCTAAGGTAAGTAAGAAGTAGAGTTGCCACTGGTGGGCTACCGTATACAACCGACAGGGTCCCATCTAAAGATGACAATATTATTGACACAGGGTTCAGAGCCACTGGATTGCCTTCCGTGGAGTAGGCCTATGTGGATGGCCACTGAAGTTCGCATCACACTGCGACCTCAACGTCCAGCTGAATATCGTATAGATTCAGGGCTGTAAAAGGTTTTGTTCTTTTTTGTTTTTTTAAACAAGAAAACGAAAAAACACAAAATCTGGGTTTTTTAACAAATAAATTTATAAATTATAAATTCCGAAAATGGCGCTTCTTCAACTCTCTTGGCAATTGTTGTTAATTTCGTTACATGACGTTCTACGGTTCTAGGCCCTACTGTTCTAGTTAATTTCATTTATATAGGCCTATCTGATTAATTTGAACAGTAATCATGCCATTTTACTGAGTTTTATGATCCGAAATAGGAAAATCTTAAAAACAAAAAGCCACAAAAACCACAATAACCAAAAAACTTTTCATTTAAAAAAAATCTTGTTTTTTGGCACCCCTGTGTAGATGATAGAAAACATGGCGATATCTTTCGAATCACCAACATCAGGTCTGTGGAGCAAAGACATTCGTCGCCTGCAGCAGTCTACCTATTCGAATCATAATCTCTCTCTGATTGACGACGGTCGCAGTAACTGAAAAGACTCTCCTGGCTGCTGATGGACAGTCTTCTTAAGTCGGTCGTTGGATGACAGGACGACGAGCTGACGATTTTTTCGGGGAATTCGAATGAAGAGGCGAGTCGAGAACTCACCGAGCTGGTTGTTGCGTAAGCGATTCTCTGTCATCAAGCAGTAGGCCATATAATTTGTCACCTGCGTAAGTTGGATTGTTAATGGCAAGTCCTGCAATGCAATGCATGGCTCTGTGTCAAAGACGTGGTGTTTTGTCCAATGCCGGCTAAAGGTCCGAAGAGTCAGAAACGAACGCCTCTAACTTTTCCTTTGAGATAACAGCGCTATACGAAACCAAATCTTATTCACGAAGGTCAGTTAACTGGCTAGAGAAAGCCGCGTCAATTTTAACTAAATAGCCTACGGCTTTAATTTCTCTTCTCAGTTTTTCAATGCTTATAAAATTAATTCAACTATTTTATGTACGAAATATTTTGCTAATGATGATGCCATTTAGGCCTACTAGAAAAAATATCCTCTTGAATGATTACAAAATGAGTTGAAATGACACCGCATTTCTTCTCAGATAGCTTCTTCTTGCAAGTAGGCCTAGAAGCTTTTCCATTGAAAATGTTTCCTTTGCATTCTCTAGGTGGCAGCACAGTTAAAAAAGACACGTGAAACTTTGGTTTCGTCGATTCCGCGACAACTCGTCGAACGACATTTCGTATAACCATGTCGTGACACCGGTTTCGTCTGCGCAGTTACAGTCTACACGGTGTGACAACGCCGTAAATAATATTCGTTTATTAATTAAAACTGATTAGTACGCAGTAGGATTACGTGATATAGTAGATGATTACAAGTATAATAGCAGTCGAAGAAGAGGAAGCAGAAGAAGCAGATCAAAAAGGGCAAGAAGAGCAAGAAGATCAAGAAGAGCAAGAAGAGCAAGAAAAGGAGGAGGAGGAGAAGGAGGAGAAGAAGGAGGGGAGGAGGAGGAGGAGGAGGAGGAGGAGGAGGAGAAGAAGAAGAAGAAGAAGAAGAAGAAGAAGAAGAAGAAGAAGAAGAAGAAGAAGAAGAAGAAGACGAAGAAGAAGTATTCACAAGCCCGTATTTTCATGCCACAGCCGTAACTTCAAAAGCTAAGGACTTCCCTCTCGTACTACAGACACTGCTTGACTAAGGGCAGGTGCGGGAGGACTAAAAGTAAAAGGAAGCATGAGCTCAATGGAATAGAGACCAAGATAGTTTAATAGGGTAAGACAACAAGGGCGGTCCAGACAATCAAAAATGCTGCTACACGAGTTCTGTTTAGTGCTGCATATCATCATCATCATCATCATCATCATCATCATCATCATCATCATCATCATCATCATCATCATCATCATCATCATCATCATCATCATCATCATCATCATCATCTCTGGCGTGCTCCTCTCCGGAGCGTTGCCGTTTTCCACGCCAGCCGACTCTATTCTGGGCTCATCTTCACGCCGTTGGTAACCCAATGTTCTGTTGGCTCAGGCCAGCCATCAGCGTTCTTGTCCATGTGTGGCGAGGGCATCCAACAGGCATCTTCCTCCATCTTCTCCATCGGAGGGATTGAAATCATTTCTCGCAAGTCCCTGGCATGGTCTTGGTCACCTTCGCAGTGAGCGATGCTTCCAATTAGCCGGAGCACCCTTTTGAATCATTGACGTTCGGCGGTATACGTAGGCCCAGTGGCGTCTACCAATGGGGGGGTTTGGAGACCGATCTCCATCGAACTTCAAAAGTGGGGGGTTTGAGCGATTTTGGCCGAAAGTGGGGGTTTCATTTTTTCATGATATATCTTTTCTCCTGTATGATTGTGATAATATTAACCCACATTAAACCATTATCGTTGGATCGAAATTCTCTTGTTTCCATAACAGTAGCAAACGGCTTGTACAACAGAACACTTACTGCACAGCCTGCACTGCCATGGGGGGGGGGTGGACTCCAACCGTTGGAGACCCCGTTATATCAAGGCACGGACCCCGGTATACCAGGCGTCCGTGTGTCAAGGCAGCTGTACCCTTACGAGTCTACAGCCAACGGGCCAACGGCTTACGCGATATACCGGCCAAACATTTGGGGAGGGTTGAGGACCCTGAGGTTGCTGCGCTAATGACACGGCGGCCCAGACTGGCAGCGTTCTCCGCTGCAAACCTGCAATCTGCATCATGTGTATCATCACTTTGGCCGTTATCTGGCTCAGCCATCGAAATGGCTCATCTCTAGCCCTCTCTGACCTGTCCAGTCAGTGTGTGGCGGACATTTCAAATGAAAATATATGCATAGGAGTAATAATTATAGCCTACGTTGGACTCACGAATATATGAACGCGTTGAGAGTTGATTCATTTAGCCTACTTTATTTCTTCTGACTTCTGAGTGAGTATTTTTTATGAAATGATACACAATAAACAGGGACGAGGTGGTGTAGCGGTATGTTCTCTGCCTTGTAACCGGAAGGTCGCAGGTTGAATCTACCTCAAGCAAGTTGAAGCAACTGTGTAGCGACCCTGGACAAGTTGCTCACCCTTAATTGTCTGTGAGGAAGCAGGAAGGCAACGGGAAACCACCTTAATCGTATTATCCCAGGGCGGCATAAAAAACAATGGCTCTGCCTTCTGGTAGAGAACTCAGCATCATCATCATTAAATGAAAAGTCCTATTCTTATAGCAGTATAGCCACATTGCAAATAGCTAATAACAGATCTATAGATTGTGCGCAAATCATGGCCAGTGTCCTTACCAGGCACCATCGTTTGTGTAGCTAGATGGTGCATTAAAGACTTTAAACACTTAAAGTCATTCTAACTAACTAACTAGCCTATAGCCAGATTGACTCCAAACTTCAGCTTGGTATAGAAAAACCCCTAAGATGTCCTTAAATAGTTAAATACACTTATTTAGAAAATATATCTCTAAATTTGTTATTTCGCCAGCCAGAGGCCAAACGAAAAAAATTAATGTTTTAACTGTCATGTCTTAAATTCTTAAACAGCTTCAGTCCGAATGACTTCAAACTTGACCTAGATAAGGTCATAAGGAGTGAAGGGTTCCAAAGAACATGGTAACAACAGACGTAAAATTCATCCCAATGATCTATTTTATATCTTTTTGGCCCAGCCCCATGTTGTGTCAGGGTTAGAAGGATAATTTCTTGCTGACTTTCTTCACAAAGAAAAAAGTCAAGGAAAAGGATATTAAGTTTGTTGGTATTCATGCATTATCACTCTCCGTTAAAACTTTCACATTAATTTTTACCGTCTTTAAATAGCTTTAGGCAAGAGTATACGGCCTAGAGTAGGGATGCATTGCTTTTGTGAAGAATACATAATATATAATATAATTATATATAATATATATATAATATATATATCATATAATAATATATATAATATATATATAATATATATATATCATATATATAATATATATATATAAAATATATAATATATATATATAAAATATATATAATATATATATATAAAATATATATACACTGAAAGCACTGAAATTAAATTAAAGTGTCTACATAGTAATATTTAAAATAATTTTTAGTAAAAATTTTAATTTACTAAATTAGTTTTAATAGCTGAAAAAGGTCCCGGAACGCCGTTCCGGACCGTTCCGGATGAAAAAAGCACTGCACCGAAATGTGTGTTTCAGATGCCAAATTTGTGTGGGCCCAGTGGGGGGGTGGTTCTCCATTGACTACTGGGGGGGTTAGACGCCACTGCGTAGGCCTAAGCTTATATCTTCGCGTTAGATAGAATATTCTTTATTGTAGGACCAATTGCAAACCGCATTTTGGCTAACATGAAAGTTTAATGGATTGTTTCCTCTATTTCTGCATTAGACTATCAATTTTATGCAGTCTATAAATATTGCAGTGATGGGCACTAACTAATTTTTTTAGTTAAACTAGGCCTATAAACATTTTCACAATGACAGAAGCTAGCCTAAGTGAACTGTAATAATGCAGAGCGTCAATGACAATTTAAATTATAGTGTAGTATATTCGTTTATTAAGAAAAACAATCTGACAAAAACGCAGAAATGCTAACATCAGTGATAATGAATAAGTAATAATTTCACTTTCAAACTATGTAATGTGTAGCGCTGTAGGCCCTACTTTACTAATAGTCCGAGTAGGCCTACAGTTCTATAAGAAAATCATGAAGAAAGTTACAAATGCAAACGATGATGCACCATGCAATGCAGTTCACTTGACTAGAGTAATAAAACCAGTTACTCATGACAATCATTGCTGATTTTATTACTTAAACTTTCTAGCTAATAACTAACAAATATTAGTTAAACTTTAGTTAATAACTAAAATATTAGTTAAACTTTGGTTTAACTAAACTATTTTTAGTTAAACTTCTGCCTTAAGTAAAAAAATGTTTAGTTAAACTATGCAACTTTTTAGTTAACTTTTGCCCATCACTGATAAATTGTTTGTTCACGTGTTAGGCCTAGTTATTTGATGAATCATGCGCTGTGTAATGAGTGCACATCATATTTCTGAGGCACCACCGCTGGCAGGCGTCGAGCTACGTCTCCAGATCCTTGGTATATGGTCCTTGGTCCAGATCTCAGCTTCACACAAGAGAACAAGCAGTATAATTATAAGACTCGATCTTGACTTGTTATAAACGTCTTCGATTCAAGGAATAATAATAATATCTTCGTTTATTCAAACAATCCGGTTGACAAACCGCAACCGGTTACAGTGTACAATTATGCAATTGAAACAATTCACAAAAACACAAATGACAGAAGACATAAATCTTAACTACTAACAGAACAGACAGCCTGCAATACACGGCGCTAATAGCAGCCTACAAAGCATGTCCACCCTACGGGACTCGAACTCGGTACCTCTCGCTCTCTGTGCCAGATGTTATCCAATGCGCTATCGGCCCCCCCTGTTGACGGCTGCACGTCCAAACAACGACCTCTTATGCGTCCAAAACCTCTGGCACACGATAAAATGTCCTTGATTACGTATTGATCTTACAGTTCTTATTATGACGTCATATAAAGTCACGTCAAAAATTTCAACGACAATCTACTTCTAGTAGGTAGCCTAAGCTTTTGAAATCTGCCGCTAACAAATTAATAATATAAAAGTAGAAACTTTCGAAACTTGCTCAGTATTGTAGCGTTTGCCTATTCGTCGTCGATACATTTGGGCTTGAACAAATACATATTTCGTAATTCTTTATCCATTTCAAACACTTCTCACTATGGATATCTGCATCATTGACATTTTGTACCAGTTGACCTGAATCTGTTCATGTTAATGTTGCTACTAATTCAATAATGTCTTGTATAATATTTAAGATGAATTTTTTCATTTGTTTAAAAAATTGAATAAATAACTGCACGAAAATAAAAGCAGAATATTATTGTAGGTTTCTACTGAGAGAAGTTAAAAATAAGAAGTCCTGAATAAAATTGACAAGGCCAGCCAGTTTTTCCAATCCACAGTAGGTCTAACTACCAAGAGATTCAGTGTTTACAACATAGAGCAGCTAGATGTGCGGTATTTTATATCTTAAGCAGCCTTTAAAAAACCTAAAAATCTCTGATCATGTCACAAAGCATTTCTTTCAAGCGTTCATTAACAAATTTCATCGAAAATGCACTCCAAGAAAAGATGCAGGGTTTACAGTTATGTGAGAACTCAGTTATGCTGGATAAGCAAATGAGCAACACGAAAGAGAGCTGCAACAATGAACTTAAACACGAATGCAAGTATTGTAAGAAAATATTTAAGTATGCCGATGACGTAAAGAGGCACATAAGAGTCCATGCTGGAGAAAAACCATACTTTTGTCTGGTATGTCAGAAAACATTCTCATGCTCTTCAGGTCTGAAACTACACACTAGAACCCATTCTGGAGAAAAACCATTTAAATGTCATGTATGTCAAAAAAACTTTTCTCGGGTTGGCAATCTACAAACTCATGTTAGAATTCATACTGGAGAAAAACCATATCAATGCCAGTTTTGCCAGAAATCAGTCACACAACTTTCTCAGCTGCGGGTTCATGAGATAACCCATACCGGAAATAAACCACTTCAGTGCGAGGTATGTGGAAAAAGATTTGGTCAGCATACCACTCTGAAGAATCATTCTAAAATCCATACTGGAGAGAAACCATACCAATGTCAAATATGTAAACACAGGTATTCCAGATCTTCATTTCTACAAAATCACGTTAGCATACATAGGCCTACTAGAGAGAAACCATATGAATGTCAAATATGCAAGCAAACATTTTTCCAATATTCTAGTCTACACAATCATGCTGTAATCCATAGTGGACAGAAACAGTACCTTTGCCTAGGATGCCCAAAGGCTTTCTCACGCCTATTTGGCCTCCAATCTCACATGAGAGTCCATACTGGAGAGAAACCATACCAATGCCAGCTGTGTCAAAAACTATTTGCTCAGTCCAACGGTCTACAGGCTCATATGAGAATTCATACTGGCGATAAACCATACCAATGTCAGATATGTAAAAAAAAATATTCCAGATCGTCTGTCCTACAAAACCATGTCTTTAACCATACTGGACAGAAACCGTACCATTGCCAAGTATGCCCGAAAGCATTCTCAGGGCCTTCTGCTCTCAGGACTCACATTAGAATTCATACTGGAGAAAAACTGCATCAATGTCAATTATGCATGAAAGCATTTTCGACGCTTTATGCTCTCAAAACTCACATTAGAATTCATACTGGAGAAAAACTTCATCAATGCCAGTTATGCCAGAAATCGTTCTTGCAGATTTCTCATCTGCAGGTTCACATGAGAACCCAAAACAAGGAGAGACCATTTCAGTGCCATGTTTGTCAAAAAACAGTTTGTAATTCCTCCTATCTAAAAGCACATGTTAGATTACACACTGGAGAGAAACCTTACCCGTGTCAGTTATGTTCAAAATCTTTTTTACAATCTAGTCAGCTGAAAAATCACACGAAACTCCATAATGGAGAGAAACCATACGAATGCCAGATATGTAAAAATAGTTTTTCATATTCTTATTCTCTACGATCACATATGAGAACCCATACTGGAGAGAAACCATACTCATGCCAGTTATGTCCCAAAGCATTTGCATACCTTAACGATTTAAAATCGCACACAAGAACCCATACTGGAGAGAGGCCTTACCAATGCCAGCTATGTCTGAAAAAGTTTGTACAAGCTTCCCATCTAAAACGTCACGCGAGAATTCATACTGGAGAGAAACCATACGAATGTGAGTTATGCGATTTTAAAACAAATTATGCAAACAGTTTAAAGAGTCACAAAAGAACACATTATGGAGAGAAACCTTACCTCTGCCAGATGTGTCCGAAAGCATTCAAATACACCTCAGGTCTGAGATGTCACGAAAATAGCCACAGTGGAGAGAAACCTCATCTGTGTCATGTTTGTAAAAAAACATTTGCCCAATCTTCTCAACTGAAAAAGCATGTTAGAATCCATACTGGAGAAAAACCATACCAATGTCAGTTTTGCCAGAAACTATTTTCACATATTTCTGTTCTGCAAACTCACCAACGAACCCACACTGGAGAAAAACCACATGGATACAAGACGTGTAATAAAACATTTGCTCATTCCCATCTAAAAAGCCATGCTAGAATCCATACTGGAGAGAAACCCTATCTGTGCATGTTATGTCAGAAATTGTTTTCAACATCACATGATCTGAAAACTCACATGAGAGTCCATACAGGCGAAAAACCGTACAAATGCCAAATGTGTAATAAAAGATTTTCTAAATCTTCTGTTCTGCAATATCATGTTAGAAGCCACTCTGGTGAGAAACCATATCTTTGCCTGTCATGCCCAAAAGCTTTTTCCCATCCTTCTGGTCTAATGACTCACATCAGAACCCATACTGGCAAGAAGCCAGTAAGTCACAGATTTGTACGACCTTTCAGTTTACAAGGTCATGCTAGAATTGATGCTGGAGAGAAACCTTACCAATGCCAGCTATGTGAGACAAAATTTAAATATTATGGTAATCAAAAGAGGCACATGAAAATACATACTGGAGAAAAACCACACCTTTGTCAGGTATGTCAGAAAGCATTCTCAAGTTCTTCAGATGTGAGAAGACATGAAAGAACGCATGAACGCATGTTGGAGAGAAGCGATTTGTCAGGTTTGTAACAAAGGATTTGCCCATTCTTTCAATCTAAAATATGATGTAAGAAGACATAGTGGATAGAAACTACATCAGTGCCAGTTATGCCAGAAAGCATTGTTGTGTCATTATATCATGCAGATTCAGAGAAAAGCACCATACCAGAATGAAACCTTACAATGTCAGTCTTATAAAACATTATTGTCACAATCTAAATATCTTGAGGATTTTCTCAAACGCCATTGAGAAAAAGCTGTTGAGGATGAAAACTCATTTTTGGTGAGACATTATGGATGTTGAATATGTGGTGGTATGTTTGAAAGAATTTATGAGGCATTGTTACAGCCACAGATGTATTTCTACAGCTGATAATGTTTCGCACAGCAAAGCTATTTGCAAGAGAAGAAGATTCAAAATATACAGAACGATTTGATTCTCACGAAGACTGAATTGATACAGAAACTGAATATTTCAAAGAAAAGAAGATAAAAAGTGGCAAATAATGGTGGTAATACTGGAAAGTGGAAATGTAACAATCATGTATACATTCATTTCCTTTCAGTTGCATTTAATAATACCTTTTTAGTAGTTATCGCAATTTGTTCAAAAATTCACAACAGTTTCAAATAGTTACTTTCTAATTTCAATTGGTTAAGGTGAAGTCACATTTATTTTAGTGAAAATGAAAGTGGTCTGAAGTGTCCAAATATTGTTAGAAATGATGAAAAACGTGCAACACATCTGCACAAAATATTTCACATTATTGAATTAAAAAGCATATTAGAAAACGATAATATCGTGATATAAATTATCGATATCATTTTTAAATGAATGAAGAGTACTATTCAAACATAAAATACTTTGACAGGATACTGTAAAATGAGAAACTTCACATTGGAAACTGATGAAAAGAACGTCTCTGAAATATCTAAGAATGTCTCATGTGATGATCAGAGGAACGAAACAAACAGAAGTATATAAGGAGTTAATGTGTAGTAATATGCATTAAAAATATACAATTATCAGTTTTGTATTCAATGTAGAGTTCTGTTAACAAACACATAAGTTAATTTATTGGTGTAGTACCAAACTTTGGACTACTGAAGGACCTGTTGGTCATGTAGAATCGTAGATGTTTTGTGTTTTTGGAATATTTTAGTTTGGCTAGGTTACTATATGTCTAAATAGGCATTCTAATTGTTTTAAACTTTTTTTATTGTTGCACGGATGACGTTTATTGCACATAATCAAGGATCTGCTATTGCAGTTTTCGTATTGTGTTCAATGAGTGAAACTGCTACACGGTTATACTATCACGCTGTACTGTAATTGCACTTACAAAGTAATCAGAATGATAACTTCACACATAATAGTAAAAAGTATTATGAATTAAACACAGACACATGACAAACTTAAAGGCATAGTGATACACTACAAAAATGCAAGCTGGTTTATGACGAAACTGTGATCTAAGACTGTACCTTTTCCTGAATTGTGTCACATATATAACCTAATTACAGCATAGTCAGGAAATATAGAAGTAACCTGTTTAAATATGTAAACCTTACATGTAGGCCTACTTTTACTAGTTACTTCAAGACTTTGCAAAATTTTCAAGAAGGTGATCGAGTTATTGTTTTTGCAAGTCAGCGAATATTTCTAGATGTATCTAATCAAAACAGTTATACAATACAGTACAACTGTAATTTGATATTGCCCTTCTTACAAAGTTCAGAAGTGCACATAGAAGCCAGGAACCATCAAGAGCCAAAAGTAGACTGGAAGAGGTACCAGGTAAGTTAAGTTTAGAGGGCAAGATGGTCTCCATAAGAGAGTTGCGAACGTGAGGTGGTGGTGGCCCATTTTCTATCCTGTTAGAATCGGATGACTAGTAGCTTGGGGCACAATATACCATCCTGATCTCGTCGGGTATCAGTGGCTGGGATGATTAGTAAAGTTTCCATATGGAGTGACCCGCAACTGTAAATGAAGGCCGGTGTGGTGCGAGATCTTGTCGGGGATGGAGATGTGTCCGACTCCTTCCACTTCCGTTGGCAAGACAGTATCTGGCGCTATAAAAGTGCACTGAATGAGTGAATGAATGTCAGTTTTACATGAAGCATCAAATATGAACTGTAAATTTGTCACAGTGGTTGAAGCCTCAGAACCCACTAATTGCTATATTACAAATATATGCAATCCTGCTGATCATACCCACTTCACCAATTTTATTTTTGATCAAGTGCCTGTGAAATTTGTGAATAATTACCCCATCATCAATCCCAGGACCCGTATAGGACTATCTGGGTATGCAGGGAGAGAGGAAATCCACGTCGGCTCTGGGCGGCGATTGCGGATGTCCTTGGCCGCTCTACAGCCTCCACGTCTCCATCTGAGACCCCGTTCACGGCAGACGATTACCTCAACTTTATACAGGCTAAGATTGATTCTACTCGCAAATCCACGGAAAACTCCCCTCCTCCTGTCTTCTCCTCCACTGCAGCTGTTCTCTCTTCATGGAAGCCTCTTCAACCTTCTTCGAAGTCTTGCGAACTTGACTTGCTTCCTCCATTCTTAGTTAAGGAATTTTTAGATGAACTTGTTCCGTTTTTGGTAATTTTATGTAACTCTTCGCTGGCCCAGGGCTACGTACCTGCATTGCATAAAAGGGCTGTGGTTTTCCCTTCCATCAAGTGACCCTGGCTCCCCTTCAAATTACCGCCCTATCTCAAACGTGTCTTTCCTCTCGAAGCTTCTTGAGAAATGTGTGTCTGTACAACTGGTTCACTACCTTGACCTACACTCTCTAATGCCTCCTCTTCAGTCTGGATTTAGGAAATTTCACTCAACAGAATCTCTTATGGTGAGTCTTCTGGCTGATGTATTTCATGCCGTTGATCGTGGCCATGTCACTCTACTTTCCCTCTATGACATTAGTGCCGCTTTCGACACTGTTGATCACACCATCCTGCTTGACCGGCTCTCTAACTCATTTGGGATTACTGATTCTGCTCTTCTCTGGTTCCGCTCATTTCTTTCTGGTCGTTCCGTCTCTGTAGTTTTTGGTCCCACCCGCTCTGCTTGGGTTCCCCTCTCTTACGGGTGCTGGGGTCCTTGGTCCACTGGGTGTCCTATCCCACCAATATGCTGATGACACGCAGGCTTACCTTCATGGACCTGCAGACACAGCTGCTGTTATGGTCGAGCGTATTCTAGAGGCTTCAGCTGCTCTTGACCGATGGTTATCCTCAAATCGCCTTCGTCTTAACCAAGACAAGACTCAGTACATATGGCTCGGTGGTCGTGCCCAGCTTGCCAAGGTTGATGCTGACTCCCTTCATCTTCGGTTTCCAAATATGCACTTCTCTTCCTCTGTCCGTGATCTTGGATTCATTCTTGATCCTGTCCTTTCTCTGTCTGATCACGTAAATAGTGTCTCTCGTTCCTGTTTCTACTACCTACGCCAACTCCGTGCCATCCGCCAATCACTACCACTGCACGCCATCACGACTTTGGTCCATGCATTGATCTGTTCCAGGATTGATTATGGGAATGCGGTGTACATTGGTCTCTCCTGTACAAATACATCTAAACTTCAGTCCATTCTGAACGCTGCCGCCCGCCTCATAGGGGGCATTGCAAAGTTTGACCATATCTCCTATTTTATCCGTGACTCCCTTCACTGGCTCCCCATCCGCCAATTCAAGGTCTGTTCCCTCATGCGTAGCTGTCTTGCTGGGTCTGCTCCTCACTATCTTAGGGCCTTTTGTACCCCAGTATCTTCTCTGCACAGTCGTTCCTTCCTTCGGTCCTCGGCCCGTGGTTACTTGGTTGTCCCGCGGGTGCGTACTTCTACGGCCCAGTCTAGGAGTTTCGCTATTGTTGGTCCCAATAGCTGGAACCAGTTACCTCAGTCCCTCAGGACTGACCTTTTTCTATTTCTTTTGACCAGTTCCGCAAGCGCCTGAAAACCTCCCTTTACCAGTGAAGAGACTGGCTCGGGTCGGGAGCGCCTCTGTTTTTGAGTGGCGCTATATAAATGCTTGATTACGATTACGATTATGCCAGCAGCGGGTTTGATTGCCACGATTTAGCTTTCTGACACTGAGGAAATTCAGAGCACGTGATCTGATTGCTCAACACCGTTCTCAATCAGTTGAAAAGGACCAGCAATGATTCCATGAAATTTGTTTGTACGAAAACTATGTCAAGTTTCAATAACGTGTTGAATATCAGTGCCGTCTTGTTGCAGTATTAAAATGGTGTACGAGTACATGTAGCTGGGTATGATTGGCAACTTGTTGGGACCACTCACGTTATTTTCATCATCATCATCATATTCGTCTATTTAACACAAAACTGTCGACAAAACGCAACAGAATACATGAGTCTTGAGAGAGGCTATTTTTCATCTAGTAGACGTTTTTGAATAGCATGCATGGTATGAAGATCTTATTGTTCTTAGTTGTAAGACAGACATAGTATTAACAAACTTGTATAGATTCTGTAGTCTACATATTTCGTGCTATCCTTGCAGTGTGCTTATGAACATTTGATTGATCCCATACGAAGTCCACAGGGTCCAATATGAGCCCACGTGGGCATGCTGGCACCATAGCATGAATTTATAACTTAAGCCTCATCTTGTAATTAAACACAACTCGGACTTATCTTTGAGTTCTTACACTCTCCTGCTACTAACCAGGCAACTTGGTTACTTTATTCCTCCTCATGGCTTTCTCTGTCTCACCCTCCAGTCACTTCTTCTCAAATTTTGAAACCAACCTTGCTTCCTGCTATAGAAATTCCATGGAATCAAAGACTAACGTTTTCCCCACCTGTTACTGCCCATCTCTTCTCGAGTCAGACTCTTCCACTTTCTCCTGAAGCGTATCATGCAAGCTACTTAACTGCACTTTAACTTTGCATCTATCCTACTTCTACTCTTGCACAGCCATATGAATACAAATGGCACCACAGCAGTGGTGTAGTGGGGGAACGTGGGGGAACGCCGTTCCCCCACTTTTTTCTCACACTATGCAAAATTCTTGCAAGATTGCACTTTTTGCTTACTTCAATATGCAGGCGTTCCCCCACTTCATTTTTTAGGACTACACTACTGCACCACAGACCCTTAATTTTTACCATCACAATACCCTGTCTGGCTTGTTGGCATCCATTGGATTTGGTTTGCTTCTGGAATAGCCAATTTATCTCTATGATATAGAATTTGTGTGGCACTAGGGAATTTACAATTAACATTTCAAATATAGCGTACAACACCGTGGGTGGCATCAAACAGCCGAATACCTTTATGGAGCAAAATAAAATCTTGCTCAAAACAAACCAAATAGCCAGAAGGCAAAACGGGGATAACAGCTTAAAGAAATTACGGTCCTGGACTTCTTGCATACCAGTCATGCAGAAGAAATAAACAGCCATTGCATATATGAAATAACTGGCTGACTCAACTAACTGGCCAAAAACCCTATTCGCAGTACTTGCTCGTTTATTGTAAAATACTGAGAAATCAATAGTGATGGTCCTTTAGTTAAAGGAAAATACCAGCAAAAACATTTATAACAGCAGATTTTTTGTAGCCCTCTTAGTGGTGTCATCTTGTTGGATTGCTTTGCACTTTCAGAAGAAAGTTTCTCATTCATCATTTCACAATGCCATTTATCAGGAGGGGGGATATATATACCACACGTAAAGGCCAAATTGTATTCTTTGAGCTGTGATGAACAAACAAACAATAATTCTGAGTTGAAATGCAAATAAGCAGCAATCCTTGAGCAATCTTTATTTTGCATAAAGCACAACCACAATCAAATTCTACAGACTATCATAAGTTAACAGGTCACCATTAATCAACGGAATCACTGCACAACATGGGTGTCACAGCATGCATTTTCATCGGAAAACACACTTGTTTAGATCGTTTAGATAGCCATGTGTAAATTAAATTGTAATTAGACATCTATATAGTGCCACCCCAGTATCATCGATGCCACACCCGTATCATCAAAAGGCACTTGTCAATTAAACTATAAAACGCTTCTCAGATGTGCAAAATATGAGGCGAGTGAAAATGGTAGCAATAGATAAAACATCCACTATTAGTTTTAGTCTAAAAAAGGTCATTGAGACAATTGTAGCCAAACGATATTTCAGTTAGTGGACTTCTGCAAAATACATTTACAAATGGATACAGTTCCAAAGCCATAATTTATGTGAATTTGTTTTATTATGTTTTTGTTGCCTTTCACAGTCCTAGGAGGCTGCCAGAATCAATTCAGTTTAATAGCCACAAATCCTAGTAGGTTAAAACTGAAAAAGACAACTTTGACATATGTAAAACACTTATCAGCTATGCACTATATTCTCATTATTCAGGAAATTATTCACGCAATTCGCATCAACAGAGGCAACTGAGATGCAACTTAGCAGTATATAATTTATCGACCATCAACTGTATTAAATATTCATGCTCAGCTGTTACTATTCACATTAAGTTTACAAAGTCATTTATCAACATTCACAAACTAATGGTAAATAGCCATCGCCAACACGATTGATTTTTGCCAAAGGATAAATCAACAAGTTTAAAGCATACAGTAAAATGGTCCAGGATTAGCAATAACTCATCTGAAATAAAATATATTTGGTTTAAAACAGACCAAATAGGGTAAAAAGTCAAAGTAAAAATGTCAAGGTCAAACCCTGCAATAAAAAAGCTCCATCACAACCTTAAAAACAAACCAGTGAAAAATATGCACTTTAGAAGGCTTCTGTACCCGTGCTCTCACTCACAAAACTCTGTTCACATTCAGTAAGAACTATTATGATCCTTGGAAAAGAAACTGTCACACAAGAATATCGACTTAAAACTCCACTTGTCTCCAGCTCATAAACCGACCAGAAGACCAGTTCAGTGGCTCCATTGCAATCCATCACATAAACCAACAGAAGACCTACTTTAAGCATCAGAGGAATCATCTGGATAGGAGTGGCGACATTATCAGCCAGTGTCAAAATCCGCTAGTAGACAAGTTCCGAGCCCCACGGTCGATACGGTTTTACGCTCTGGTTCGACATGTTTGAGTTGTAGTGAAAACCGTTTGGAGAGAGCATTGCAACAGAATTGACGCCAAGGAACTGACTGTGAACAGAAGGAAGACCGGATAGCACTGGTGCTGCCATCTGGCCCGTAGACGTGGAACTAATCTGTGATCCCATGGTAACACCCGATTGCTGTAGCCGCATAACAGCCATTCCACCAGCGCCATGGTTACCACCGTCGCCTGTCTGTTGGTGATTGGCTCGACCGGAATCCATGTAGGAAGAAAGAGAGGATGAGTGAGCCGCTGCAGCTGCCAACTGTTCCGCTTGACTAGGATGCTGCTGGACCATGTTGGGTGCTACGACTCCACCATTGCCATACTGGTTGTAGTTTGGGCCGGCTGGGGCCAGGTGGTGGTGACCCCAGGCAGAGTTCTGTAAGGATGCTCGGGCCGCTGCCTCACGTTGGGCACAGTAGCACTGCAGGTGGCTCATAAGCCGAAGCCGCAGTGGATCCTGGATGTCCATCCCTTCAACACTGATCAGGTATCGAGCTACCTCCGCTGCGCACTCACGGAATCCGACCGTTCGGTAATCTAGTGCAAGAACGGCAGTATCCAGGTTGTACCCAGTGACACCTGTAACATTCAAACATAAAGACAGTCACCAAAGAATTGAGCTGTTGCACAGCCATATTCATGCTCAGTTATTACTATTCATTCATTCATTCATTTCAGGGAGATTTATATAGCACCTGTTCAAGATTATCTACTCAGCAGCACTCCATACCCAACCCCGGCTGAAAAGAAGTCTTGAGTCTAGAGTAAAACGTGGCAACATTGGCTCTGCACCAAGCGTAGCACCACAAGGAGCCCACTCCAGATTACAGTGCCGGAAACAGAGAAGACACAGCACTGCGTAATATAAGTCCACAATTATTAGCAGCTGTTACAAACTAAGGGTAAATGTCTAGTTCTAATTGGTCATTTATCTTTGTACTGTTGACTTTTTAGCCTCTGTTTTAGCCTATGTTGACCATTTTGTTTACTGTTTAACCTCTGAAACTGGCCCAGCAAAATCGTCAGTGTAGGCACTGTAGTCCAGTGTTGTGCACGAGACCAAAATTCCAAGACCAAGACCGAGACCAAGACCGCGGGGTCTGGACCAGACCGAGACCAAGACCGCGTGGTTCAAGACCAAGACCGAGACCAAGTGGTCCAAGACCAAGACCGAGTTGTCCAAGATCAAGACCGAGACCATGACCGCATCATCCAGGACCAAGATCTAAGCCTCAAGACCATAAACGAGAATTCTCAGTTGTGTGCTGCTGCATATTCCCATAATTCAGATCAGATGCTTAATATTTATAGTTATAGTTTTTTGTCCCCAAGTCTGCGAGGTCTCATGAACACTTTGTAAACACACTCTCAGTAGGCGGTGTTACTTTTAGCCAGTAGAGAAAAATGATCTGCATCGTTTACCCGGCTACTGATTTTGCCTTGCATCAGTTAACCTAACTAGTCACTAAAGCACCAGAGGTCATGGTTAACAACGTTTTCTTGTCGCTTCTGATAAGAAGCGAACAACGAAATCCTAGGCGGATCGTCGCATGAATTTGAAGCTATATATAGCTTCTGATAAATATAAGAAGTCCGTGATATCGACAACATTTAACAAACAATCCACTCTAGTTCCCACCAAAGGTCAAACCAAAGGCGCAAAGGCGAATGACCGAGACCAGACGCCCAAGACCAAGACCACACCTTTAAGACCAAGACCAAGACCGCACCTTTAAAGACCAAGACCGAGACCACAGCCATTCGAGACCGAGACCAAGACCAAGACCGCATTTTTCAGTCTCGAGACGGTCTCGAGGCCAAGACGACGGTCTCGTCACTGCTGTAGTCATAGGCTGCAATTTTTAAGCACCCATGATAGCCAAGTTTTGGAAACCAGTTTGCTCACAGCCATTTATATCAAAAAAAGAAAGTTGGTGAGGCATGCACGATCAGGTTCAAGGTTCAAGCAAGCTCCATAGGTCAGGTCTGTAGACAGGCAGAGGACTGTGGAGTATGGAATTGGAGACTGCTGGAGCAATCAGAAAAAATAATAATAATAATTGTTACTAATGCAATCAGAAACAATAATAAATTGATCCAACGCTTCAACGCGGTGACCTTCCACGGCAACATGTCAAGGCTGCCAGGAGCCGATGCGCGGCGAACCCTGGACAGACCACTAAAGTTGACGATAACAGTTGTAATGATAATAATAATTATAATAATAATAATAACAATAATAATAATAACTATAATCATGATTGTTACTAATGTAATCCGAAACAATAATAATAATGACAATAATAAAAATTAGACGGATAGGGCCATTCAGGATATTCAAGTCCCTGAGGGATCCTGTATATCTTGGGGAAAAATAATAATTTTTAACTAATATTTAATGATGAAATATAAAGTGCAAGTTAATAGTATTAAATAATAAATAATAAAATGATAAATGATAAGAAGAGGAGCTGGGACAGGATTTTTAAAAGTATTGTTTTTAATTTTTCAGCATCCTCCATTCACCTGCCCATCAAATCCTAATCACCCACCCATCCATATAGGCCTACCACCTACAGCCATGTAGGCCTACTCACCTTACACAATTTTTTAGCAGTACTGCAGCTGACAGTGTAAAAATGAACACCATCATCATTTCACTAAGAACCTGATTCAAGTCTTGAGGTCTAGTCCTTTAATTTTTTATTATTCATTTATCCATTTATTTTTTTATGAGGCAAACGATCCCAGTTGAAAGCTAAGCTCGCTGGCAGAAGCAAAATCTAGCAGGATCGCTCCCTGGGCCTAAAAACAACACTAGAACTGCTTGGAAGGCCAACCTTAACTACCGTACATCATTATTATCAGGACTTCAAAGGCAAGGAGGACACCTGTTGCATACTTTCAGACAACTAAAAGATATTTCAGCCTTTGAACTCGTGCAAGGCAAATATATCTCTCACCTTGTCACAGTGTTGGGAATTATCTTGCCAGACCCCCTTCTAACCTTTACAAGGAACTTCACAAGATATAACTCACCACCTGTAGCTATATCAGCAGAGTTCCAACTTATTATGACAACTGTATTTTTTACAGGGCTGTACTTATCTAGACTAGCATGCTTGTAAATATGATGACCTCTCTTTAAAAGTAACAAAAAAATCAAGTCACTTGATGTCCTTACACTGAACAGGTGTGATCTGTGTTTAGCTTACTTTCAGGACCTGTTATTATGAGTAATTATTTTGGCTTATAGAGCCTTTTGTATACAGGTGCTTGGAATAATTAATTCAATAAATGCACGAGAGCTTTCCAGATAGGCCATCAGTAAGGTTCTCAAAGAAATGACAATTATAGAATGTTGGCAAATGAGAATGTTGCAATTCTCAGCGCCCTTGTGAATGGGATTCAAGAGACTTAGGACCACTTTCTCTGCTTATGTTCTACTGCATGCCTTTGGCAAGCACCTAACCTGATGAATTTCTCTATTTTATAAGCCTCTACAGTTCCTATGGATCTGAGGCGACTACAGAAATGCACATTAAGAGTACACCACACAGGTAAACCAAGCCTTTTGGCTTCTTAAATCAAGTGACCAAAAGCCATTAAGAAACCCACTTTTGGCATTATAATTTTAAATTATGCCTCCACAAGTGTCGGCATAAACAGGATCCTTTAAGAACAACAGTCTGTGACTTGAACAATGGCAGCTTTTAGCATGTACAATTTACCTTTTGCATGCAAAGTCTTCAAATGGTCAACGGTCATTTGTAGTATCTCGGCTTTCTCCAACTTAGCGGAATCCTACAAAGATTCAGCCTTGAAGTTTAATAACAAATACACAATTTTTTCATTTATTTTGTGTCCTTTTAATGACTGCTATTCTGATCATGGCTTATTTCATGCAACATAGTCATACATTATACATCACCTTATATTGACATTTCTACAACATCCCTCAAAAGCCTCTTGAATTTCCTTGGTACATACAAGTTAGTACATCAGTAAGAGCTGATGATGTCGACACAACCCAGACACACATCAAAGCAAATGACTCCCACATTTGGGCAACACACAGGTCCCTATTCTTCTCTTCCTTCACCATGGAGTTGTTCCAGAACCAACCATCACATTTCCATATATGTATCATAAATCATGGTTTCCTCTTTGATTTTATTTTGTGTTTCCTACCCATCTTTTCCCACACAAAAGCATATACCAACCAATTTTCGTTTTCCTTTGATCCTATGTTTTTCTTACTCTTAGTTTTGCTTGATATTTTTCATAAGAAGATATACAGAAAATCATTCTAACAGTTACAACTATTCTTAACATAACCGTTCTGCTAAATAGTAGGCCCAGCAGCCATCACCTGCAGCTAAAAACTGTCTGATAAAGTAAAAAAAAACTACCTGCAAACCATTGTGACGCTATCAATTGTCCTTTATTCTACCTGACAATTCTGGGCAAACTGATGTCTTTTAAGAACAACAATTTAAATAGTCTGCAGATGTTAATTTTAGAAGTGTAATTTTCTAGTTTGTTTTAACTCCCAACTCCTCGGCTATACTGGGAAAAATCCTAGAAACTGGAACCATAGACTATGAATAAAGAAGCACCATTGTATTCTTGATGTCTTTGGCATTTGACGTCCTTTGCATGGTGGACCTACCGCATCTCAACGACATGAAGACAGTAGTGGTAATGGCATCTCACACATCATGGAAACAGTTACAGACAAATAAATACCTGTAGAAATACACAGATTCAGACAGATACACATAGAGACAGACAGAAATACAAATAGATATCGACAGATACAAACATAGCTAACATATTTATACATGGACAGTGTATCCACCTGTTTTTCAAATGCTGCTGGAACGAGTCTTCGTAGTTCAGTCAAACTGTTGTTGATGCGATCTCGTCTTCGTTTCTCTATGACCTAAACAAATCAGTTTAAGAGTAAACCACAGTTTAACTAAACTAAACAGTAAAAGTCAACTACTGACCTCTAACTAATCCACTGCTAACTACTTGCCATTGTCCTCTCAGGACAATGGCAATCTAAACATTTTGCCGTTGAAAATTGAGCACGAATTGCCTGTTTTACTATATCCAAGTGGAATAGCCATGGGATATGAAAAATCATATGTCTTGACTCTTGAGGATACTAGTTGAACAGAAGTCCAGAATAATTATTCTTTATTGCATGGATTTCAATCACCACCCTACCCACTACCAACGTACAAACACCACAACGCTGTTCAAACCAAATGTAATATCTTAAACAAAATGTACAACCCTGAAAGTCAACTCCGCCACTGATCGTACTTTGTCAGTGCCAGTTCCAAGCCTGGATAAAAAAAAGGAGGGCGACGCTAATGATCTTTGTTCTCACAGTGTCGTTAAACTGAAACTTCTACTACAACCCTGAAAGTCATATTTGCCATCAGCAGATACTTAAGTGAAGTTATAATCATTATGTCATTAAAACCTTCTATATAATCGACCATAAGTGGATGTTTATATGATATTCACGTATGTATGCATGTATCTAGATTCAAAGAACAAGAAGCATAAACATAGGCCATCGTGGCTGCTGTGCAAGGCAGATAATTTATATAGCACCTGTAAGTATACCTCTCAAAGTGCTGAAGCACATCTCTAATTGATCTTAAAAAGCAATACTTAAGATTATGTTGAAAATGTTTCTTGGGTAAACTTGAGATTTTTTAGTAAGAGATTGCTCCAGGTAAATGGTCCAGGGCACAAGAAAAGCATGCTGTACATGACTTGTCATATGCATGATAGAAGAGAAGAACAGCCCCTTAAGCTAGCCCGGTGAGGCCAAGAGGTCGTTGGCAGAGGCAGTCATGGATATGAAGTGTCAGGGACTTCAATTTTATTAGCCTCTGCAGAGGAGGGCAGGTGGCCTCCTGCCCTCTGGCTCCAGGCATGATCTTCCCATTAAAGGGAAGGCAAAGATTTGAGCACCCAACCGACAGCTTTTACATGGCTTATTTATTACTCAGCCAAGCAAGTAATACAAGCCATCCCCTTTATCACATAACAGTCATCTACATGATATATACCTTTAATTTAAAAATACTCAAAATGCCCTGCCAGTCATATCTAAGCTTTGTAATACAATATGATCTTACTTTGATAAATGAAATACACTGTAACCAATTTCAAGTACCAGTATGCTCTATGTTTTGTAGATATATTAAATGAATTCTTTGGGTTTAATGTTAATAAAACATGAGAATGTAGTAATAATGAATAATAAATGTTAAAAAACATAGATAACTATATAATTTACTTGATAAAATCAAGTGATTAAAATTGATAAATACCAACCCAGTACAAAATGAATTTGATAAAATGCCTTAAGCACAGATAAGAGGTTTACTTTGAAGCCAACCAACATCACGAACCCTTCATTAACATGCATCTAAAGTGGAAGATATAGCTTATAGCACAGGCTAGATCAAGTAACAGAGGAGCTGCCAGATGGTTGTACCAGCCATGGTACTATCAAGATTGAATGCCTGTCACCAGCAGATACTGACCAAAGAGTGGACAACCCTTTGACACAGGATAACCCTGCATAAGGTATACATACTACCAGAGAAAACTGCTGAATCCTTAACACCTATTCGTCTTATGTACTAGTTTTGAAGAAACAAAACTTAACAATAAAGATCTTCATGTAGATGATTTGATTAAATGCTTATTTATTTCCATCCTTACACACCAAACTAGTATTATATAATATTTAAAGATTATATTTGGATTATATTTTGTACTTTTGTGTTGGTTGTGTTCTTGGTATAGACTTAAGACCATTTTAACAGTTCTTCTTGACACAGAATAATACATTAAATTTTAATGTCTGATGAACATTTGGTCAATATACCTAAGGATAACTTATAATTCCTAAATGATAGACATATTTATACTTACTCCTCGTCTTCGTTTTCTGTCTGACCGATGGCAACTCTGTGATGGAGACCTGAAGAGAAGAACAACATTGCTACAGCTGAATCCAGTGTGTGTGTAAGTGTGTGTGCACGTGTGTGTAGTGTGTGTAGGCGTGTGTGTGTGTGCGCACGTGTGTGTTTAGGCGTGTGTGTAGGCGAGTGTGCGTGTTTGTGTGTGCCTGTGAAGAACATCAGTTCCTTGAGCTAGCCCAAGAGGCAGCTATATAGCCTATAGGGCATGACCTATGTATACGAAGTCCTATAGTGCATGCACTCTATTAGTTATAAGTGGCCAGTACTCTTCCTTGCTGCCTAATCTTCACTCTTACAGTGTATGGTCAGTGTACTCATTTTTATAGCCAAGTTTGCTAGGGGATACAAGTGGAATTAAATCTTAAATCTTACTTCTCTGGCAGGGATATGGGTTCCGTGTCAATAGTAGTTAGCATTTGATAGGTTTGATAGTCCGAAGATTCTATAGTCTGACATTAATCCGACATAATAGCGCTCTAAATTATTCGCTCATTGTAGCATATAGTTTGTGCATCAATCCAGCTTCTACTTACACTATAATTGTTGTCATCAATCCAACTTCTATTTAAAAAGAATTCTTTTCATCAATCCAACTTCTACCACTTCCGGCCTATTGAACCTTCGGACAATCAGACTTTCGGACTATTGACCTGTCACCGGGATATGAATTCCAAACCACTGGATTGAGAGTTGAGAGCTATTTGAGAGTCCAGAATGCTAACCGTTAGCATATACTGAAGTATAGGGAAGAGAGTAGAAATTCCATATATGATGTTTCTCTTTCAGCTATTGGAGGAATAATCTTATCTTCCTAGAATTGAATGCTTCATTGGGGACTCTTATAGGTGCATATCCTTCACGTATTGCATTAGTGATGAGGAAATTAAGACAGCTAAATGAAGCATTCACAGAACATGCATGCCATCTTCACCCACAACACATGCAGACAACATTTTCATATTTCATGCTGGTTACTTTGCCCACCCAAGGGCTCCTATAATATAATAAGAGTACTCAGGGCCGTTTTTAAGGTTCTGCGAATGTGGGTGCAAAAAGTTTCCACAGGGGCCCGTGTCGGTCGAGCGGCCGTTTGTTTGCTGTTGGTTTTTTCATATCCCATTTATCCCTTAGTTATAATCCTTATATACACTAGTAATTAAGTGGCGGCCATTGACTGTTTGAGAGTAAGTGTAGGCCTAAATAGAACAATTCAACTCTATATAACAACAATTTATCAATAAAATCAGATAAATCTGAAATATGTAGTCAATTCTTTAAAGCTGCAGCCTTCAGCAAATGACCAAATGTTATAGGCCAAAATATCGGTTAGGCCAAAATATCAGTTAGGCCAAAATATCAGTTAGGCCAAAATTTCAGTGACTTCCGTTTTCATCTCTCACAGTCACACAGTTTGCATGGTTATATCCAGCAAATGCATGCTAAACGGTCCAAATCCTACGTCTAACATTTTGTGACATGAAAGCATCAGCAACTCAATTGGTCCAGTTGCAAATCGATTATACTGTGTTGCTGAGTAAATAAGCTTCCGAGTTTCACTCGTCTGTCTTTTCTGCGATCCGATTTTTTTATATGATTACTCATAATTTCAGCTCTACTAACGCATCGGAATATAATTGAATTTTCAAACTCAATATTATTTGTATACATAGCTACATGCAACAGTCACCGAGAGGCACAGCCACTTGCTAAGTTTAACGTTTTAACTTGTAAGCATTGTAAACGTCAGAGCCCTGGCCTCTGGGCTATACGATGTGGTGAGGGCGACCACGATGGTTCGCTTGCTTTATGCTGCTCCGGCATGGTGGGCTTTGCCAGCCAGAGGGAGAAGGGAATGCTCCAGTCTGTAATGAACAGATTGATCCGTCAGCGATACCTCCCAAGTGATAGCCCAACCTTTGAACAACTATGCCTTAAAGCCGACACCTGCCTGTTTTCGGCGGTCCTGGGAAATCCGAGCCCTGTTCTCCAGATAGGTTCCTCCCTCCAATAGAGCTGTTGGCCTATTCCCTTCGACCCCATCACTTGACCGTGTTTTATCATTATTTTACCATATTATGAAGAATCGTATAATCTTGTATGGTTCGAATGTTTTTATTCTTATTGACTATTGATTGCTTATTATAGATGATGTGTGTACACGGTATACCGGAATTCGGATTGTTACTGGTTCAATAAAGAATATACTTACCTACTTACTTACTTACTTAAATTCAGTCAAAACACCGAGCTAACTATATAGGTAAATAGATAATGCGTCAAAATGAGGTGATGTCACGAGTTCACGGTCATGTAAGCGAGAGAGAGAGAGAGAGAGAGAGAGAGAGAGAGAGAGAGAGAGAGAGAGAGAGAGAGAGAGAGAGAGAGAGAGAGAGAGAGAGAGAGAGAGAGAGAGAGAGAGAGAGGGCGTGCCATAGATATAATGCTATATTTATTTTGCATGCAGTCCATAGGACCATAGATCTATCATCAATGGAATGCGGGTGCATGTTACGTGCTGTTGTGGCGGGTCAGTAAGCAAGCAGTGTAAGTAAGCATTAGTAAACATAGTGAATTAAATCAATATAATCTCTAGTGCTTCCTTAAACAGTTTGATTTCACAGAAATTTAAAGTGAGACTGAGACTTGCACCCGACGTTTAGCAAAAAGCAATAAAACTCGGCTCAGAGGCCCGCGGCGGCTCAGGGGCCCGCGGTGCACCGCACCGTTTGCACCTGTGTTAAAAACGGCCCTGAGAGTACTTTCCAGACATCCTTGACCCACCAGAATACTCTACACAGTGAACACTAAGTACACAATTCATTACCATCAGCTGACTGCATGGCAAGACTTATTTACAGCCAACATCCCTTGTACACATATATTCAACCTGTGTTCAACATACTGAATTAACTCAACAGGTCTTTAACATACGGCATGAATTTAACATGTGTTCGGCATATTCAAAGGCTGCAATACACAGGATATGAAAAGGACGTTTCTCAAAATGCAGAAAGGTATGGCTGAAGCCACTGCAGTATGAACTGGCAGAAATGCACACCCTGAAATTCTGCTTTATATTTAAATTAAAACCTCCATCACTTCAGCCCCAGAACGGCAAGGGATGAATTCCAAGGTGCTGTGTGGACGCATGGCCAGGCAGTGCATTACAAAACTTGCCCTTTTGCATCCCGTATTAGACTGGCTCTAAATTACTCTGCTGCATAACAGATTCATATGTTGCAAACAACTTGCCCAAAGTTGTTACATGGGGTCAAACGTTCAAATGCATGACAACCAACCAAGTGTGTTTCTGACAGCCCACCATGTAGCAGTTCTTAATGTAGGACTTAGCAAATACTTCACATGTCCTGATAATTTCCAATCTCATGTACAATAGTTGAGCTATTTAAAAAGAAAACCAAAATCCACAGCGCTCCCAGTGCAGAGCCCCATGAAAACAGTAAAACAAAGGGTACAAGTAAGCCTCACAACTCATCATGTGCATACCTTCCTCACCAGGAAGGTATGGGTAGAAGGCTGTTTCATAGAGATAGGCACTTAGACAGACTACTGTACAAGCCCAGTGCTGTGATATGGAAGTGACAGCTGCAGATACAGAAGATGCTCTATGAGAGACCATGCAGTGCCAGTTATGTAGTCTTGTAATTAGCGCTTAGCTGAATTGGCTTCTAAGAAATCATCTGAAGTCAATCCACTGATTTATCTGGCATAAAACATGCAGAATCCTTTCAGCAGCATTCAAAGTGTTGTCTTTTCGGACTGAAGTCCTTGTGAGGTGGGATGCTCTTTGAAAAGGAGAAGTCAATTGAACAGGTGGACATAACTTGCAAAGTAGAAATCAAAGAAGGTTTAACTTTGTTGCAACAGAAGATTTTTCTTAAATGTTTATGAAAGTTTAGCACTGACCATTCTAGAGTACAAAGATAACAACAGGCAAAGGAAGGAAGTACAGCAACACTAAAAGGCAGATACTCTTAATTGACTATATGCATGGGTCAACAGTTGTTCACTACAATTAAGAAGCTTGTGCTTCCCCTTACTATAACCTCCAACTGTTCATCTCTTTATCTGTATTCAGTGCTCAGCTGGTTCCCAAGAAACAGCCACCTGGAGATTATATGAGAAGGTATGCATGTGAGAGGTCTGCATGTGAGAGGAGAATGTCTGCATTTGAGAGGAGAAGGTCTGCATGTGAGAGGAGAAGGTCTGCATGTGAGAGGAGAATGTCTGCATGTGAGAGGAGAAGGTCTGCATGTGAGAGGTCTACATGTGAAAGGGAGGTCTGCATGTATACAAGAGGAGAAGGTATACATGTCAGACGTCTGCGTGTGAGAGGAGAATGTCTGCATGTGAGAGGAGGTCCATAGGTGAGAGAATGTCTGCATGTGAGAGGAGGTCCATAGGTTAGAGGTCAGCAAGTGAGAGGGAAGGCCTGCGTGTGAGGTCTGCATATGGGAGTCTGCATGTGAGAGATCTGCATGTGAGAGAAAGTCCATGTGTGAGACAATATCTGCATGTGAGAGGAAAAGGTCTGCATGTGACAGAAAGTTTGCATGTCAGAGAATGTCTGCATCTGACAGTGAAAGTCCACAGGTGAGAGAACGTCTTCATGCATGTGAGAGGGAAGGTCTGCAGTTCTGCATGTGAGAGAAGCTTTGTGCATGTGTGGAAAAAGGCCTGCATTTTGAGAGAAGATCCACATGTGAGAGATGGTCTGCATGTGAGATGAGATGGTCTGCATGTGAGATGAGATGGTCTGCATGTGAGAGGTCTACATGAGAGAGGGAAGGTCTGCATGTAAGAGGTCAAGATGTGAGAGAAGGTCTGCATGTGAAAGGTCTGCTTGTAAGAGAAGGTCAAGATGTGAGAAAGTCTGGATATAAGAGGTCTGCTTGTGAGAGAAGGTCAAGATGTGAGAAAGTCTGGATATAAGAGGTCTGCTTGTGAGAGAAGGACTACATGTTGGCATGTGTTGATATCTTATGCAGACACAGTGATTTTGGTGCCTAGAGTAAAACTTTATCTGTTTCAATTAGCTTACCATATAGATGCCTGCAGGATACCAGATGGACTGCCA